>VZRE01014720.1:159847-177025 GCA_013396775.1 Cephalopterus ornatus
CGGAATTCCCCGCCCGGAGAGAATTGGGGGGGGGGGGTGCCCATTCCTAGAGCCCCCCGGTAATTCCCAGCCCTGAAACACGGGAGGTGAATGACCATTCCCTGAGCCCCCTCGGTATTCCCTAGCCCCGAGGTACGGGGGAGGTTGTGTCTGTTCCCTGAAGCCTCCCCCAGTACTTCCCAGCCCCAAGACACCGGAGGGTGTACCCGTTCCCAGAGGCCCCCACCTCCGGTATACATCTCCACATCCCGTCAGGAGCAGCACCCTCGGGATCATCCCCAGGCCTTTCCACAGCCGTCAGCACTCGGAGAGGACCGAGTTAAGAACCCGGGAGCCAAAGGGCTTCTCCAGGCTCGGGCAGGGAACAAACAGCCCCTCCTGTACCCCCGTAACACAGCGTGAATCCTCCTAGATCCACGTGGCCTGGCCTCTCGTTTCCTACTCTGCCAGTTCCACAACAGCACCTATTCAGAAGCAAGAGAAAGGAAAGAAAGGAGCCATTAAGATGAATCTGCAAAGCAAACCAGGGCCAGGCACGAGTGACAAAGGAGCGACACCCCTGCAGCTGGAGAGCTGTGCCACTGTCTGCCTGCAACTACCACCATGAAACCCTGCTGGAAAACTTATTAAAAGCCTACGGCTACAAAAGAGAGCAATCCCTTAAGAAAAATGCCATTCGTTCCAGTTTATCTTACTCTAAATTAAAGTCAACAAAGAAATATTTCCTTAAAAAGCCCCCAAAACAACGAGCAATGTGAGTGCACATCAAAGAACCAGCACGGGGCGGATTCTGAACTAGCTGCTCGAACCTGGCTGAACGGAGCTGCGAGAAGGTCACGGATCTAGGGAACATTAGAAGCTCAGAGCCTGCACGAGCCACTTCCTGGCTTTTGTTCCACAGTGGGGGCACACGGGAACAAGCCAAGGCAGTGATCCCACCCCTGGGACTGGCCCGTGCAGAGCAGTGCTCTGCCATCCACTTCGGTGCTTTATGTCCCCTCTGTCAGCTGGATGAGGAGAAGGGCCGACTTCACATCCTCAGTCTTCCCTTAGGAAGGTGAGTGCCTCGTGGCAGTGGGAGCTGATTTCCCAGGTGAGGAGGGAACCGGAGCCCTGGGAAGGTGTGAGCACCAGGAATGCACGGCAGAGCTGCTCTCCCTGCTCAGCACTCACACCCTTCTGGTTCCTGATCCACCGGGCACACCCCAGGCACCTCCTGCTCTGGTTCTGAGCTGGGAATTCCTTCCCTGCCCTGCAGCAGCTCCAGGACTTCTTATCACTGCTGGAATTTCTTCATGTATCCACTACAAACCTGGAATAACGCACAGCGTTATCTAGATACAAACTGAAAGGCTCCACCACCGAGTGTAACAAGGGATGCCCCACACTCGGCTGGTGTCAGCAGCACAGCAAAGAGCCAACTGCACAACTTGAACCTGTGCCATAGGCTATAAAAACGAACCCCTCAAACTGAGACTAACTCTCCATTTGCACTCATCGGTTCCTCAGAACTCCACACACACAGAAATCCATGTGCTTAATCCTGACATGGCTATTTAATTTTTTGCCCGTAAAAGCCAGTATTTCCCCTATGTAACTTGCTGTACATACAGGACATGCTGTTACCATTATGTAGTAGTTCATGTGGATGTAAAGTGCAACTTACCACCAAACACAGAAATGTGAGAAGTATCCCAAACTCTCACCCATGAGCCTTTTAAAATTAACACTTGAAACAGAAGCTCTTGGCTCAAGTCCTGAATTTTAGACAGATTGCAAACTACCACCCCTTGGAAAAGAGTTATATCCCTGATATATAACCAGATTATATTATTATATCCCTGATAACCAGATTAACGTCAGGCAGCGTGAGTGATTTCCTCCTGCATAATGTGAGGGCAATTCCTCCCAGAAACTCGGGATGCGCCACATCCTGACAAAAAAGATGTGTCCACCTGCAGTTACAAGAGTTCAGATGGCTGTAATCAACTTTTCCTGTAAGGGAGGGCCAGAAGAGTGCCTAGGAAAAGTGAATGCACATCGTGGTGCCTCTGACGTGGGCGAGAACAAAATGCCTCCCTGGCAGACTGTAACTCTGCACTTAGCTATCTCACACCAAAAATACCACAGAACTTCTCTTTTCTTTAAAAACACACCAGAATAATTTCGAGCAGCCATTACTACTTTATTTAAGGCAGTCATTATATTTATAATGACTGAGTGCAGTTTATAGAAAGACTTCACAGTCAAGAACCCCTTTGCTGACCTGAGAGGCTTCCCGGCCCCTGGCTGAAGAGGCCTCTCTACACACAGAGCTGAGAACAGAGGACGTGGCCACCTCACCACTCCCAAGCTGAACAGTCAGTACTGTATTCCCATGAAAGGGGTTTCGGCTGAGCGGAGGAAATGGGACACCTCTCACTAACAGGGATTCTTTCCATGAGCTAATCCGTTCCAGGGCTCGGAGGTTCACACAGGAACTCCTGCGGGTTTGGGCTGATGGTTTCACCGCGCTGGGCTATCAGAGCGCTGGTGCTCGTGGCTGCTGTCAGTGCTGGGAACACACCCGGG
Source organism: Cephalopterus ornatus (assembly GCA_013396775.1). Lineage (NCBI taxonomy): Eukaryota > Metazoa > Chordata > Aves > Passeriformes > Cotingidae > Cephalopterus > Cephalopterus ornatus. The sequence goes on from VZRE01014720.1 coordinate 162,419, forward strand.
GTTTGTGCCGTTTCCCAAGGGAGACCTGGCACTTCCCACCCTCCCTCTGCTGTCATTTATCCTGAGCTGGAGCCCCCATTGCCTTGTGCTGCCCTGAAGAGCTTCGTGTGGGGCAGAGCAGATAGAGAGTGGGATGGGTTATGAGCTCCTCTCCCCACAGCTTGGGGATACCCAGGATACACGATGGACACGGAATCTTTTCAGGTGCTTAGTCTTCACCCTCTGTACACACAGGCTTAATTTGGTCCTCTCTGTACAAATCAAACCCCCATTAAAAACAAGACTGGAAATACCCTTACAGTACGTGGAGGAGATTAGCACTGCTTAACTGAAGAGTAACCACCACATCTTTCATAGATGTATTTACCACACAAAACAGCTACTTTGCTGTTCAGCTTTTGGCTTATACATTATGCATTAAATTGAGAAATCAGTCCTAAAAAGGTCTATTTTTGAGAAACCAGACCCATGACTTACCATTCTATGGTTTGCTGATGGAGAACATGGCACTGATGTTTGCACAAGCTCTCTTTTGGGCAGTCTGAGCCTGCCTTGAGGGGAATTTTGTCATCAATGCACTTGTAAGATCATGCACTTGTGTACTTCATCACTGGGTAAAGAAAACATGGTGATTTAAGACCAATTTCCAAATCCTGACTGGGTAATTTAAACTATTGTGGGTTATTACTCTCCATGAAAGCTGCAGAAATATTTAGCTAAAATATTTCTTTTCAGATTTCTAACAGGCAATATGTTTATGGCTGCCTCATGCTGATGAGCTGCTATGCAAAAGATTCTCCATCGACTGAATTGATCCTGCTTAGGGACTCAGTGGAATAATGACCCTGGCAAGGAGTGAGAGAGGGGAACACACCTCTGTCAAATCCTTGCACACAGGGAATACGAGCACAGGCCAAAAAATGACGACCAACTCAGCTCCCTGGGGCAGCACAAAGCAGAAACAGTATTTCCACTCCCAAAGCCGTGGCTAGAGCCAGGCACCAGGAAGAAATCCTTCCCACACACACAAGTAAACACAAGTACTCCTTGCAAAGCCCGATTTATTTATTTCAGTGTCAGAACAGTAAGAGTTTCCCTTCCCCTGCTCTCTCAGATGGAGGGTGTTTGCTCTGCCACGTCCCCCTCCTGCAGCAGCCGGGGCAGGGCAGCCAAGTCCTGCCGGAGAACAAACAGGATACTGCAGGAGCAAACAGTCATTTTCCCCGCCATCCAAACGCAATTCGTGCCCTTAAGCACCACACTTTCCTCTGGAAGGCGGAGAATTACATCCTCGAGAAGCTTTTGCGTGTTTAAACAGACCACTAATGGTGGCTGAACGATTTTACTTCTAAATAAGCTAATTAGTCTCTCTACTTACTGAACCTGATAGGATCATCTTCTTCTAACATTTACTTTAAAAGATATGATTTCTATAACAAACAACTCACATCTTTTGTTGTTTTTTTGCTGTTTGCACAGTGGCAATGAGCAAGCAGGTAACTTCCCACAAGTGAGGGCAGTGTTACATCCTCTGAAACCAACAACTAAAGTTATGGGGTATTTTTCACACACAAAAAATTGACAGGAATCAAAAGCTTTTTAAAAAGACTTGATAAAATGAACATTCCTGATTCCCTAGGTACAGAGCAAGGGCAGAGTCCTGCCAGCCCCGTGGAGGTTTACGGGAATAAACATCTATTTCTATTGCACAGTCACAAAACTTTACTTCTGCCTTCTTTTTGTTCACTCCTGAATTATCTGTATAAAACAAGGAAGAGAGACCTCACCATTTTTCAAGCCCACCATTTCTTTCTTAAGACATAGTATAAAGGAGAGCAAAAGGATTTATTTAATGGAGGGCATTTAATAAATTAGTGGACAAGCTGCTTACACAGATGACACACTTTCACAGGGAAGTGCAACTAATGTTTCTGAAAAGGCAGATTTGGTTGTTCCTCAGCACAAAGATGGTTTACACACACCAGGAGGTAAAAGCTTATTTGGCCACAGATGATGCAACTCAAGTAGAATTTGCTTCTTTCTCCACGTCATCATCGTCGTCAACAACCTGAAATCAAATCCAGAAGTGGTTTAGATAAACAGTTTAAACTCTCAGCCCCGTAGGATTTATTACATCAAACCCCTGCCGGGCCGGAGCAGAACAGCAGTGATCCCACAGAGCTGAACGACAACGGGCACATGAAGGAGGTGAGAAAAACCTGCAATCCGAAATGCCACAGAAAATGTGGCTCAAATAATAGGAGCTCAAATATAATAAATAAATATAAATGGCTCAAATAATAGGAGCTGGTCAAGTTACCACAAAAGCCACAAAAACAATCACTACAGGTATCAGATATTTCATGAGAAAGCAAAAGAATCTGCATTTCAGGGGACAGAAGCTCGTTGCTTTTTATCCAATCAAGTCAGCAAAGCACAGGGGCAATTGAAGCAAGTCCACCTCTGGGCTCCTCGGTAGAAGAGGGACGTGGGCACATTGGAGAGAGTCCAGCAACGGATGACCTCCCTCAGGCTGCTGCCAGCACCATCAGCAGCTCTGCCACGAGGCACAGGCTGCTCAGGTGCAGCCTGGCACCTTCCAGCACCAGGTCCTTGGCTGCCACGCTGCTCCCCAGCCAGGCACCCCAGCGTGGGGCTTGCACAGGATGCTGCAGTGTTCCATAGCCTTGGCCAAGAAACAGCTCCTGCCTTGGAAACCTACATCTCCACATCCCGTTCTTTTCCCTGAACTGCCAACCTGTGCAGGCTGGAAAGGGACAAAGCCCTCCTTTTCCACTGAAAGGAAAACAGCTCTGATCCCTCCCCAACCCACCTGTTCCACGCCTTCGACCTCGGGGATGTAGAACTGCAGCATGTTCTGGATCCCGTTCTTCAGGGTGATGATGGAACTGGGACAGCTGGTGCACGAACCCTGCAGCTTCAGCTGCACGATCCCATCCTCAAAGCCTTTGTAAATCACATCACCCCCGTCCTCCTGCACCGTCGGCCTGATGGGACACGAGACTCTACTTACAGCAACAACACCTGAAATTTGGATCCCTACAGAAACCTTTAGTAAAGCCGGATTTAACACACACAAAACACACAGTAACTGCAGCCCTCTTTCTCTACAACCACCTGGTTCAAATTTCCAATACCTTCTACTTTGCTGGACTCTGTCATGTTGACAGAAACTATTTTTCCACAGGACATTGAGCAAAATATTTTTGCAATGAAAGCAGCAGTGTATGAAGGAATCACTGACATTTTAGGGGAGAGGGTAAATAAACACCTTGGAGCAGAGCTTGACCCAGCCTACGCAGACACTCTGGGCTGCCTTAAGGCCCTGCCCACATGCAGTACCAGCCTCAGTTATTGCCAACACAGCTGGGGTGTGTCCTACCATGGGGTGCATGTGCAGCTGTCACCTGTGATAAGAAGTCCTGAAGTCCTTCCATAAATAAATATGCAGTTCTCCACAATTTACTGAGTACAGAAAATAGCTGCAACTATCAAAGCTTAGTCCTGCTCAGGGGTGAAGGAGCCAGCCCTGATAAGCTCCCCCCAGTGCCATTAGCATTTCTGCAGCCTGCTCTCCCTCTGCCAGCCACAAATGCCCAGCATTGTAGCTGGGTCCCCATAGCAACATTTTTCCAGACCAAGCTAAAACCATCAAGTTACTCTAACAGAAGCTCTTTATACTGACTTCCAAAATAACTCTTTGAGAACTACAGTCCTAGGAGAAAAATCCGTGAACCTGACACATTTATTAACTCACCACAGCAAATTATCTCCGTTCCAGAAAGCCAACGATCACGATTAAAAATTCCATTTTTCTTATTTGAATTAACTTTGACACACTACAGGACCTTTCAGATCGACATTCCCTCCATCCTGCACCTTCTGACAACTTCTGTGCATATATTTTTGATTGACTGAACAATAAATCCTCTGTGTGTGCCCCTGGTTTATATATAACCTCTGTAAACTACCCTGCTATGAAATGAAGGAAGATACATCACTGCTGATATTCTCATCAACAGCTTCTTGGTCCATCAAGTGTTACAGGGGGAAGGAAATGAAAGAAAGAAAAAGGTAGGAAAATCGGAAATTTGGGCAGAAATTCTGTGGCTGCTGCAAAAGGGCACTGGGAAATCAGGGAGTGACATGTGACAGGGAGCTCAACCAACCAGGCACCCAGCACGAGCAGGGCCTCCTGGATGCTCCTGTCACAGCTTCACACAACATTATCCTGGTTTCAACACTTGGTACGTATGTTTGGGAAAAATGTTCCAGCTTTTTTCTGTTTTTCTTCCTCTTTCAGGAAAATTAACCAGCACCACATGTCAGCTCTGAGATAACTGAATTTTTAAGTTAAGTGATATCACTTTAAATGCAGCATCTAGGGAAAAAACCAAAAAGGCCCAAGTTCATCCTAATTGCCACGATTTTGACCCACAAACAAGTTCCTGGTTCCTGCAATCTGTGAGCTGGGGAAGAGGTCACCATCAGATATCACAGCTCCACAAATACATCAGACATCTCCTCCTCTATGTAAAATGTCAAGTTGCTTATTCCTTTCAGTTCCTTTGGAAGGCAATTAATGAGCACAAAAATATCCGTCAGGTAAACAACAAGATCCACAGCCACTCTTGAGACTTTGTTAGTCACCACCAGTTTCTAAATTCAGGCTGTGTTAAAGCACCAATAAAATCACAACAGAATGCAGAGACAAAATCCACCGAAGCCCAGACAGAGAGGGAAACCCACTAGGAAATACTCCTTCAGAGCATGATAGGAGAGTAAAAACTGCTTTGGGATACTTGGAAGGGAAGGACAAGAAAAAAGTAAGAACAGATATTAAAAGAGAGAAAAAAGAAGTGCCTCTAAAAGCAAATATTGTGTAGTTTTCACCACGTAAAACTCGTGGGGTAAGGCCAGTGGACGTGTTCCAGTGCAGTGGGGAGGGTAAGACACGGCTCTGGGGCCAGCCAGCAGTGAGGGCTCTGCTCAGCACACCCTGGGCCTGAACAGCAACACCAGACACGGAGCCTTAGTTATTAAACTGCAGTCTCAGCTTTGCCAGCTCTGCTCTGTAAACCCCCAGCCGGTGCTGAGCCATGAAATCACACACCCTCAAGGAAAAACCCACTGCACCCTAAATAAATCCAGCCCCCAACCCTAACTCACTCATCCAACAAGGTTCCCTGTTTACCTTATCCTTGTATCCAGCAGTTCCTTAATCATCAGCACAACCTCATCATCTTCTTCTGAAGCAGCTTGGGGAAAGAAAGATGTACAAGTCAGAACCCTGAGAGAATTCTAGTAGGATTGCTAACCTTGGATATCCACGGATTCCAGTAGGATGCTACCCTTGGATATCCATGGATTCCAGTAGGATGCTACCCCTGGATATCCACAGTGGCAGAATTAAACAGCATAAAAGCACTGCTGAGATGCCTGAAACCAAAAGGCAGAAATCTTAATTCAGAGAAAGTATCTTTTCCTGCATTATCCTTATTTATATCCCAGGCTTTTGCTGGCAAAACCCAGTACTGGTTCAGAGTTTCAACAGCCAAAGGCCTTGGCAGAGAGCAGCAGTTCCACCTTTTAAAGGAAGCAACAACCAACATTCCATAGGGATGCAGGAGTTAAGGCAGGGTCCTCAGAAGGAAGGTTTTAGCAAGCTAAAAAATTCAGCAGGAGAATTATGCACATGTCTGGGTTTAGCAGCTCTGGATGCAGCTCTAAGCTCAGCGTTAGACTCACAGAAGCGTTTTTTGAGAGAACCTTTTTAATATTTAAATAACCTTTAATAAGGCTATGTTAATATTAAAGTTAAATTCAGATGTTAACAGAGCCGAGAGGAATTCAATTGTCATAATTTTCCTTAAAACACTGAAAAAAACTTTAAGTTGGTAAGCTGCAAATGAGAAAATAAAAGGCAAAATACTACCCTTGAGTTAAACTGTAAGTTAGTCTGTTACTTTCTATTACAGTTTGGAAAAGACCTCTTACTATGTTTTGTTCAAACCTATCATTAAGGCACTGTCATTAAGCCTGGGTACTCTTTTTTTATTTAAGGTGCCCATACAAAAAGGACAGGCAGCAACCCCCCAGGGCCTTCTAAACTGTGCCTCAGTACCGGCAAACCCATTTCCCCTGCTGTGGTGGAGCAGAGCAGGGCCCACACTGCCAGCCCAGCACAGCCCTGGGATGTCACACAGCACACTGTGGTCATGGGGAAGCAGCTCCTTCAGACAGGCTGCTAATTCCACTGGAGAGGGTTTACAGTTAAATTTAAATTCTCTTGCTCTTCTGAGGCTCTTCTGCATGTCACAGAAGCTAAACCCAAAGGCAAACCCCAGCCTCTTCCTGAAGTTTCATTTACCTGTATCTGTTCTGGGTGCCTCATCAGTGACTACAGGCAAGCCAGAGGCAAAGAAATCCATTATAGCTGCATAAATATCTGGTTTCAGTAAGTTCCAATCCAGGTCTTCACTCTCCTATGAGAATTAAAAGGAAAAAAAAAAAGGAAGAATAAAATAAAGTACAAATATCTGCCTCCTAACAGTAATAAGTTACACAGAGATTCTTCTTACATTACAGACACCCTCAATGGACTTGCACGTTTGACACATGGATTTGATTTCACAGTTTTGCCAGGCCCAGCTTTGCCAATGAAGTTTTGTAAGAGTCTATTTATCACAGTCAACAAAACAGTCTCCTTGTTTGCAAGCCAAGTGCTATTAGAATACTAGCTAAAAAGGTGTGAAAGTCTCCTTAATACATTATTTGACAGATATTTTTACCAAACTGTTTCAGAGACTCGAGAGTATCAAATTATCACTCCCTGAATTGTCCTATGTTCTTCACCCAGAGCCTGCCCAGTTCCTACATAACTCCTTATCTCTCTGCCACGAGCTCCACACCTTGAGCAAACACCACAGGGCCTGCAAGGTTCCCCATCCCGGTCCTGTGTCATCAGGAAGCGTTCCACAGGTCATCCAGCCAACTTCCAAGCTGACCATGTGCACAGGGCCTCAGTCAGCCCAACACTGACCACTCCCAAGACCAAAGAACCCACAACTTCCCTGGGAAGCCTATTCCAGTGCTTACCACACGTTACAATGACTTATTTGCCTTTACATTAAGGCAATTGCCTTTAGTCACGTGTGGACCTTGCCTGAATGTCCAAGGGCCTTGCTGGATGTGCTCCGTGGCCACTTCCAGACAGCTCAGCTTTTAGCCCAGCTGAACCCCCGCTCTGCTTACCTTGGTGATTGTGATGAAGTCTGGTCCAAAGAAAACACTTTTCACTCCTTCAATCCTGAATAACTGCCTGTTCAGGGAACAACAACAAAAACATGGCAAAAATGTACCCACATGTCAGGCAAACTCAAGATTTATATAACCTGTCACAGAACTTCTAGAATACACTTCTAGACAAAAACAAGCACTAAACCCAGAGCCTTTAAGAGGAGCTGCAGTTACCTCACCCACAGCTTAGGCAGAGCCCAGAGAGGCTGCTGTGAAGCAGCACAAGGAGTAAAACCCATCCCACCTTACAGGGCTTTCCACAAGGTGTGTGAGAGTTACTCCCTCTCCAGTTCTTTGGGGCAAAATTATATTCTGTCTATTAAAAGCTATTTGTTCAGCATCAAAACCAGGAGGCACCTGTTGTTGCAGGCAGGACTAGTGCAAGTACAAGGGAAGTTCCTTAAAGTGATTTGAAGTCACTGAGCTCAGTAAAAACTGCCTTCAGCTCTGCTGCCACTAAATAAAAGGGTTAGTGCTGAGCAGTTTAACACACCAGCTCACCTTGGGAGGCATCATTAGCAAGGCAATGAAAAAGGGCATTTAATAAAGGCATGAGGTGGCCCCACACAGAACCCAACATCCAGGTGGTAATTGAGCACACAAGAACTCACGTGACAGGAAAGAACATATTTTGGACAATGGTTTAAGTACAAAACTGAAAATGAGAATATAAAACCCAATATTCATAAATGCTTAATGAAACCCCAACAAATTCATCTACAGGAAAAAATAAACAAACAAACAAACAAAAAATTAAAACTAGGATTCACTTGGAGGTAAATACAGCACAAGGCTGTAAGAGGGTTTTTTGCAATTATGGGGGGGAAAAGATTAGATATTCTCCTGAAAGACTGCAAAGCATCAAAAATGCAATAAATGAAGGAATTGGAAATCTTATCACAAAAGTAGATGTGATGGAAAATGACAAAAGAGATTTCACAATACCCATTTGAAAGAATTTCTACACATGGAACAGTTGCACTGGGTGTTTACAGCACTAAACCACCTGCATTCTGAAGTTACTTAAACTATGGAATTGTGCAAGTGCACCAAACCATCTGAGATCAATTAATTCTCTCCCCCCTTCAGGAAGTGTTTATCAATTCTCTGGAAAATTAATACTCCCTTCTGAAAAAAATGAGTATTCCCTTTACAAAAAGCATGATCTGGGCTTTAACAATACACACAGCAGACAATTCTTCCCATGAACCTGCATAGTGCCCACCCCCAAACTGCCACAATACGTATTCCAGCACATAAATAATCCCTGATTAAAATGTCTATTTGCAAATACGTGACAACAAAAAGCCACTTTCTGACAGTCAATTACATTCTGCAACCCGATGCACTTTGGCACAGCGGGATCCTACAGCTTCAGCCCTCTGCTAACACGTTTTGATGCCCTCAGAAACCTTTCACATTGGATTTATGATTTTAAGTCACGGAGCTTTGCGTGCAAAGATCCTCTTTGCTCTCAAACCCTGCAAGAGACACAGCTGCATATCTGATAACCCTGCAGCTCCTGGAGGGAAAGCTACAAATATTCCCAGAGACCTGGGAGGGTGGTCCAAACCCCTTCTGTACCAAGGTGATACGAATAAACTTTGTGCTCAGTGGTTCTTACTCCAGATTATGCATTTTGGTACTGAAAGTTGCACTCCCAGGACCTGTTACAGATCCAGCCCAAAAGAGGGGGCAAACCTGGCCTTCCCTGAAGTGAAGCACAGACCTTTTGAAGTTCAGGGCAGCCACAACACCTGCCAAGGGGAGCTACTGCATTTATTTCATGGTAGCTGGGGACTGTTCGCTGCCTGTTTCCCAATTCTGAAAAGTTACATGATTTCCAAGTAACTCCTTGAATTCAGAGTGTCCTGATGGGAACGAATTGGTGAAACTGGGGCCAGAGGTCTCGCTGGTGATGCAGCGACTACTCACAAACACTGATTTATAACACCTTTCAACCCAGTTGCATAAACTAGACCATGGTGCCTTCTGCCACACCAGAGCTGTGGGGAGGACAGACACACAGAGAACTGCAGCAACACCAACCCCCAGCTTTAATCTTAAGCACAAGTAAAGCAGCATTAAAAACTCAAATCCCACCAAGCTGCTTCTAAAGAGGAGCAGAATGATCAGAAGTTGTGCTTCACAGCATCAGCTGTAGACACAGGGCCCATACCAACCCCCAAACCCATCATGTGTTCAGCAATACCTTGCTAAAGGTGAGCAAAACGCTGCAGCTGGTGTGGAAAACTCCATCGTCCTCGACTCCAGCACTTCCCTCCCTGGAATAAACTTCAAGCTATTTGGATTTGGTGTGTCCTGAGTCTGAATAAACATGCCTCTCACTGGAAATACAAAAACAAAGGAGAAAAATAATATAATCAAACCTAAGGAGCTTCAGTGAAAAGTCAAGTCCCGCTGGATCCCTCTGCTCCAGCAACAGCAGCCTGGGCAGCCACGGGGCTCCAAAAACACTCCACCACGGGCTCCAGGGAAGGCTCCAGACCCACAGGAACACTGGTAAACACAGGCACCTCACCCCACAGGAAAAAGTGTGACACATGCAACCTTGTCGTTGCTTCTTTTGTTAACTTTTATTTAGTAGAAAGCATCCTGCTGCCACAGCTGCCCGAGGCCAGGGCCAGCGCCACTTCCTGCTGAGGGCCAAGAGCTGCACCCTTCAGGTCTCTGCTGCGTTGGCTCTTTTTATTTTATGATCCTCAGACACCATTTAATCCCCTTTCCAGTTTAAAGCATAATCAGTTTTGCTAACTCTCTCTTGAAGATGCACGTGATTTATGGGGTTTGGTTTTTATCTCATTTTACAGCACTATAAAAAAGCAAGACCAGTGTAACAAGTTACAGTGAAGCAGACCCGGCTCAGATTTTCCACAGGGTGAAAAATTACTGTGAGCCATCACTTACCCTCCAAAAAGTGAACTGACCAAGCAATTTACAATAAAACTATTTACAATTCACTGGCAAAGTTCTTTTAGAGATACATTTTTACTGAAGTTCCTTTTTCAACTGGGTCTGTCTCACTGGAAGAGTGTAAAAACCCCTGATTTTAACTAAAATTTAATACTCTACATTTAATGGTGTACATTTAATAGTATCTTCCTGTAGACTTGTCCAGCAGCACGTGCTTGATGTCCCACTGAAGCTGAACATCAATTAGGGACAGTCTCTCTCTCACCTTCTAGTTCTTCTTCCTACTCCCTGCACACACAGTAACACAGTGAGATACAAACACGCAGGAAAGAAAACAAAGTGCACTTTAAACCAAAAAAATCTTTAGGAGCTAATATTTGTAAGTTATACTTGAGAAGCAAGCTCACATAAATTTAAAAAACATGCACTGGAAGGATTTAAAGCAGTAAAAAGAGCTGACATTTTCATTTTTCTAAAGTGCCATTTTGCTCATGACTCCCTGGTGTTGGATGGCAAATCACACTGTTTATAAATTGCCAAATTGTTGCTTCATGTGTCTGTCACAGTGACAATCCCTGTGACCCAAACATACACAGTGGTTAATATGTACACACTCCATTTTCTTTATGCTTTTTAAAGGAAAAAAACCCTAGGAGGTTAGGAGTGAAACAGTTTTAACATGAAAAGAATACTCCTGATAGAGCAAGCAACTACTAGATTATCCATGGGGATGGAAGAACTACCCATCTTCCAGATCCAGCTGGCATCCAAATCCCATCTGGCTTAACTCGGATGTGTAAATTTGAGTCCACTCTGGCTGTTTTTTGGAAGCAGTGGGTCACTGACAGCCACTGGACACTGCTCATCCAGGTGTGATCCAACAGCCTGAATCACAAACGGCCGGATCAACCCTCACAAAAGGTGTCCAGGTGGCCATCTCTGTGTTTTGAAGTGTCCTCTGCAGCTGAAGATCTGCTCTCCTAAGACCAGGTTTTTCAATCCGTAATCAGCCTGGAGAGCTCCTTGCCCAGCTGTGAGTAACTCACTGGGATTTATTACTCACAAGTTGGTAACTGGCTGTGTTTACCTCTGACATCTGTTCTTTGGAGCCTCTGCAGAACTCTGCTTGTTATCCTGATCTCCCAACTGCTCAACTTGGTGAGGGACAAACCAAACTGAGACAGACTTTACCAGGACACGTGCAGGAACAGGTCAAACACTACGGCTGCTTATCAGAAACAGGTAAAACCCGAAGTGTACTCATCAGTGTGCCTGTTGTTAGAACTGACATAGAAAAAACAGGGCTGCACCAGCTAAGATTGGACTCCAAACCCAAAATTACAGAGACTTCTGCCTGAGCAGACTCATTTAAATAACATTTTCATCTCTGACTAATTCCACGCAACAGCACCTGCAGAATCTTTGTCTCTAAATTCTTCAGGCAGCTGCAAAAACACTGAGTTTTCTGTGGCAGAAGTTTCACAGGTTATTTATATTTTTCTTCCTTTCCTGAGCTTTGCAGCCTACCAAAAAAATGGCAGGTACAACAAACTCATCCTCAAACATGGCTTTTTCAAGGTAAAACCAAATTACAGATATAATATTAACGGAGAATCCTGCTAATGCACCACAGATGGATGCACAATCAAGAGGTGGAAATTAAAATAAAGAAAATATTGCGGCTCTGAGAATGAAAAACTTCACTTTCAGACTTCTCATGCTCTACCTGGACAGTTAGCAAGGTCACCTGGCAGCGTCAGCAGCTGCAGCAGGACGGAGGGCAGCACAAGTCTTTCCCAACGGACACATTTACACCAATATGGAAAATAAATTAAGTAGTGCAGCAAAGCCCAAACAGTGTTCTGCACTTACAAAGTCCTGGCAGCTGAATGATAACAGAAAAGCACATATAACCAGCACACAGTGAGCCTCCACATCTGCTCAAGCCCCAGATGTCCAGACGCACCAGCACTGCGTTAAAACCCACCCAGGAATTGTCACCACACTCAGATTTCAGAAAGAACAGCAAACTTTCAGCACTACCAGAAGACACAGAAACTCACACCCTGCTCGTCTGTTCATTTTTAACCGGCATTTACTCACCTGCACGATGCCACACTGCAGAGGGAAGAGATGGTTTCTTTGGCAGAAGCTGGTGGAAAGGCTGTCGAGTTGTCCAGTTATGATCTTTTAACAGCATCTGACAGAACCTAGAGAAAAAGAACTTTACTAAAGATTTCCAGACTACACATTGCACTGCTTTTAGCAACCCCAGGACCCAGCAAGACACACCTGCCTCAAACCTCTCAGGTAATGCAGCAAGTTTGCAGGCTGGATCACGGAACAGCCCTTTTTTTTCCTTTTCAGTGCTCCCTCTCTCTCATAACAAAACAAACATAACTCTCTAATTGTAGCCACCAAAAAATTAACCTACTCTCCTTCAGCCACTGAAACCAGGCAGATCACCTTACTTACCTATCACAGAAGAGGATAATCACCCAGAGGAGGCCTCTGGTATTTCTTTTAACGGTCCTGAGAACCTGAAAATCTCCCTGGGACTAAAAACCTAGTTTTCATAAGATTCCAGACAGCTGAAATCAATCCAAGCCCAAGCACCCGGGAATTTACTCCTGTGCTCTGTGGGTTTAGCTGGTCACACCTAAGGGTCTCAGACATGTAGAGAAGAGTTTACATGACTCTTAGAAGATACAAGACAGGCTAAAAAGGTAACTCAGTGGCTGCTCTTACACAAACAATTCTCGTAAGAAAAAAATACCCTAACAGCACTTGGGTAAAAGAGAAAAACTCTATTAGCAACAAGCCATACCTCAGCCCCTGTCCACCTCTCTGTATTTATTCCCTATGGGGAATAAATAAATTCAGTATATTCCTGTACAAGCACCGTCCCAGAAGTACACCAGACCAGTTAAAATGAGGCCCTGCTCATTAACGGCCACGTAACTTGCACTAGCAGTGAGAACAGGGATGGATGAAGGTAAAAGGGGGAGAGCAGAGGGCAAAAAAACTGAAAACATCAAGAGGAAAGGAAGCTGAGTGATGGAATAACAGGCCTCACTTTCACCTGCTTGCACACCTGATTTCTGTAACTGTGCAGAGCCAACGGCACTGAATGTCAGAAAACGAAATCAAAACCCACCTTGTGTCACAGATGAATTACTACCTATATTAGGATCAATCATCACCTGGTTTCTCTCCTTCTCATCAGGCACAGATGAGGGGAAAGCAGGTAAAGTACGTAAATAGCACCTGAGGGGCTGTTGTTAGAGGAGGCTGGTTGTCTTGGGGGTCATAAACCCAAACACAAGCACTGCAAGAGGCCCAGATCCTCAAACGTGGAACAGGACTGCCTCATGACATGAACGTCCCTGCTGCAAGTGAGGGAGACATGAACACAGAAAAGGTCTAAATCATGTTATTTGCTTTTTTGTGTGCTCTTTAAAGCAGGTAGAGACTGCAACACTCTGTGTGAGGAAGGTCCCTCAAGAGAAAAGTTCTCTTTTCTCTCTTTAGCTTTGGGCAATAACGATTTATATCCATTTTAGTGCTCAGCACAGGGCAGCTGTGCCCAGCACTACCGGGTCCAATGAATTCCCCCTTATTGCTTCATCTTTAGCAGCTTGGGAGGAATTCCCTCTTATTTCATGGCCGGAAGGATACAGATGTGAGGGGGTTTAAACGCTCTTCACTGCGTGATCCTGAGCACACGTGGGGGTGCGGAATTACTCCTACCGCGGTCCTGAGCACATGTGTGGGGAAATACCCCTCACTGCGGGGTCCCGAGCGGGTGTGTGTGGAATCAGTCCTCACTGGAGGGTCCTGAGGTGGGGAACGACCCCTCAGGCACGGCTCCCCCCGGGGCGCAAGGCTGGGCCCCCTCAGGGGAAGGCCCTCGGCGCCTAACTAACTAGTTAGGGGGAACTAACGCCTTGCTGCTGGAAACGGGCTAGGGGAGACAAAGAATCCCTCCCTGCCCGTCTGAAGGAAAAGGAACAAGCTTCACCGCCGTCCGCCCGGCTAGGGCGGGGAAAGGAAGGGGAAGAGCGACGAGCGCCCGGCGCGGCCCCACCAGGTCGCGGTGCTGCTCGCTGCAACACGGCCGGTCCCCCGCCCCGCNCCTAACTAACTAGGCAGGGGGAACTGACGCCTTGCTGCTGGAAACGGGCTAGGGGAGACAAAGAAGCCCTCCCTGCCCGTCTGAAGGAAAAGGAACAAGCTTCACCGCCGTCCGCCCGGCTAGGGCGGGGAAAGGAAGGGGAAGAGCGACGAGCGCCCGGCGCGGCCCCACCAGGTCGCGGTGCTGCTCGCTGCAACACGGCCGGTCCCCCGCCCCGC
>VZRE01014720.1:178331-263139 GCA_013396775.1 Cephalopterus ornatus
CTCAGCAGTGGCAGCACAGGGACGGGCACTGCCCTGGGGCTGTGACACCCCATGGCTGGGACAGGGGCCATTGGCCTCCTGTCCCCCTGGGCACCTCTGGGCTCATGTTCAGCCTACAGTTGTGTCCTGTCCACAGTCAGCATGTTTGCTAGAAATATAAATACAGAAATACAGACACATAAATAAAAATACAGAAACCCTCCCCCCCTTCAAAAAAAAAAAAAAAAAAAAAANGCATGTTTGCTAGAAATATAAATACAGAAATACAGACACATAAATAAAAATACAGAAACCCTCCCCCCCTTCAAAAAAAAAAAAAAAACAAGAACCACCTCCAAGGGTAACAATTATTTCATTGATATTTACTTTCTTCTCAGCCCTGCAGCACATTCCAGGGGGATGAGGCCCCATATCCGTGTCCCAGCCCTGAAGGAGCAGCACAGGTTACCAACAGTGCTCAGAAACAGCCCCCATTTCACCTCAGAGCCCAGTAAAACACAAAAAGCCCATTTTTCCCCTCCATCCACTCCCCCCCAATTCTCACAAGCCATCAAAAATTGCAAATTTAGCCCAGTAACATTCCAGAGAGGGTGGCTGCATAAGGAGTTAGAGTTAACACTTTTATTTTGATCCAAATGTATTTGAGGTGGAAGCTCTTTGTGCAGGGGCCAATGCTCTGGGCTCTTGAGCAAGAAGAAAGAAGAGTCTTCTTGGGGAGGAAGGAGAGACCTCCACAATGTCAGCAAATTAAAGAGATCCCAGGTCATGTCTGGGCCCTGGCTGGGTGTCCCCCCCTTAGCCTTGCCTGTTTTGGACCAGAAAGTCACTTATATCGGCCCGATGATCGCTGCTGCTTCTCGTACCACCAATACAGCCTAAAAATCCGACAAAGTTCTCTGAACAAGCTCTCAGCCTTTGTTTCAGCCATTCCTCACAGGATCCACTGTACCTTGGCAGGAGCTGCACTCACAGAACACACGTTTTCCCAGCCTTTGCCAAAACCTTTTCCTGGATCCTGTCATTCTTCCCCTCATGCACAGCTTGGCTTCGGATGTGGCCACGGAGCATTCCCCTCCCAGATGCTCTCTGGGGATGGGGTCATTCTGCACCTCTCCTCCTGCAGCAGCAGCTCCGGGCTTTGCAGGGAGGGCTCCTTTGCTCTGGGGTGCAAATTTCACAGCTCTTTGTATTTATTTTCTTTCCTGAGCATTACAGGCTACCCAAAACGAACATTCAACAAACTCAACCTCAAACGTGGCTTTTTCAGGGGAACACTAAATTACAGACAATGTTAATGGAGAGTAACGTTAATGTGCAAACATGGATGCATGTTCAAGAGGGGAGAAAATTAAAAAAAGAAAATATGGCAGCTCTGAGAATGAAAAAGCTCCGCTTTCGGCCTTCCCAGGCTCTACTGTTACCTGGGTGTTACCAGCAGCAGCTGCAGCAGGGCAGAAGGCAGCACAAAGTCTTTCCCCATGGACGCATTTACCAAAACAGAAATTAAATTAAGCAAAGTCCACTCTGCAAAGCACTGCCAAAGCCCCTTGTAAGTCTTGGCAGCTGAATGATAGAGAAAAACCACACCTAACCAGCACTCAGAGACTCTGCATCTCCCAAGCCCTGGATGTCCAGATGCACCAGCATCTGCAGGGAGGCCTCAGTTGCTCTGTGCTGTTTGCAGCTGCAGCTCTGCCCTGGATGGGAAGGATTCTCTCTGGATATAAAAACTGGATATAAACTGGAACATCCACTGCTTAAAGCAACAAGATCAGTTTGACTTTACAGCTGCCAGATAAAACAGGAGGGCCAGACCCAGTTCAGCATCTTGGTAGAAAAAACTCATTAAACCCCAGATTCTCTGTATCCAGCAAAAATATTTCGCATGGGGAGGGGAGGAGGAATGCACAGAGGAGACAACGTAGTGTCATCAGATAGTGTTTTAATAAAATGTACATAAGTTTACAAGTCAAACATTTCTTCATGATTACCAGAAACAGATGATCCCACCTGGAGTGCAAAACTTGGCCCCACTGATGTGCCAGGCTGAGGAGCCTCCCCGGCCGCTCAGAGGCAGTGCAGGGAGGGGAAACCCTGCTCGTGGGACACGAGTCAGATTGTGTGTCACAGTCCGGGGGCCCAGGGACACTCCCAGCTCCGCCTTCCCGCTCCACCTGGAGACAAGGGAGTTTCCTTCGCTCCTGGACTGGGTGAGGGTGCTCTACCCACTGCACCCTACACCAGAGTGAGCCGCTGCCCTCCCACCCCATCCCTTGGAGGGATCAGGAACACTGGATCAACATTATCCCTCCAGCTTCACAGGGAGCATTTCTAGGTGTGTGTGAGGGGATTTACCCACCTACAACGGAAACTACAGGCCGTGGCTTATTTTTAGAAACACTAATGCAGCTGTGATCAGGCTTCAGGAATGTGTTTCAGAACTGGAACAGGATTTCACTGTCAGGACATTACTGTAAAAATGCTTTGGAGTCTGTCCGTGTGCTGAAAGGCCTTGCTTTAACACCATGAGGAAAACAAACAAACAAACAAAAAACCAACAAAAATTCAACTCCCGAACACAAGAGTCTTTGGTGGAAGCTGAGTTAAAGTAACCGATTACCACTTTGGAGTGACTGACAGTTCAGCACTTGAGCAGATCTCGCCCAGTTTGCTGCCGTCCCAGCGAGGACGTGCTCCAGGATGTGTCACGATGCTCACAGGGGGTCAGAGCTCAGCATCACCTCTGTGCTCCAGGCAGAGTGTGCACCCCAGGCTGAGTGTGTGCTGGCTTCAGGAGGCTGAACTGTAAACTTAACACCAGGTGTGACGATGCCAAGCTGGCTGGAGGGAGAGCAGACACGGGGAAAGCTCCCGAAATCCTGCAGAGCTGGGCAGGACACAGGTCCAGGTCCCCCTAGGGCACCGCACCAACGTCATGGCAGTGAGCACAGAGCCAAGCCAACTGCTTGCTCGATTCACACAGAAACTGTGATTAACCACCTTGAAAAGAGACTTGAAGTGTGTTCAGTGGGTGAGAACCAAGAACGAGTCCCTCTCCCAGCAGGAATCCGAGATTGTTGCAGCGATCTCTGTGAAACCCTCCAGCCGTGCACGAGGGCCCAGGGCAGTGAACAGAATTTACTACAGCTTTACTAAAGAGATGAAACCAGTGGTTCTGTCCAGAAAACTGATTTCAAAACACTGCATCGAGGCTGTACTAGTCTTATTTCATTAGGATCACTGGTTGTGTGGCAAATAATTAGCATGATTCTTCCCTGTTTTAACATTACAAAAGCAAGCTTCAGAGACTACAGAAATGAAATTTCCACTTATAACTCATCACGCTGAGGCTGCAGCAGTGGCAGCGCAGGATTAGGAGGAACACAGGCTGGAAATGAGAAGGATATCAGAGTAACAGGCATTGAAATTGAGTCTTCTGACCATAACCAACTTTATGAGCCACATGCAGCGACACAAATGAGCTGCCTGCACCCCCAAAAGAGATTTAAAACCATTTAAGCACTGGATGTGTCTGGCAGGATTGTGAGCTCTGGGGCACAGTCAGACTGCAATTTGTGTAAAGTGCTTGAAGGACAAAAAAGCTGCCAAAATGCCAGCTGGAAATTCAGCCTGACCCAACCTAACAGGGCTGGAAATGAGCCCAGACACCTCGGTGCACCTTCCCTTTGTCCGAGCACGAAGGGCACAGGCTAATACTCCCCCAGCATCAGCTCCGTGGCACCTGGACGTGGCAAGGACAGACGCTTCACAGAATTATCCAAAAGCAATTTTTCAAGTAAAAATGAAGGGCAGGAAGAACCGGAAGCCCATGAGCAGAGGGAACACCCTGAACCCACGTTGTGTTCACGCGCAGTACCTGCTCGCTCCAGCAAAGTGTCTCCCTGTTCCGCAGCTTCATCCCACACTGCCAAGGCCTGGCCTCCCTTCCAGCAGCTTCTGAGGGAATTTAACAGCTCAAGGCCAAGTGCCGCCTCCTGGCTCAGTGTGGCTGCGACACAGGTTGGTGCTGGGACAAATCTGGGCCCTCACGCTCCCTCTCCTTGAATTCACAGTTTGCTGTCACAGTCGCTCTTGGTGCCTCTCACTGATCCCATCCAGCAACAACCAACTTGGGGATACAGAGATTTAAAACAAAAAACAAAACCAACCACCTCTTGGGTGTATATTTAAACAGAAAACTAAACAAACAAAACATAATAAACAGCCTCAGCTTTGCTGAATAAACATCTCAAGGGAAACCCAGAAACTTCTTTACAGTACTTGTGTTTTCAGGAGGTGGTGATGGAGGACAGAAAGCCCCTAAACCACCACTATGCACCAATATTTATTAGCTGAGTGCAGCAGAGCAGGGCAGAAGGTTCCCAGCTCCACAAGCTCCACCTGACCTGGGCTGAGAAGGTCACTGTTCACCAGCAACTTGTGCAAGCCAACGTGGCCTCCCCGCTGTCCAGTATTCTCCACCCCCACCCCCGGGCTTTCAGCCCTCAGCCCAAGCATTTCCCTCTCCCTTCCAGGCAATCCCCACGTCCAGCAGAACACCTGGCTCATCTCTTGCAACTGGAGATATTCTGGAGGGGATTCCAATTCAGGGAGGGGAAAGGGAACACCGAGCAGTCGGTGACTCCCACTTGCAGATGCTTTGCAGTCCCTTCCCAGGGGATGTTCCGTCCATCCATCCATCCTCCCGTTGTGTGGCTGGGATGAAAGGTGAGTGGCGAGTCTGCCCCAGACTGTGCAATGTCCTGCTTTGCTGCAGCCTTCACACACGTCTTCACTGTGCCTCCTGCATTCCTGTAACACTTTTTATTTGGACATCGGACAGAGCTGAGTGCTGGAGGGGGTCTCAGGGTTTTTCCTCTCCAAACTACACCAAAGTCTATTTTCAGCTGCAGCAGCTCCCCAGGGTGTGACTCCAGTGAGTCAGGAGGAGCTACAGCTGATCCTTCCCTCTCTCCAAGGGACACTACTCGAGGGACACTACTCACAGGACCTGTTCTCTGAGTACAAACACATCAGCAAGTGACCTCAGAGACCAACCCATGGCTCCAACAATTCCCCTGCAAACACCCAAAGACCACAAACCCACTTGTGGGAGACCCCCAAAAACAAAGTATTTCCTCTACCCTCAGCACAAGGCTCCAGCTGGGACTGGGAGCTTGGACCGGGATCCCACAGACCTCTGACAACCAGGTCCTTGAAAGCCAGTCCACACTCCCAAGCAGCCTTTGCAGGCCAGAAACAGCAGATCCAGGACAACTTACGCAACCAGGCATTTTGCACAATAAATATGGGAGGTTTCACTCTCCTCTCTGTCCTACACCAGTGAGGAGAGCAGGGAGCACAGCCTGCTCTGGGTCTGCCCAGTGCCTGCCCGGGTGATTCTTCTCTGAACACTCTGACTGGGCACGCAGTAAGTACTTGTCCTTCTCTTTGGGACTGGGAGAGAAAACATAATATTTTGGAAGGAGAGCAAATGGATTTTGTTTAAGTTCATCCTTAATCAACAGGAAAACAAAAGGCAGAATTTACTCTGAGTCAAGCTCTGCCAGTACAAACCCATCTAAGAGGGCTGAGCCACACCACATGAGGTACATCAGCACAGCTATGGAGCTGTTTGCATCATAAATTTCCCCCAAAGGTCTATTTTTAATACTGATTTTTAACACATCTCTCCTTCACCATGAGCAGATTTCCGGGTCCTACACTTTGGCATAGACCAGATAGGAAATACATGTGTAAAAGTGAAAGCTTTGCCTGATTGTTCGCACAACAATTCGATTTTCCAGCAGCAGGAAGAGCCTGACTGCCTCACTGGAGTTCACAAGACCAAAGGCACTGTGAGTCCTTCCCTGACTCGTGTGGCCCCAGCCCGGGCAGCACTGCCACGTGTCCCACAGCAGGGTGAGCAGAGCCACGGCTCTGCTCCCACCACACTGCACCAGCGGGCACCAGACACCACTGCAGGGCTCTGGCTGGGTGGGCACATCACCCACCAACACCCACCCAGAGCCACAGCTGTCACATCCACACCACTGCTGAGCAGCAGGAATACCACTGACGGCAAAGAAGTCCCAATAACCCTTTAACCTGTGAAATCACGTCCTTTCCAGAGCATTAGCAAGTCCTGCTTGACTTGCTCTGTAATTAATAAACCTTTTAATTCATTTATAATGCATTTCTCTAGCCAGGACAAGAAAATGTGGAATACTACTAGTTTGGAAAAGCATCTAAAAAAATAAACGGGGGGAAGACAGTGAGAGGAGGAAGGTGAGAAAGGCTGTGAGGATCCTGAGAGCCAGGCATTTGGACTAACATAACTTAAAATGGTTCAACTACCTATCACTGCAAGTAGAGTTCCGACCAAAAATAATAATTATTTTATATATATATATATTGCTATGTCATTCATTTCAACTAAGAGGTCAGAGGTCCTGTGCGAGGTGCCCCACAGGAAGCACAGCCCCAGCTCCCAGCACGTTAAGGCTTTTGCTTCCCTGCTTTGGAAGGGAAGGGCGCGGAGGCGAAGGGATCCGCGCCGGGCAGCTCCGTAGTCCTGGAAGACAGCGGGACCACAGAGACAGAGCCCGCTATGGCCTGTCTGTTGGTCTGAGACACCACTTTGTAAGCAGCTATAGGCTTGGCCTCGAGGCCTGGCCCATCCTCGGGGCTGTAGTGACGGGAATACTTGGACAGGGATTGCGGACGGAAAGGCTTGTTCCCCACAGAGCCCAGCGCGGCGTCCGGGGGCAGCGCGTGGCCTTGGCTCCTCTCACCAGCCACGTCCCCCTGCTCTGGCAGCCCTCCTTTAGCAGGGATGTTCTCCTGGGCCTCCACAGCTCTCCCGGAGCAGGGATGGAGACTGCCCGGCTGAGGGAACCCAGCAGGAGGATACTGAGACCTCACCGGGGCCGTGGCCCCATGTGCTGCCGAGTCCAGGCTGGGGAACATCGGCTGAGCTCGGCCATCGCCCCCTTGGCTCAGGAAAACAGCTGGTGTGAATGCTTCCTTATGGGAAGTCAACTCTTCCATGCTCTTCTTCTTGGTGAAAGGGGCTCTCAGAAACACATCTGCTTCCTCTGGATGTCGCAGAGCCGCGTTGCCCTTGGAGAGGAAAGGAGCTTTGGTAAAGACATCCCCCTCATCAGGCACTTTCCTGGAGCTTCGGAAAGGAGCCGTGGCAAAAACATCCGGTTCGTTAAAAGCCTCCCCGGTGTGCGACTGGAAGGCTGGGAACAGCATCTCCCCTGCTCTGGACTGGGAGTGGGGATCTCCCTTGGAGGCCTCGTGCCTCTCCCTGGGCACAGGCTGCAGGAACCCCGGGCACAGCTTGCACGTCTCCTCTTCCTCTTCCGAATCCATCAGTAAAGGCCTGGACCCGCTGCAATCCAGGATATCTCCCTCGTGGTCTGTCCCCTCTCCTTCACTGCTGTAGAAGGAGCTGTTGCTTGAAGGACCATCTCGGGCTAAATATTCCGACTCCGAGTTGTGCTGCACTTTCACCTCCAGCATCTTGGACTGACCCTTGTACAAAGCGAGTCCGTCACTGCCAGAATCTCCTTTACAGAGCTCAAGAGCTACAGCTGGGAACATGCCTGGATCCCTCTGCAGACCTACAAACACAAGAGAAGAGTGTTACTCAACCAGCTCCATGCCCTTGGGCATCAATCAGAGTGAGAGGTACTTATTACACAAGAACATCACACTGTTCAGATGGAAACCACCACCACGCATGGAAAATGGGCGGGAGAGGGAGGCCAAACCAATGGAACTAAAAATGCCAGGGAAGGCGTTTACGACACACGAGCTGACACACAACTAACCCAGCGCTGCCTCACGGCCCAGGGACACACAGGTACCACTGCTCAGAGGTGGAGGATGTTTGACACACGCATGGGGCACACGCAGCACTCTCAGCACCACCCCACACCGTCTCCTCTCCCTCCCACCCGCGACGACGACCACCATGGCAGAGGGCTCCAGTCCTGACGCTGCTGCCCGCAGTGAAGCTCCAGCAGACAGACAAGTTCCGTCATTGCCTCCTGCCCTGCTGACTGCCCTCTGAGCACAGCTCTCACTTGGCACAGCCTCTGCTCCAATGAGCCAACCCACGGATACGTGGAATTACACTCAGGCTTGGAAAATACACAGGGATGCCCCTCAATCTGCTAAGATAACATGTCCCTTTCAAAGACTGAAGGTCAGCATACAGCTTTTACTGAATCCTGGTAACTGCAGCAGCATCATTTTAAACCACTGCCAGAGAAATGATTTTTAAACATCCATACCCTGACTTTAAATCAAGTATCATAACTACAATGACGTGGCTTGTTTCTGGATTTGATAACAAGACCGTGCAGGGAGAGGCTGCCCTGCCCTTCTCCAGGGTTGGTTTTGCCTCACGACTCACACAGACAGAACAGAAGATCTCTTACCTTCACAGAACTACTGGCAGGTTGGGAGTGTGTCATTGGACTCATGTTAGCAAGAGGACAGGAAAAAATCACATGAAAACTAAGCAGTAGGAATTGCAGGAAGAACAAGGAGGGTGAGGAGGCTGGTTGGTACCCATGGACAGCGGGGCACTAACCCACACACCCTGCTGTGCCAGAGCAGCCTCCTCATCCAGGGGAAGCTCTGCCCAGGCCGGTCGTTCATGTTTACACACCCATCACGGCCCTCAAGGCACTGCTCCATCAAAGCCCACGGACAAACACAGGTTATCCCGTTCTCCATCAGCTCTCACAATTAAAGACACAGCAGTCGTTCATTAGGCATCAAAACCAGTATTTATTGGGAAACTCTTCACGTGGATACATGACACTGCTAAATAAAGACAGTGCAGATATGTGAACATTTGACCAGTTGCTCTACAAAAATACCCTCTGTCTTTCCTGAAGCCTCCATTGTCGCACTGGTTTCCCCTGAGATGCCACTCTTGGGTCAGAGGAACACACTGCCCAGGTGTTACTGGGACATTCTGGGCACACGGGCTGTGGCAGAGCAAGAGCAGCTGCCACATCATACAAATGCCTCCGAATTCCCCACTGAACTACAGATTAAGGAACCAAGGGGAAAAAGGCATTTACCATAGAGAACATGATGCCAGTGCAAACCAAGGGCCCACTCTGCACGAGCACAGCACAAACACACTATTTGGTTGGTATTCCCAAACTGGTGCCTGTGCCCACGTAAGCCATGATGTCTGGGACACAGTCAGAGAGGGATGGCAGGATCTCAAGCCCCCTGCCTAGGGCAGGAGCAGCACATCTCTGAAGGGCAGGCACCAGATGAGAGGCAGAACGCTCTATTTCAGGAAAAATTGCTTTTTCCAGTGCTCTCTCTGCCCATCCTAAGTGAGAAGGGCACTGAATGCCCAGAGGCTGTTTTCTCCCCTGCCAAGGCCAGTGCAGGAGCTGAGTTACTCTGGGAGATAAAAACTAAGTGATGCCTCAGCAGGAGCCATTTCAGTCAGAGCTGCCGGGCGATACCACAAGGGAAGGGCCCTGATAATTTGACCACAACAAAAATGGGCACAGAGATGGTATACCTGAGAGTTTGGGAATTCACTGGCAGGACCGGAGCACCAACTGCACTGCCAGGGTCTATGTCTCTGATCCTGAACAAGGGAGACCTGGCATTTCCAGACCCCTCCCACTGTAACTGATCTCAGCAGCTTCTTTCTCACATTCCCTGGCTCCCTCAGCATTTCCTTTGGCAGAAAGCAAAGCAATGGTCCCAGAAGGAGCTATAGCAGCATCCCTACAACAAGGAAGACAGCATCATACCAGTGTTTTACCTTAGCAAACGTCTGTGTGCGTGGCTCAGACACCTCTCACAGCTCTGATGTCATATGAGCTAATGCTGACACTGAAATACAGAGTCAAACCAAACCCAACCCTGCCGTGTGAAGGTCAGGGCAGAGATCATAAGACAAGGCCAGTGCCTCCCATACACAGCCATAACTATGGGTCTTGCAGACCATCATTCCAGAGGCTCATGTCCCTGACTCTCAGGACAACAGGGAATTTCGGATGCTCCAGAAGGGCTGAGATCAGAGACCAGTGAGGCTGAGGTGCTCCAGGGACAGTTCCACATGAAAAGGCCTGGATGGCCAAAACAGTCACAGCCTGTTCTGTGTCACAGGGAAGGACAGAAGGGGTCACTGCACGACCTGGTGACAGCAAGAGTCAGTCCAAGTCTAAATTGCATCAAACTAAGGCAGTGCCTTTTGGTTTGGAGCCCTGTCCCTTCCCCATGGGACTGGGCCCCGTTCATGCTGTACAAGGGGCCTGAAAAGAACTGGGCCTGGATCTCTTGGGCCAACACACAAAGCACCACAACCCCTCATGCAGAGACGTCCCTTTGGCAGAGGCAGCATTTCCCAACATATGCCTACCCTGAGACAGGCACCTTCACTGGGAAGCTCCTTGTCTGTCCCCTCCTCCTCCAGACTCCTGAGGTCTCAGTGTTCCTCCATGGGGAAGCATCCCTCAGGTTTTCCTTAGTGCTCAGGTTTAAGGAATGCACACGGCAAACAGCCACAGGCTTTACAGCAGCAAAGCTTTACAGAAGCTGGAGCTTACAGAGGTTGCTCCCTACCCCTGTACAACACTGGTGTATAATATTTTATTCCAGGGTCAGATACAGGTACTAAAGAAAATTTCAAACTATATGTATATGCTCCAGCTCTTTCCACAGGGAGAACCTTAAAAATAAAATCACTTATCACTCAGTACCCCAGAAATACACTCTTTGTCTATCCAGACGGCAACCTGAAGGAAAGGCCCTTTACCTCAGGTTACAGCCCTGACACCCAGCTTCCAAGGAAAACAGTGCCTTGAAGTGGGAGAGTGCCAAAACAGCCAAGAGGAAAATTAAAAAATATTTACTCCCTATGACAGGAGGCAGAGCAGTCACCACAGGGATGAGGACCTCACTTCTGGAGCAGAGTCCAAAACAAAGTCAGGGGAGACAGAAAATTCTCCCGATTTCAAGCCAAAGTCAGGAAGGTCTCAGCAGTAACAGCAGCTAAAGATCAGCACAATTACCAGTGTGCAGGATTAGTAGTTTGGCATTTAAAAAGGGTCAAAAGACTTCTCCTTCCTTCATTCTTTCGAGTCTTTCCTTGCACCCCAATTCCTAGAAGCAATCTCCTTCAAAGCAATACAGAACCACCCCCAGGCAGTAATCCAGCAAGGAGGTACCACAGCAGGGCACCAGAGGTCGGTGTCACCTGTGTCACTGCACAGCCTGGACAGAACTATGTGTCTCTGCCCAGAGCCACTGCACAGGGGAAAACCTGGAGGCAGAGCCAGGGCCTGCAGTTCCAGAAGATAAAGGGATTTAATGCCCTAGTTTGGGCACTCATGTACAGCCATCTGCACCATGACAGTGAGACCAGGCAGGAGCTAAACCAAGCCCAAGCCCCACACTCCAGCAGTTCCCAAACTGACCCCCTGGACACCAACAGCATCCTTGTGCTCCCCCCTCACTGTGCTGCACCCAAACCAGGAGTTAAGGACATGAGTCCTCTTTAAGGTGCAGCCAGTGACCCCCTAAGGAAAACATAAGGTGAGTTCCACAGGGTGAACCTCCCTCCTGTGCCAGGCAGGAGCACAGGTCCCACACCAGGGATGTCCCTGGAGCAGCCCACCCTTCATCCTGGGAACAGCAAGACGTGGAGCCCAGCACGGCTGGCCCCTGACCAGGGCTCTTCCCAGCACAGACAGAGACTGCACAGGACCAACAAATAAAGACAAGAAACCCTTTTTTAATCCCCCACCAGGTCTGTGTTTCCTGCTGGAGGGGAGCAGTTGAGTGTGTAGTGCCCACACACCTCGCCCGACTGCTGGTGACCGAGCTGAGCATCACCTCACTCGTCAGAGCACTCCCCATTTCACATCCCTGCCTCCTCCACAGCCAGCTACTCCTCAGCTCTCACTCATTCCCAGGGGAGCTCCTCAACTAGAAAAGTTGGGCTGAAAAGACACCAACTTAAACATGCCCCCACTTCAGCTGCTGCAGCACATGGGATGCCTAATGGTGTTTCCTGTAGTCAGAGACCCACAAGCTCCACATTTCATCTTTGCTTGGATACCCCAAAAAGCTGCTGAACTCTGTCTTTGCTCTGAATCACACCTGAACTTTCACCGTAATAACAAATTTAAAAAAAAAAAAAAGGCAATCAATTTTCAAATAAGGTGTTTTTGGACAGCCAGTGGAGGCAGCACCCTGCAAGCTTTCAGGCCAAGGAACATCATCATTGTTCCTTTGCAAGAAGTCCCCACTAAAAAAAACTTTGCTCTCCACAGATTGGCTCAAGCTGCCCTTCACCTGTGGTGAGTGGGCTGCAGGAGGACACAGGTTTGCCACAGAGCCAACAGTGCCAAGATTGTCCCACCCAGCCCAGACTGCCCCAGCTGCTTGCACAGCACCTGCAGCCCTGGCCACACAAGGCCCAAGGGACCCCAGGAAGACCTGGACAGTCCAAACCCAGGAAGGTGCACCTTCTGGTTTGGGATGGATGCTCCCAACACAGTGGGTATTGTCTGAAACAACACAAATTAGCTGATCTCTGAATTGTGGGGGTGACACCTCGTGCCCATCAGGTTAAACGGCGAACCAGAAGGTTTCCAAAGGCAAGGGCACTTCTCAGCACAAGTCCCCTCGGAGCAACCGAGAACCAATATCGAAATTCCAGCGACTCTGAACATTTCCCACCCAAACCCAGTTTGTTCTTGCACCCAGAGCACAACCTTGACATGAAGGGAAATTGCTCCCTGTCCTGTGGTTGTGTTTGCAGTACCCTGACAGGAGGATCCACCAGAACAGTCAATGCCACCACTGCCAGCCCCAGACCCCTGTGTCATCCCAACACTCAGGAACAGCACCGGGCAGAGAGAACACTGCTGGGATTTCACTGACTCTAGGTTTGTGCCATGTTCCTTAACAACTCCTGACCCTACAGCCCTTCAAAGGGGACAGAAGCATCTCCCTCGGCTTCAAACAAGGCTCCAATCAAGCTACAACAGCCTCCCTCTTCCACCACTCGGGAAATACCAGGTACCAAACGTGTCCACCAGGGACACGGGAGGAGGTTCAGTTTGTCCCCCCGCCGGCAGCAGCTTTCACACAAACTCCCCAGTTCTGAGCAGCACCAACACTAACCAGTGCCTGCAGGACGGTCACAGTCTCTGCAGTTTAAAATGAATCCCCAATCTCCACTCATCTCATCTCTCATCTCCCATTCGCTCTGCAAACACATGGCGAGTATTTGCTGATGAAGGACGTCTAAGGACAGACATCTCTAAAATACCGTATTTCCACCCACACCCACGAACAGCTACTTGAAAAAGCAATAAAATAAACATTCACATCTGCTTATTTAATAGCATTATTAACAACCCAGTGCATTTGTCATTTTTTTCCAGAACCCTTGAACAAGCGCCATTAGATTTAAAATCTTAAACATTCTTTAAAAGTACTTTAATTCACAGAAATCTTTGTTTCTAATATACAGTAGATGGTTACTTTTTAAAATCCATTCTCTTTTCATATAATCTCAGTATCTGACTATACAATAACTTTCTATCTATAGCGTCTTCATGTTTTCCAGTCCAGCTTGCCTGTGCTTTAGGAATATAAAACAAAAAAATAATAAAGTTCTATCCACAATTTTACTAAGGTCATTTCCATAGTTCTCATGTAAAGCTTCTCTTGGAAAGTGCAGTATACACATGTAATGATACAACACACTTAAGCAATACTTTTATTATTAAGTGTAGGTTTTAAAAGAAGAGTAATGTAGAGACACAACCGATGGGAGATCTATGTACAGAACTGGTTAAACTGAGTGTTGGGGGGGATGGAGAGGGGAAAAGGAGGAGTCACAAACTTGGGTTTCTTCCCTTCTCAGCGAGGTCGGCACAGACATTCAGTCGCTCGTACTTTCGCACGTGGGGAACTGCACTGTTACTAATACAGCTACAAACACATACACAGGGAGAGCAGGAAGCTGGGAGGATTCCACTACAGAGGGAGGGACAGTCCTTCTGGGCAGAGAGAGCTTTCAAATACGAGATAGAAATTCCAGGCTCCGGGATAAGCCAAGGAAAACGACTTGAGCGTATCCAGCAAAGTTGACCAACTAAGCATGTGGAGGGAGAAAGAAAAGGGAAAACCCATCGAGTTGTAGCAGCACTGATTTCAAACCACCTGAACCAAGTGCATGCGTGTTCACAGAGACCGGGGGGACAAGGGCCCACAGGAATCTCTTCTACTGAAACAGGTGGGGCCGTACTGAACTGGGGAGCACTACAGCAGTTACAAGAGAAAAGGGAGAACCCAGAACAGATACCAGATGCTTGACCAAAACCAGGATTGAAAATAGACAAAACACCCGTAGGACAATTTGTTTCATACACAATTTACAGTGGGTTGGGGGATTTTTTTTTCTTTCCAGTCAAACACAGAAGTCACAGAAAATACATCTGCTACTGCCACAGTGCCCTTTTCACCCAAAAAAAAGGTCAACAAAATGCCAGTCACAGCCATACTCACATGGATCTGGTTCAAAACCTTGTTACGTTTCACCTAGGGTCATGTCTGCAGCTTTAACAATCTGGTTTTTGCCTTTTTTTCTTTTCTCTTTTTTTCCTTTTTCCTGGTTTTCCCTCCCCCAGGAAGTGCAGTTCATTCACAAGCAGGATTGTTAAACAGCAAACCATGGGCTGGGGGCAGCTGGAAAACTCTTCATCTGCACCATCACCAGAGTATGGGCTGGGCTGTTTCAGAGGAACTCGGGGCTTCCTCCCCCTCTGAAGCCAATTCAGAGCCATGAGCTCTCCTGACCTGGATCCTGCAGGTGAGGGACACCCCCAGATCCTGCAGGTGAGGGACACCCCCAGATCCTGCAGGTGAGGGACACTCCCGGATCCTGCAGGTGAGGGACACCCCCGGATCCTGCAGGTGAGGGACACCCCCGGATCCTGCAGGTGAGGGACATCCCTACCACTGCTCCCCAGCCCCTTTCTCCTGCCCATCCAGGGGAAACAGGAACAAGCCCAAACCCAAAAGCATGAAGCAGAGGTTGCACCACACTGTTCCCCCCTGCTCTAGGGAGGGAGGAAGCTCTTGGAGGCAGGGTCACAGAGCAGCTGCTGTTCCCTGACCAGGGCTCCCCACGGCGCTCCCTGGACACAGGCTACGGGGCAGGAGCAGAGGGACCAGAGCAGGTGTTCAGAGCTTTAGGGAGGACAGGCTGCCTGGAGAACCGAGACAGAATCCTTCCCAGGCCGTGGGAAGACAGGGAGAAAGGTGGGTGACTGTCTCCTGTTGGCAGATTTTTCTTTTAATTAAGGAAAAAAAAAAAAGAAAGAGCAAAGCCCCAGAGAAGCACAACGGGAGGAAACTCTTCTGGCAACGGAACCGGAGGGTTGGGTACGGTACAGAAACTGCGTCTGCTACTGTGCCACTGCTACAGGTCTATGAGCTGATCCACCAGCAGTAAAGACCTGGCTATGTTGGGAAGACTGGACTCAGAGCTTCCACTGTTGTTTCTAGAATGCCCACCTGAAAGTGTGAGAGATAGGAATTCAGTATTGAACAGGACACACACACACGACAGTTTCAGAAGTTCAAGATCAAGCAAGAAAGAAAAAAGTCAAAGCAAAACAGAAAATTTGCTCAAGCTCTTCTCATTACTATCACAACAGCAACAACACCCCCTCCTTGCTCTTCCACCCTCTCCCCCCAAACCAACCAGCACAGCAGCCAACAGATCCCTACAAACCAGTTCCTTCCCCAAGGTTTATCCAGGCTGCAGAATCCTGTCCTTACTAAAGGGTCACTAAAGCAATTACAAGGACTCCCACAACCTAAAGACAGTTCAGAGTTTTAAATCTTGAAATTTAGTTTTATTTTAAGAGCATCTTTGGGTTGCAGCTGCTTCCAGGAGAGCTGAGCTCTCATGGGGCTTTCTGTAACTGGGACCTGGATACTTAAGGAAAGAATCCCAGAACAGGCTGGGTTGGAAGGGACCTTAAAGACCATCTGGTTCCAACCCTTCAAGATGCTTCTCTGTACTCAAGGCAGTCTATCCTGGCCCAGATTTGGGAGAAATCTCCTCTGACTTCCAGCAGGAGCAGGGTTTGTAATGTCTGAACTGTTTCTAAGGAGTCTTTAAAAGCCAACACTGGTGCAGAGCAGGGGCACAGCACATTCCTGCTGGGACCAGAAGTGGGAGCTAGGGAAGCCAAAAAGTTCTGTGATCAAACTGAGAAAAAAAAAAAAAAAAGGTAAAAAACCCAAAAAAGAAGAGCCCTAGAATTGTCTTTAAACCTCTACCAGTACATCAGAAGCTGTAATCTAAACTTTTCATCAGTGTGACCGCAGAGACAGGATCCACTTCACTGAGCAGGCTGTGAACCGCTGCCTAATTCTGTCCCTAAAGAGCTAAAAACACAGCACTGTTGTGGCTTTTAAGCCAAAAGTGCTGCTGCTTCTCCATAGCCCTGTGTAAGGCTGAAAGAGCACCTTAATGGGACTGAGGTGACACAATAGTCTGAAGTCCCACAGAGGTGGGGACATCAACCAAACTGCTCACACTCAGTTCCCACAAGCACCTTTGAAAGACACCAGAGCTGAAAAAACCTCACTTTCAGCAGGATTTTTGGCATTATAAAGGATTATTATCAGCAGCATCCCCGTTTCTTGTTCCTCATGCCAAGCTCACTTAAAAGCCAAAGGATCTCCTTTATTGGCTTGGACAGCAAATGAGAACATGGGAGAGCAGAGTTCTCACAGCACTTCAGCCACAGCTGTCTGTGCTCTCCTGGCAGGCTGGGAGAAATGACCTATTGGGATCTGAAATCTTATCTTTTTGGACACGGAATCCTCTCCCAAACAGAGAACCTACAGAAATTTCAAGGCCAGTGTATCTCAGAGACAGACTAAGCTCACTAAATACCACCCTGATGGTATCTTACAGTTTAGGGTTTGGACTAGTCACACATGCTGCAGCACCACTGCCCCAGAACTAATTTATATGTTCACTGTTTTCCTTTTCATCCCCACATCCTGGCTTACCTTGTGAATTTTTGGATATCAACACTGGAATTGGGTCAAACTCATCTTCTGTCACTTTTTCAGAGCCCTCAGGAGCATCAAAGCCTGATATCAGGTTAGTATCTTCTGCAGCATAGAAGAGAAAGAGAGTAAAGAAGCAAAGACAGCAGAGAGGCTGGTTAGAATGGCCAGGAAGGGTTAGAACATCTCTATGTTTTCAGAGACAGGGTTTAGAAGCAGGAGTTTCATTTTAAAGGTGAAATAAAGTTGGTAAGTCTGGGTAAGAAGGTGGAGAGCCAATTAAATACAGAAGTAGAGGGGATAAAACCAAACCAAACCAAGCAAGCCAAGTCACAAGAGCCAGAATTAAATCTGGCCAGTCTGAAGGCTCAGCTGGAGAGTTCAGAGCTGTGGCAGAGGCCTGGAACTAAACTCCCCAGGACTGAAGGTGTTCTTTGCCATTAGCATGGTGTGAGAGCACAGTCTGGCTCTCAGGCTCCCAGCTCTCAAGCACAGGGAGAGGAAAAGGGCTGGGAAAAAAGAACACACAGAAGAAATTCCCATCATCTCTGAGACAAACCCATCAGCTTTCACCCATGGCAGTATAACAGCAAGTGAACATGAAGTCAGATTTCCAAGCAGTTTACACACCTGAAAATGTAACAGATACCGAGAAAGAGTTTTTTAAAGGCCCCTCGAGCAATTCTGGGAGATAAATCCATTCATTTCAAACCACGTCGGCCACAGTTCCACACTTGGTGGGAGGCACTTTCAGCCATCTCTAGAGGAGATGAAACATTTATCCCACCTTATCAGGCAATTATGTACCTTCAGAGGCTCTCTCACACACTGCATCACTGCTTGTTACTTCAGACACCTAAAATACCTTCCAAAATCTGCTCCTCAATTCCTACGTGAAAAGCCCAGTAAGGACATGTACAAGCCGATGGTTTTCACAGAACAGGAACATTCCTGTTTGACCCCTATTGGGGTAAAAAAGCTCTTTACCCAGAGCTGACAAAGATGTTAACAGGTCTGGGGTTTGGCTAATGCAAGAAACCACTTGTGGAACTGCACTGTGCTCTGGAGGATCGGACCCAGGAACGACAAACCCCAAATCACAGATTCACTTAGGCTGGAGAAGACCTCTGAGATCACTGAGTCCAACCTATGACTCAACACCACCATCCTAACCAGACCATGGCACTGAGTGCCACGTCCAGCCTTTCCCTAAAATGTTCTAGGAGAGTAGTGCCAAGTGTCAAACACACAAAGGTGCTTCATATGAACAGGAAGTCTCGTATCATCACTCTGTCCCTGGAGTTATTTATTTGTGGCTCTTCCCAACCTACCCGGGAGCCTCTGCAAGCATCCCTTTTCCATATCATTCATACCCACAACTGCTCACAGCTCCAGAGGTGCTGCACAAGGTGCTGAAGGAGCACAGCTCAGCTCTGGACTATCCCAAGGAGAGGGAAAGGCTGGAGAGTGTCCCTACTTGCATACAACCCCTCCAAAAGCACTGGAGCTCAGTGACCTCTATCACCATCAGGAGAATAACCTCCCCTCTCACACACACAGAGCTCAGTGCCGAATCAGCAAATGCAAATTTAGGGACCCTGAAGGCTGAGCACAAATTGCAAGGCCAACAAACAGCCCAGTGATGGACAAAGGAAGGAATGGCTGGAGCACCAGATCCTCCTCAGAGCAAGGCTGCTCTTCCAGCCCTCCTGGTCCCACTGGGAATATGGGATCAGTCCCTGCTCAGAGCAGGGCTGCTTTTCCAGCCCTCCTGGTCCCACTGGGAATATGGGATCAGTCCCTGCTCAGAGCAGGGCTGCTTTTCCAGCCCTCCTGGTCCCACTGGGAACAGGCAGAGCTGCAGCTCCACAGGCTGCTGATGCCCAGGGACAGCAGCACATGCCTCAGGGGTGTTTCATATCATCAACACCAGGACTGGATAAACAAATGAAAGAGTGAGACTGATGCACAGTTAATAACCACACCCAGAGCTAGAAAATCAGGGGTTGAAAACAAGCCATAAATTAGTTCTGGAAGTTATTAAAATAATTTGGACCCCTCCCCCATGCTAACAGGGTCTCACTTTCTCATCAAACGTGATCCTTTCCCATCCCAGAGGGAACAGCAGGCAGCCTGGGAGGGCCCCACGGGAGCCTGTTAATTCATTCTCTCATTAAGCCACACCAAAAACGTGTGGGCTCTGCTGTGTTCCAGGATGGAGCAGTAACTGCTGCACACACAGTTCAAGCCATTTACACAAAATAAAGTGGCCCAGAAGTATATTACAGCACTGAGCAATTAGAACAACTGCTTGTTTAACCCAAAAGCTCTGTGGAACACAGAAACTCATTTTGAAGTGCCATCAAGTTTAAAAATTGATTACAGACTGTTTTCACAGCAATTCCTCTGAGGACAGATCACTTCTGTTGCTATAGGGATACCCACCAAAGGAGCTGAGCACAACTCAGCACGAAGGGGCACCCAGAAATCAGCACTGCTGCTCTGGGCCTCTCTTTTCAAGGCAATAAAAAGCCCAGAAGTCCTAGTCTTCCCTCCCACCTGGATATTATCCAATATTCCCTGCAAGCCTGGCTTAGGTGAGTCACCCCCCAGCCCCTGTCCCTGTCCCTAGGGGACACAGGGCCCTGCTCAGAGCTGCTCCAGCCCAGGACAAGGATGTGCCAGAGCAGGAGAAGGTCCTGTGCACACCACACTCCAGCTCACAGCTCCTCACAGCATTCCTGTGCCACTGCTCCAGCCGTGGAGAGGGCCTGCATTTCAGCTGGGGAAAAAGAAAACCCAGCTCCAGGGTCCCTCAAGTGTTGTTTCTAACAGACAGAGCAGACCTGTGATCTCTGCACAGCACAGCCACAGCTCCACCCCAACACTGCAGCTCCTGGGAATCACCACACACATGCTCTGCTTTTCCGTTCCCGGGACACTGTTCCACTTCTCAGCTGGATACTGCACTTGGGCTCTCCTTTGTGTTTGCTGTGACACTGCAGTTTGACTCCAGAACTTCTCCTGATATCCTCTGGTAAGGAAAACATTCTCTAGAGCTGGAAGAGCTCAGTCACGTGCCTGGGATGGCAACTCCAACAAACCAAAAACCCCACCTTTTGATTCAAAAACCCGTGACAGATGATTATCAGGCTCCCTTCCAGATTCAGTCATGCAGCATAAAACCAGGCCTTAAATTTCATGTGGAAAAGCAAAAGCAGAGTGCATTCACTGAGGAAGGGTTGCACACAGAGCCCACCCTTCATGCCTGCTGGATCCCTGTTCCACGGGAAATTCCACCTACTTTGACAAACCTTGTCTTTACAGTCAAGCTGAATACTTTGTATTTTTTCCCTTAGTACTTCAGATGTACATTCTAAGCTTGAGAAGAAAACAAAACAGTGGCTTGGGGAGAAGAAAAGAAAACATCACCAGAACCCAGGTCAGAGCATCTGCCTGTGTAAACCAGTATAAGCTTTGCTTCACAGCAGCTCCAGCCCACACAGCGGGAGAGATGGGGCAGAGCGAGGGGCCAGTTTACCTTTGTGAGGCTGAGCTGCAAAAGCTACAGGAGCAAACTCATCCAGGAGATCAGCAGCAGGGTTAGAGAGCAGAGAACAGTCAAGCAGAGAGTCTTCCCCAGTGAGAGAGTCTGGATCCAGGTGAGCATCCCAGGGTAGCATTGAACAGGACACAAAGAGTGTTAAGCTCACATTCCCACATTCCCATTCACACACACTTAGGGTACAAGCAGAGTTTTGATCTAAGCTATTTCTTGTGATGGAAAACATTCCCTTCAGTGAGGGCAGAGAGGCCCAACAGCTCCAGAAACATTTCCCACCATGTCTGGGATGACCTGCCCTCTGAAGCTGAACAGACAAGGAAATCTCACAGGGACAGGTTAAAGTGGGTCTGTGCAGGGAGGGAAGAGCTGCAAACCAGATGTAAACTGCCTGTTTTCAGAGACCACTGAAAAGAGCGCAAGTCCATCTGCTGTGGAAAGTGGCCTGATCAAGGCCTGTATGGTGAGAAAGGGCCAGGTGGTGGCCATCCTCCATGGGACATCCTCCATGGGACAGCAATCAGAGTTCTAAAGCACCTCGTTGGAGCGACACTCCAGCACCGACAGGACTGTGATGGTGGGCTCAGGGAACACTATACCACGGAATCATGGCCCTGAGCTGGACAGGACCCACAAGGATCACTGATCCAACTCCTGGCCACGTACAAACACCCCAACAATCCCACCATGTGCCTGAGGGCATTGTCCAAATGCTCCTGGAGCTCTGGCAGCCTTGGTGCTGTGACCAAACCGTGGGGAGCCTGTTCAGTGCCCAACTACCCTCTGGGGGAAGAGTCTTTCCCTGAGATCCAACCATTCCTCAGAGGCAGACAAGCGACATGGACCTTCGAGGAACCACCCAGCGTCCCCCCACGAGACACATGAGCAGGCCCAGCCCACGCTGGTGGGAAGAGCACTGAGAGGAAGCTGCTTCCACGGGCACAGCCAGTGCTTCCTGGCTGCCAGAGCCCCCTGGGCCCACCCCCTCCTGCCTCACCAACCTGTTCTGTTGGAGGCGACCGACTCGCTCTGGGACACGAGGCGCTGGGGCAGCGGGGCCTCCAGCCCCGGGATCAGACTCTCCACAGCCACGTCGGGTTTTCCTTTCCACAGGAAAAGCAGCAGAGCAGGGGAGAAGCCAGAGGTTAGTTTGCAAGGAAAGGCAGAAGTAGGAGCTGAGGCAGCAGTTGTCTGAACCCTTTAGTGACCCTGTAATACATGTCAGCACAGGAGGCTGGACTCCAATGTTAACTTGGTCATGAGGGAAGATTGTAACTCATCAGTGTTTTTATTTGGTTTTATTTATTTGTTTTAATTTATGCAAGCCCAATTTGAAATACCCAGGGCATGGAGCAGCAGGTTAATAACACCTGCCCTGCAACCAAGCAGGAGACCTGGGGCTGGGCAAATATCCACAAGATCCTTGTCCAGGAAAAGGAAAAGCCTGACCATGACAGAGTCCCCTTGCAACAGGAGTAACAGGTCACTAAAATACCTGCTTTGGAGCCCTTTGCACGGTCCCAGTTAAGCCTGTAAAAAGCCAAGATGTGGGATCTTTATTCCCATTTAAGGGTCCAATGGAGCAGGGATTGTAGAGCCAACAGGGAGGTGACAAAGTTTTGCAACTTGACATCTCACTGGAAGCCCCAATCCCCAGTATCCATCTCACCCATCATGTGGAGACAACAGGAGATGTTTACAAAGGCTGGATGGAAAGATCTGGTTTGTAGAAACCATAAAGAGAGGGGAGGGCCATGGCAGGTACCTGTCACAGCAGCCACATGCAATGATTGTCTGAGTCTCCTCCTCAGGGACCCAACAGCAGGGTAATAACCAAGTTAAATTAAAGGACAAGGATGCACCCAAATGCAGAAGCACAAATGGCCTAATTGGTCAACCTAATAAGAGATAAACGATCATTTCTGTTTTCCCAGCAGTGAGTGTGTCTGTGACTTGCAGGATCATGATCTAAGAGCATTCAGACAACTGCCAAAAATTGCAAAAGGGAGAAGTTTTACTGTTACAGTGACTCATTTCCTTCCTCTCTGTTCAAAGCCACAGGTTGCACCCAGCTGGCCAAGGGACTCCAACCCACACCATCAGCTGATGGCAACTACTGAGCCTGCAATTACTTGGCAAGTAGATCAAAATACGATTCTGCAACGCTCCAGAATCTTAGTCCTGCCTGATAGCTGCTGCATCCAGGCTCACAGCAGCTAGCACATTATTCCCAGCATTCCCCGGGTCTAGGGAATGCTGTCCTTCCTCCTCCTCCTGCTGAGGGTCCATGGAGACACAGACCAACTCAGTAGCTGAACACAAAGTCTTGACCAGAAGCGGAGGGATTTTTGGCATCTTTTTCAATCAACAATTAACTTTCTTCTACCAAGAGAACACACAAGGTACAGCTGTGCCACACTGCTGTGCCAGATCAGTACACCTGGATTCCAGATACAAACACCAATCTTTACTCCTCAGGTGTTCATCTCATGGAGAAAAGGCAGATCTGCCTCAGTACAACTCACAGGTTCCTACACATTGTGTTTCAGCAGCACCAGGGGCTGTTTTGGGAGCCTGGGGGGTGCATGTGGAGTTACATGCAGGACAGGACAGCACAGGACAGGTCAGGCAGAGGGGAGGGGGCCCTGGGTTTGTTTTTACCATTCACAGCGTCTGACGTGCTACCGAAGGGGTCAGCGAGAGGCAGGAGGTCAGGGAGCAGAAGCGCAGGCTCAGGAGATTTGAGTCCCTCAATCAGTTTTTCTGGGTTAAGCCAGGAAAAGGAGGAAGGGAGGCAACGGAGAGAAAAGGCAAAAAACAGAAAAAGAAAAGACAACATTAATCAGGTGCTCGGTCCAGGGCTCATGTGGCAGCCTCAGGAGCATCCGCACCACACTGTGTGCAAATGGCTCCACACAGGATCCCAGGATGGGTTGGGAGGGACCTTAAGGCTCATCCAGTCCAACCTCTGCCATGGGCAGGGACACCTTCCACTAGCCCAGGTTGCTCCAAGCCCCGTCCAACCTGGCCTTGGACACTTCCAGGGATGAGGCAGCCACAGCTTCTCTGGGCAACCTGGGCCAGGGCCTCCCCACCCTCATGGTAAAAAAATTCTCTCTTTTATCTAATCCAAATCAACTGTCCTTCAGTTTAACAGCATCATCTCTTGTCCTTTCACAACAGGCCCTGCTACCAAGTTTGTCCCCCAGTATGGGACACACCAGAGGGCAGCTGCTCTCCAGTGGGCCATGTCACCTAAGACAGGTGAGAAGGTCCTCACCCTCTGGGTGCTGCTCTCCCCAAGGAGCCGCTGTACAACGGCACACAACAAGCTTAATCCCACACCCATAAGCTTAACATGACCCACTGAAGCCCAAATTTAAACAATTTCCCCCCCTTTCCCCCTGTGCTGGGGATTCCTTTGTTAGTCTTCGTCTAATGAGGACAAACAGAAGAAATGACCAGCTCAGGTGTGAGAGCCACAACTCTGCTCAAGAAGGGAACCTCAGAGCCCTTAAGAGCTGAAGCAAAATCACAGATGGAGACCCTCCAGCTCCAGCCATCAGAACCTGCCCTGGGGCTACAGAGCTGTCCAGTTACCAGGCAGTTATTTCACACTCAGGTCTCAAATCACAGTCACTCTCAGCAGCACAACCCCCGAGGTTCCCATTATCCCTCACACAGAGACACTCAGATCGCCTTCTGATTAACCTCAGAAGTTAACCTTAATTATTCATCCAGTGGATGAGTGATTTCCCAATCACTAACCAGGTCTGCAATAACCAGATTAATTATTCAGCTTTCACAGGGGGTGCTGCACAGAACAAGAGGATAAAGAACAATGTCAGGACTTACTAGAAGTAATCACCTGCAGTAGAACAGCTCTGATAAAATTTGCTCCACATGGACAAATCTGGCCCTTTCACCTTGTTGAAATTACTCCCATTTACAATCTAACATTAGAAAGTTACAAAACTGTTACATCTATATTTTAATTTTTCAGTTCAAAGGCTGGTGTAATTATTTATTATCCAAAGAAAACATGCTCACAACTGCACAAAAGCACAGGAATTCTGCTCTATAAAAGACTCACCATGCTGAGAACACCAAAGGAAAGCTGAAGTTGCACCGCCACATATATGGTAATAATAACCATGGTTTTTATTGCCCTATATAAATAATAAAATAGCCTGGAGGCTTTGGAACTGCTTATTCAAAGCAGGACAAATTCTACTCCCCATGAAAACCTTCACAAGCCAGCACACTAAAGCAACCAGGAGGGGAGGGAAACCTAAAAATCAGCCCAAGAGGCAGCTGTTGGATCATTAAAGGCCTGAAAAAGGTCAGCTGAAAGGAAGAGCCTGATGGGAACAGCAGCCTTAATGTGTATGAACCCTTCCTACCTCTGTGAGGGAGGGTTTTTAAAACCCTTTTAATCTTTTTAGATAGCGGATTTGCCAAACAAAGCCCCTCCAGGTGCAGAGGAACCATCCCTGGCTTCTGTGGCACAAAGAGGGGCTTTTCCCTGGGATGAGGGAGTAGGGGCTTGGCAACAAGGAGGTGTTAATGCTGTCCAAGGGGGGCCAAGAAGGGTGGAACTGGTTATGGTGTGCTGGGAAAACAACACGGGAGAGAGCCACAGGGACAAGGGGAAGGGAACATGCCCAGCTCAAAGCAGACTCTTCCCAAGGCCTGGTAGTGCCCAGCTCCCCCCAGGGCACCTGCACCAACCTGCATCTTCAAACCCATACATCCTGCACTCACTCCTCCATGATCCCATTTCCAAGTGTCCTGCTCCACCCTCCCCTTTCCAGCAGTGTCCTCCCGTCTCACTGGTGCAGACCGTCCCTGGGACACAGGGGAACTGCCCCTGGGCAGCTCCTGGAGCTGCCTGTTGAGCTCAGCCACCCTTTTGAACCACAGAGAAATCACAAGAACAAACATGCTGTTCTCCCTACAGGTTCACTTTCCCCCCTGTCCCCTGGGCCCAGCTGGTTTTAAGCAAAGCTTTAGGCTGTCAGTGGTTCTTTGTCTGACTTTGTTACTTGTCTCACGAGATCTCCTTCCTTGCTTCCTGCACTGCTGCTGCTGATCTGTCCACGCTGTTTCAGGCAGCCACTGCAGCCCTCAGTGCACAATTAGCAGGAACTTTTATCCCTTTAGAGTGAGACTGAGAAGTCCAACAAAAACAAGAAGGTGGCAGGAGAGATGGGAAAGGAGGTAAAGTAACAAAAATCAAGCCTATCTTGAGGCCTAACAGTTCATTCCCTGGTTTCTGGTCTGTGTTGCATCTTGTACTAACCTGTAGGAGTAAGAGATAAAGTAAAGGAACAGTTTCATTAAGTGGTGTGAACTTCACCTTTAACAAGGAGCAAAGGAAAGGTTAGAGAATTCCCAGTGAAATGCATGGTTCTGTGTTAATTAGCAGGAATTCCTTCTCCACAGGAGTGAGGGCTGCTCTTCTCAGCACAACATGCTTATAAAAAACACCTGTGCTAAAGAAAGCTCTTCTGAACCCACAGCAGATGCTCAAGTCCAAGAACACCTCATGCCTCTGCAGGTGCCAAACAAACCCAGCTCCAGCCTTTGCTTCCCCACAGCCCCAGTACGGGAGCAGCAGCTCAGGGAGGCATCTCCTGCTCGTTCCCTGGGCACAAACATGGGCAGCTGCAGTTTAACCACAGCCAGACCTGGAAAGAAAACCAATCCCTTGTGACAATGAACTGCAGTTTGGGTCCTGCTACTGAGAGAATTCCTTTAGTTTCCAAGGGAAAAGCTGCTTCACCTGCGAGTGGAATCCTGTTGAGATGGGGAGAAGCCAGCAGGGATCAGAGCGACTAAGAAGAGAGAAAACTGGGATAATTCCTCTCATTCCTGTGACCTGTACAAAGACAACAGTGCCCACTCACATGTACACAAAGTGACCATCAGCTGCAGAACAGACTCCACAGGCAAAGCCCCCAGCACATGGCACATTTCTGCCCTTTGCAGAGAGATGGAAGCGACAGCCCCGGGCAGGGACTGCTCCTGCCTGCCATCCCTCACACACACCTTCTGCTGGGGGAACCAGCACTGCTACTGCGGGGGAACCAAGAGGGATGTTCTGCCACTGCAGCACCAGTTTCTGGTGACTCTCCAGGCGTGTGGGCACAACCCCAGGCTGGTTTTAGGAGAGGTCACGATCGCAAAGATGCAGCAAACAGCAATGGAACAAGAAATAAGAGTAACTCCCTCGATGCTGCAGTTTCAGGGTGCCTTACAACCAGTTTTGTGCAGGTGTGAATCTCAGAGTGGAGTGTGACGGGACACCACCATCTATGTCGATCACCATGCAGGTAAATTCAGGGGTTTGGAGTATCACAGGTGCTTCTGCCCCAAATCCAAGAGACAAATCCAGATCAGTGACATGCAGAGACACAAACAAGCCTGAGGATAAACAAGGTTAAGACAATGTAACCCCATCCAAAGGTGTTTGATCTCACACAGCTCCTGGAGAGCTCTCAGGATGGGCTTTCATCAAACTCCAGCTGGGAAAGGTGTGCTTTAATCTACAACTGTGCTCCCACATGGAGTTGCCTCTTGGAGACATCCTCAGTCAGCCTCCCAAAAACCTGCCAGATGCTTCCCAGGTCACAGGGAACCAAGCCTGTCCCAGGTGCAGGATAAAGGTGGCCAGGGGTGTTTCCTCTTCTGTTGGATTTTCTGCCTTGCCCCTTTCCAGCCCTGCCAGGGCTGTGCAGCACCAGTGAGGGCCATGGCTGAGAAAGCAGGGCATTAGCAAGCCTTGAGAAGGTGTCTAAGTTTAGAAGCACACAGGGGGATTAAAGAGTGCCCCATCAACCCTCTCCAGAGGTAAAGCCCAGCCCCACACTGCAGCCTTTGGATGAATATTTCACATTCTTCCCAAGTTCCATGCTCCTCACAGTAAGAAGTTCCTGATTGTTTCCTGTCAGAGCAAGGAAAACTCTGCAGAAAAAGCAAAGCAAGAGCCTACAGCTAAGGGGGCTTGGAGGAACCCCAAATGCCTCATGCTGGTGGCTTCAGAGACTGGAAAATTAAATCACCTCCTCCAGGAATGAAAGCAAGAGCCTTTCCTTTGATTTGTACCAACATAAGAAGGGAATGAACCCACTGAATTAACTATGGATTCGTATCTTCGAACAAGCAAACAAATTTAAACACCATGCAGTGGTCGAGAAGCACAGCTCTGGACTATCCACTGAGAAAATATTGCCCTTTGTCTTCAGATCCCTT
The DNA here is from genome assembly GCA_013396775.1 of Cephalopterus ornatus. Lineage (NCBI taxonomy): Eukaryota > Metazoa > Chordata > Aves > Passeriformes > Cotingidae > Cephalopterus > Cephalopterus ornatus. Next base: position 206,254 of record VZRE01014720.1, read on the forward strand.
TTCTAACACGTGCACAGATCTGACTGAGGTTCACAATTAGTCAGTTTGCACAGACTTTGCATCTGCAACACCAGCACTCCAGACTCTCCATTGACATGCTGCAGTTATTTGGGGCCACACACCCCTGAAGCAACAAAGAAAATGAAAAAGCATTTTAAGAAGGACTAGAGTTAGGCAAAAAAACATAAATCAAGAGAAGAGGGAGGCAAATGGGCTTTTAGTCAGAGCAGGCTATTAGAGAGAACAAAGATTCCTGAGAAACTTGCAAGTTAAAAAGGGAATGGAGGCAAAAATCTGCCACGAGTTGAGAACACACTGAACAATATGCACCATCTCCAAGCCAAGGAGGGGCAGCAGCACCACACACAGCAAGGCTGTTACTCACTGAAGGACTGGAGGGAAAGCAAAAGGAAAGACAACTCAAGAGAGGACACAGCAGAGTCCTTTTCTTCGGGTGGCAACTGGGAAAGAAAGACAAAGCTGTAAAAATCCTGCCGGATCAGCTGTGCTGGGAGCGGGAGGGAATCACCACCATGGGCAGGGATGAGGCACTGGGGACAATTTCTGCCCATTGACTGATCCACTGCTACGGATTAAAGGAGCCCCTGAATGTTATTGAGCAACAGAGGACTTGGGCTGACCAAGGAAGGCACTGGAGTTTAATTTTCCTAATGGACTTGCTGTGAAATGGGATTGTTTCTTACAGAGCACAAACAGGAAGAGAAGCTGAATAAAGGTAGTTCGAATGCTCCAAATACACAGGACTTTGTAAACACCATGAAGGACAACTGGACAACGTTCAACAGCGGCTCCTTAAGAAATCAAAATCAAGTAATTTTAGTTTCTCATTCAGGATCTCAAATATTTGTAAAATAATAAATTATACCCCCTCAGATCAAGCTCAAAGCCCCAGCAGAACAACACAAGATGCTGTTTACACTCATTTAGTTGTGATTCCCAAGGTCTGTTGGCTTTCTTGCCCCAAATCGTCACCGCACCATACTGTCCTCTCAGTTAATGCAGCAATTAATCCATCAAGTTCCCAGAGGAGTTGCTGCCCTTTTGCATCTTCCCCACTCAAGATGCAAACTCAGACCATTAGTACACACCAGTATGTGGCTGTGCATGTCTGTAATTACTTTATCTCAACGTGCCATCTCGGGACAAATAAATTCTCACTGAAAATACAGTTTTTCTGTTACAGTAGCTGTGAACACCCTGACATAGTTGGTCACCCCGTTATCAGAATTTATGGGCCTGGGGGAGAATTATGCTGATTAAAAACATCTCAAGTATTTTGTGCCAAGAAGTAAAAAACTCTCCTGCATTAGTAACAGTGGCCCTGTTACAGCAGCTGAACCTGTGTGTCAAAGGCTGTCAAAAACAGTGCTTTGAGTCCCAGCTTGTGCTTCCAGGTGCCAGAAACTGCCACTTTCAGCAACCTCATCTCAACACCTCACGATTCTGTCCCACTTCCCCAGTTCTTCAAGCATTGCAAAAGCCTGACACTCACCCCCAGCTCCCTGGGCTGCCCTGGGACAAAGCCGGGACCCAGCTCCTGAAGCTCCTAAAGGCCACATATTCTACACAGCGAGAAAAGTTGTTTTTTTGCTAAAAACTCTGCTTTTTGAAGCCGATTCCATTTTGAGCAGGAATGGTTACCAGGGCTCCACAATGCTGATAACAAGCTCTAGATCAAGCCAGGGGTGTGGATGTGTTTTGTTTGGAAGTTGCACTGCAGGACATCTACTTCCTTACCCTGATAAGCATCCTCAGGGTAATGTGGAAACACACCAGACCATGAGCATTTGTAAGAAATAAGAAGGCAAACATCATCCCTGAAGTGCTATTTAAAGGCTTTGGAGAACCCCAACATGACACTAAGCAACAGGGTTTGCCTTTCCATGAAAACCAAGAATTCAGTGTGTGCCCAGCTGGCACAGACGTCCTTCCCTGGCCTGTGCACCCTCCCCCAGCTATCCCTGCATGTTTACTGAGCTGTGCTGGACGTGGAATTTCTCTCATCTTGTATTTTTTAAGGGCAAGACAATGTGGCAGAGGCTGGTTGGTGCTGCTGTTCCTCAAACAAATAAGTCCCTCCACCACAGACATGTTTGTCTCTCAGCTGCAGCTGATGCTGAATTACTGCAGGGAGGAAATGGTTGTGCAAATTCACAAAGAATGATCAATGCTCTGTTAAAAAAGGGGTAAAAAAGATTGACTCATTGTGCCAAGGTGGCACTGAACTCAGTACTGACACAGAGTTCACCTGGAAATAAGACAAGGAGGAGACACCCCCTCCCACCCCAAACCAGCCAACCCCCAAACAACTGAAAGCAACACTTTTGGCAGTATCTCAGAGGGCGTTTCCCTGGGCCCAGGCAGCACTTACTCCACATCCTGATGTGAGCAGATGCTTCTGAAGGCAAAGGACGTGTGTGAAACGCCCCCAGCACTAGCGGATGGCTGAGTGTGGGTACCCACGTCAGGCCAGCGTTTAACACTCCAACTGCAGTGGGAAGTAAGGGACATGGGCCAGAGCAGCAGCACCAGGGGCTCTGGGTCAGACCTCTCAGTCAGAGCTCTGCAAAGCAGGTTTAGAAACCCCAGACTTGGGACCACTCAGGGAGCGAAACCTCAATGACAGAGACTTGTCCCGAACTCAGTTTAATTTCAGGCCCCCAGAACACCCTGTGCAGAGAGCAGCCCCCTGTGCTCCCCAGGGCTCAGTCCATGGGTACAGACACTCAGGAGCCCCACAGAGAGAGTCACCACTGATCAGAACTCCATCAGGATTAGTCAGTGCTGACTCCTGCAATAAGCTCATTAAGAACAACTTGGCTCATTTTCCTGCACATACACAAGGAAAAATGTTTTCAGCATGAATATTTAATTCCTCCTTATTTTAACAGATGTTTTGCCATATTTTTACATCCCCCTTGCCAGCTCCTCTCACTAGTTACAATTCCATTAAGAATTGCAGCCATCACACACTGGAGGAGGAGGAATACACTGGAAACCATCCCACTGCCACTTGATGACAGCTGTCCTTCTGAGCATGCAGAGGAAAGTGGGAGAGGCCCAGGAGGTCTCTGGCCAACACTCAAGTGATGCCACCTGCACCTCCCGGTGCCAAAGGGAGCAAGGCTATGGTTTAAGCAGAAAAAGCAGCTGAGCTTTAACCAGCCATTCAGCTGCTGCAGGTCTAGAGGGCAGAGAACTGACAGAACTGGCTCTGTACGACAAACAGGGAAAACACCCCATAAAACCTCATTTGGGTACTGAAATCCCTCCTGAACAACACTGCCCTTGGTCAGCACAAGGGTGAAGGCTCATACCTGAACTTCTGGAAGGGCTGTGCACCCTCCCAGCCTATAAAGACTAAGGTAAAATGTTTGCAAAGCAAGGACATTCACTATTATCAAGTTTTGCTCAGGAATAAAAATACTCCAAATGAAAGGAAATATTCAGTAAGCACTCCAAGAAATTCAGCTGCTCCTGCAAAGAACTGAGGCAGCTTGGTGAGGAGCAACTGGAGATGTTGTACCGGGAGACTGGAGTCACTCCCAGCTCTGCTGACTCACAGGGCACCACTAAAAACACCTTCCACCTTCCAGTCAGCACATCCCTCTCTGTGCTGTGGGATGTTTCTGCACAGGTAACAGAAGAACAAAGACAACTCTGTCCTACACGACAGACACAGACTCAAAACCTGAGTCCAAATCCAGGATTTTTATCTTTTCTGTTGAATTTACAAGTGCAGACAAAAACCTCTTGGTTTTGAAAGCTAAGGGTAATTCCACAGATCTGGCCCTTAAAAACCCTTACGAGCTCCTGGCCTCAAGTTTTATGTTAAAAAATGAAACATAAATGAGAGATGCCTTGGCAGGAACCTGCAGGAAGCCAACACAGCCACATCTCCTGCGTACCCTTGGCCCCATGGAAGGGGATCCACTGAGCTCAACGGGACCAGACACAGGGAGAGCAGCAAGAGAGGGTTTAGCACCTCCCTGCACAACCAGGCAGGGCCAGACGTGTGGGATGAGCAGCCTGGCACCACAAGAACTGCATCAACTGCTGCTCTGACGAGCTGCCCCCAAGGGCAGGGCTGGCAGGCAGTTCCTTTGCCATAAAGAATTCCAGAGCTCTCCACCTGCTGCTCCCGCTGGTTGTGCTCTATGGAAATGCAACAGGCAGCAAGGAAAACGTCCTGGTGTGCAACTGTGTGAGCTGGGGATGATGCTGGCAGGGAATTAAATGGTCTGGGTGACAGACTTCAACCAGGAAGAACAACACTTCCAATAGCATTTGAGGGAGGAAGGAAAACATGCAGTCAGGTGCCTTCTGTGGGCTCTTTTGAAGTCACAGCTGGGCAGGTCACTCCTGGCACGTGCTCACACAGGGGACAAAGCCTCCAAAGTTCTTTCTACCCTGAAACTGCACCATTAATGTAAAATCCCTTTTGGATCAAACCACATTTCTCACGCTCTTTAAGCATCCACCAGAAGGAAGCAAGATCCTCAGACTTATGGAAAAAAAGGGATTTATTTTTCTCCTGAACTGCTCAGCTCTCCATGGAGAGATGACAGCTTCACAAGCACATTTTGAAGTTTTGGTCCTCTGCTATCACAGCCCCAGTGATCCACAGCCTGGGCTAAGGACAAGGGTGGGAGCTGCCACGAGCACTTGTCTGGGGCTCACTGACAAGGGGCTGTCACACACAGTCACTGGAGGGCTTAGAGAGACTCCAAGATAAAAACATTCCCATTTTCCAAATCCCACCGATTTGCAAATAAGCTCCTAAGCACTTACATAATCTTGTGCTAAAAAGTGTTGGCTGCTGCAGGCAGAAATGTGCACAGAGGAAAGACAGAAGCAGCACTGCAAAGGAAATGGAAATAGCACCAACTGCACCAGAAAACTTTGCCAAATCAGAAAAGGTCACACGTAACTTGTGCTTCACATGATGCACGAATTTGCTGCAGACCGTAGAAGCCAAAGAAACACTGACTCTTCCAGGAAAGAAGGATTAGCAATAATAAAACCTACAATTTCAAAGCTGGAGACCAATTTGAAAAGAGCTTAGGTCAGAAGAGGTGATTAATTACCTGGTGGTTATTTTTCACAGAATCATGGGATGGTTTGGGTTGGAAGGGACTGTAAAGCTCATCCAGTCCCACTCCCTGCCATGGGCAGAGACACCTCCCACTGTCCCCAAGTTGCTCAGAGCCCTGTCCAACCTGGCCTTGGACACTTCCAGGGATGGGGCAGCCACAGCTCCTCTGGGTAGCCTTTGCCAGGGCCTCCCCACCCTCACAGGGAGGAATTCATTTCCAATATCCCATCTATCCCTGCCCTCTGGCAGTGGGAAGCCATTCCCCCTTGTTCTGTCCCTCCATCCCTTGTCCCAAGTCCCTCTCCAGCTCTCTTGGGGCCCCTTTAGGCACTGGAAAGAGCTTTAAGGTGCCCCCAGAGCCTTCTCTTCTCTTCCCCCAGCTCTCAGTTTTTCCTCCTAGGAGAGGTCTCCAGCCTTTGAATACTGAACCTTTAAAGACACCAACACTGCTGGCATTGGGAACAGTGAGACAACCCTGGGGTCTGCCAGGGAAACCAAGCACACACATCAGCACTGCCCCAAGTTCAGCTGAGCCTGTCAGTGCCCAGCACCACTGGCTGAGCCCAGGATTTCAGGGGTGCCTAGAAACAGAACCAGAACATTAAGAGGACAAAACAAAGCCCAGGACTCTGCCCCCCTCCGCAAACTCTGCTCTGTTACCTGGCGTGTCGGATAACGGGAGAGGAATGAAAGGATCAGGCACAGTCAGAAGAGGAGGGCTAGAGTCCAAACTCAGAATGTCTTTTGTTTTTTCAGCTGGGAGAGAAAAGGAAGAGAAAAGGCAGAGTGAAACAGAAGAGGAAAGCAGAAAGCATCGAGCAGTCTCAGCACAGGCACAGCTCAGTGTCAGAGCCCAACAACAGCCTGACAGAACAACACACACACACTCAAATCCATGTTTATGTTGCCAGGGAAAAGAATAAAAAACCAAACAGCTATTACCACATACCTCTCCAACACAATTTAACCGACAGATCTCAAAACACTCCCTGGCAGGGAAGTGCTGTTATCTCCCTGCACAGCAGCACAAAAGGTGAAATGCCTCAGCAGAGGATACACAGCCCATGTCGGGCCTCTGTGTCTGGAAAAAAAGATCCAGCATCTTGTACCAGAGAGGCCTAGAGGGACTCCTGTCTTCGAGGAAAGAAAGAGAAGGGCTGGAAGGGTCCAGCCCAGCACCAAGGTTTCCAAGACACCTTCCTGTGCAAACCCCAGGACAGGAGAGTTGAGGGGCACATTTTAAAGACAGCCACTAAAAGAACTGAACACAGAACAGTGACCGGAAAGCCCAGAACGTGCAGATGCTCCTCAGGCTTTCAGAAGGTCCATTACAGCTGAGTCTGGGGCTGCTGCTGCTCAACACCCCTCCACAAAGGCTGATGGAACACCATAAATTGCTCACAGCTGGACAAACGTAGAAAGCAATTCCCCAGAGCACTCCTGTTCCATGGACTTAACTCCTTAATTCTCAGGTAAGAGCCGACAGTACCAAGCTCAGTTATAAGCTCCTCTAAAGCTCCTTTTATAAGGAGAAATAAGTGTAAATGGATTTGTCACTTCTTGCCCCACAAAGGATTCTTCAGTCTCTTCCCAGACTCCCCTCACCAAGGGCTGTTTTGCTTTCATGGAGAAGCATCAAAACAGCTGCATTTGTCACCAGTAACAAGGGCTGCACAAGGCAGGGAGAGGATCACCGGCATTTGGAGCTCCTGAAGCAGCTTTCCAACACTGTGCTTGGCAGGTCTGTGCTGCACACAGTGAGAGCTGGTGATGAAGAACTAGAAACAAGCAGCAGCACTCAGGTTTTTGGGCTGCTCACGGCAAAACCTTGGGACCAAAGGAGACACCACACAAGGTCCCACACGCAGAGGCCTCTGCAGAGCAGCTCCTCAGACCAGCCAAGGACTCAGGGCCTCTGGACCCACACAGCACAGCCAGTGCAGAACTCACTGCCTTCATCATTTAACATGTCAATTATGAGGCTGTGCTGTCCTCTGAGGACCTTCCCTGCTCACTCATCCCTGCTATCCTCCTTCTGCAGCAGTCATTCCTATCCCTGCTCCTCTCCTCCTTCCAACAGCCCGACAGCTCCAGCGTGTCTGACCAACGTCTCTGAGGCCAATTCCCTTAGTGCACAGAACATGTTTTACCTCTCATTACGAGCTCCATGGACCTTCAACACACTAAGGAGCTTTCTTGTGAACTTTAGGGGCTCACTTAGTTTCTTGCCTCACCTCTGCCTACAGACAGTGCCTCCTGTCTCTGCCACCCAGCTGTGACAAGGACACGCTTCCTTCCTTCCTTCCCTTTCTACTGAAGTGCCAACCATTCCCTACAGCTCTTGGTGCCAAGGCCCAGCTCAATTTATATCAGTTTACTTCCCTTTCAAAGAGATTATGACCACGAGCTTCCATTTTTTTGCAGTGCTGCCCAGGGCACTGCCCTGTAGTTCACGTTCACAAACTCACCTGACCCAGCAGTGAAGGAAGAGCCACCGAACGCGTCTGCCTGGGCCGCAGACGAAGCCGGCTGGAAACCTGGAATCAAGTTCTCTGTGGAGCTGCCCACCTTTTCTGGAGCTTTCCCTGAAATGCCAGACACAGAGTTAGGGGAAAAACTTCCACTCTGGAAGCAGGCTGCTCCTCTATATTGGTTAGGACACTATTTCAGTGTGTGACTTATGCCCCTTCCTGCAAATCCCAACTGGCAGATGAAGCAGCTTCTACAGACAACTGAGCAGGGCCACTGTAAAAGCAGTTGGTGTCTTTGAGGTACCACTGAACTGCTGGGCAAACAGAAGGGAAAGGGGAAGGACTTAGCTCAAAGGATCACAGTAACATGGAGCACTGAAGGAACACTGGACCAAAAGCATCACCACTCCAAGCCATGTTCCCTTCCCAGAGCAGGCAGGTGTTAAACTATCCCACAGACCTACCGTCACCCAGCTTTGCAAAGTCCTTGTTCAGCAGCTCCTCAGCTGTGAGCTTGGAGAAGTTATCATCATCAAATGGGTTCCACGTGGACACATCGGGCGGGTTGTAGACATTCTGCTGAGAGGTCCGTGGGGAGCCCGAGGGCGTGGTGGAAGCAGATCTGGATGTGATCATCCCAACCAAACAAGTCATTAATAACCCATCTGAAATCCTCTGGCCAGCACTACCAGCTGCTCCAAGCTACTGCATTTCAATTACTTCCTAACTGAAACACTCAGCACAAGTTGCTGCACTTGCATGCCCAGAAATCCAGGAACAGTTTGGCCTGAGCTGCTTCTCACCTGGATGAGCATCCTGGTCTCAGGGGTTAAAACAACCATCCCCTTAGAAACAACTGCCTGCAGTGCCCAGGTGAAGGTTTCTTGCCTGCAGACAGTATAAAAGCGAGCTGGCAAGTACTCCTGGGGAATTACAGAATCATTAAGGTTGGAAAAGACCTCCAGGATCATAAAGTCCAACCTTCAGGAAGCACTGATGCCAAACAGGAAGCATGAGGAGTGCACCAGGGCTACTGGTGAACAGCTGAAATGACACTGGCTTTTGTCATCCACAGCAAGGCCCTGGGCTTTTGGGGGGTGTGTAACCACTCAAAAGGACTTCTGGGCAAGTTTTTTCAGCAACTTTCTGCCAAGCCCTGAATGGTTTTCTTGGGAAGGCAGAGACTCGTTTAGCCCTCAGAGTTTCGTGCCCACCTCCATCTCAGAGGCCTCAGAGGCACCAAGAGGCTCCCGCAGCCCCCTCCCTGCCCCCTGACGCCACATCCCCAGCACCTACTTGGACTTGTTGAGACTGGCCTCGGCAGCGGCTGCCTGCAGGAGCTGGGTGGACTTGCTGGCCGGGACCCCGAACACGGCGCTGTGGGTGACGTCGCTCAGGATCCGGCGGTGCCCCGCGCGCTGCGCCTTGGGCGACGACGGCGGGGTGAGGGAGCCCAGCTTCTGCCCCTGGGCTGAGGGAGGGGGGGTGCTCTGAGCCTGCTGCTGCTGCCTCATCTGTGCCTGAACCTGGGAGAGAGAGCAAAGCAGAACATCCTTGCTGCTGAGCAGCAGCCTCGAGGAGAACGCGGGGACGTGCGGGAGGACTCAGCCCTGGAGTCACGGACTGTGGACAGGCTGGAGGGGAAAAACAGACACACAGAGGAATCGTGGCGGGGGGGGGTTTGCTGCTTTGCAGTGCTTCAGGATTACTACAGTTCCACAGGCAGAGACTTTCTCCCCTTGCTGTGGTGCAGCTCTGGAGGTAAAGCCTCCATTAGCACCTGTTAAAGGCTGGCTGGGCTCAAACTTGCTCGTGGGTAAAGGGGCAGAGATCTAGAGCAGAGGTAAAAACAAGAAATCAGAACACAGTGCACAGGAGTCTTGTCATGGAGACACAGAGAATGGGGATAAGATGAAGGGCAGCACTGCCTTCAGCAGGTAATGTGTGACTGGGACCAAATCCCTAAGGGGGGAAGACTTGTGCAGAAATCTTGTGCAAAAAACTTTCTCTTAAGGGGAAGGGGTAAAAAAAACCCCAAAAACAGGAGCACCATTTGTCATTAAAATCTGGAGGAGAAAACCAGGCATGTCTGGTTTAGGTGTGAGCCAAGACGGCCCAGCTACATACCCCTTGGAAACTGAAAGGGGTTTCCTCACACTGATCTTGTTTTTCCATTGCCTCAGTCTTGTGTTACACTCACAAACCCACAAATACTTCAAATATGGTTTTGTAGTGATAAACAACAGCATCACTTCTGATTGTGTGGTTTTTCAGTCTGTCAGTCAGTGGGGTATCATGGTTGGATTTAAAGCAGAAAAACTGGAATACAAGGAGCAGCAAGCTGTGCACGTCACCTCCCCTGCCTGGCTCCCTGTTCCCAGGCCATTTCCAACCAAGATCTTCACTTGGAAAGACCTAAGAGAGCAACAGGAAAGAGTTACACCCCCAGGGTGGTGCTGAACCTCAGTGGGACAAGGCAAACAATGGTGAGCTGTCCTGCTTTTCCTCTGCGTTTCTGGCAGACCCATTCCCTGACCTGCCTCTCCTGATCACCCCACCTCATCCCACTATGTAGGACATTGCAGAACAGGACATTTGGTGCTGAGAGATAAAAAGGCATCACTGAAGTCACCACAGAAATGAAGGCAGAGCTTATTAAGCTGAAATCACCCAACGTTAAAAGGTTTTGACAGGTCCTGGCTTGGTATCTTCTGCTCAGAGACTCTGCTCTGCAGAGACCAGGCCTCACTATCATTTTTTAAATGAGCCAACCACTGTTTTCCCCTCCTGACTGCAGGAGTGGAAGTGTCCAGATGTGTCCATTCTGCTCAGCCTACCAGGGGAATAAGGCTCATTTTCAAGCCAGCTGATTTAATAAAATTAAGGCTGTTTTTGTGCTAGCGAATCTCAGCAAAGCTCCTGATTCAATGCTCCACTTCAGGCACTTCTGCTCTAAAAGGAACAGGGTAATAACAGGCCTCACTCAAAACCTGTCTGCACATACTGAAAATCTCCCACCAATCTCAATAAACTGACCTGCCCCAGGTCATTCACCAGAACAGGAACAAGACCAGGAACACAACAGCTCCAAGACTGTCCCCCACCCAAAGCACCAGCTTAGGGCTGAAAATGCAACAGCAGAGGGGGGGATATGGCAGAGCCCAGAGGCTCATCAGGGAGCAAAGCAAACAGCTCCCCCAGCACTGCCAGGTCAGGGCTTATGGAGCTTATTAGTCAAATGAATTCCTGGTGTCACTTCAAAGGAACTGCACTGGAGAGATGAATTAACTGGCAACTCACAGACCAGCAAGCACACAGTGACCCTCAGCTTGGGCTCAAACAGTGTGCAGCTTTGGAACAACAGAATCATGGAATGGTTTAGGTTGGAAAAGACCTTAAAGATCACCCTGTTCCAACCCCCTGCCACGGAAAGGGATGCCACTCACTAGACCAGGTTGCTCCAAGCCCTGTCCAACCTGGCCCTGAGCACTTCCAGGAATAAGTACCTGAAGCAAGTTGTTATCAGACACTGTTTGTTGTACCCCTGCAGCCTGGTACAGCACAGGAACAGAGCTGCTCCCTCTCTCCTGCTGGCCATGCTTTCTTCCCAACACACACCTAGAGTTAGGGACACTCCTCTGAGCTCCCCAAACCAGGGAAGAGTGGATAAGATTGCACAGGAATGGAAACAAAAGGCACAGGCTCCCCCCCGCAAGCACTGCAGAGCACTTTGGCTCCAGGCTCCTGCCCCTACCTGTGGGCAGCTGCTGGTTCCTCCTCCACAAGGCCATGTTTTCCATCAAGTAAAGAGCATTTATTTTGGATGCACTTTCAGATGATTAGTAAAGTGGATGATTGATTTATTTATTTTTAGATCCGGTGCTTTCAAAAGTCTCCTTTGAAAGGTCTCCTTCCCATAGCATTCATTAAAAAGTTATCTCAATGCTGGAAACAGCCAGGAAGCTGTTTTGTACCTTCCTCTGAACATCAGACAGAACTTTTCCAAACCAGGAGTTACCTAAAGTAGTTCTGGTGCCTGGTGCCCATCCCGATGTGTTAAGTACAACTAATTTTTAAGAGAGTTTCTCACATGCCTTTTATGGCAACGTGACAGGGGAGTGATGGAGAGAAGCTGCATTAAGCAGCTACTTAGATCTTCTCATCTGCTTTTACTCAGCCATTACTCATCTTCTTTCTTTGGACCCAGAGCACAACTCTAGAGTCCAGCATCCCATTGCAAAGAGAAATCCAAGCAACTGCACATCTCTGAGGCAGCAAGGTCAGTGCTGACACGTGGGACTCAGTATGAACACACTGGTGCCAGCAGGCTCCTCAATCATGGAATGGTTTGGGTTGGAAAAGCCCTCTAAGGTCATCAAATCCAACACTCCCCAGCACTGCCAAGGTCACCACGAACCCATGTCCCCAGGTGCCACATCCATGTGTCTGTTAAATCCCTCCAGGGATGGGGACTCCACCACTGCCCTAGGCAGCTGTGCCAGGGCTGGACAGCCCTTTGGGTGAAGAAATTGTCCCAATATCCAACATAATTCTACCCTGGCACCTATTGCCTGGGCTCTGTGCCTCCGAAAAGAGCTGCATGTGGTACATACCCAGCATACAGGACCTGGCAGAGGAGCACTTGCCAGCGCCCCAAATCCCACTGCCCCACTCCTTCCCATAGGGCTCTCCCCACCTGCTGCCAGTGCCCCAAATCCCACTACCCCATTCCTTCCCATAGGGCTCTCCCCACCTGCTGCCAGTGCCCCAAATCCCACTACCCCATTCCTTCCCTCTCCCCACCTGCTGCCACAGCCCCAAATCCCACTGTCACACTCCTTCCCTCACCCCACCTGCTCCTGTGGCTGTGCCGGCTGGGCCGTGCTGGGCTGGGCCTGGGGCTGGGTGGGTGCTGGGGTTTGTTGTTTCTGCTGAGCTGCTGCCACTGTCTTCTGCTGCATGGCTGCCTGCTGGGCCATCAGCTGCTGCTGCTGCTGCTGCTGGTAGTAGTTCTGCATGAGCTGCTGCTGCGCAGGTGCTCCTTGCTGCATCACTGGGAACTGGGAAACAACCAGCTGTTGAGGTGCCTGCTATGTGCCTGGGAACTGGAACCACCACCAGGACTGGGGGCCAGCACAGCTACAGACCCTGCAAGTGGCCTGGAGACCACCTGCAGAGGGGTGGTGGGACATGGCCTGCTGCTCTAAAATCACATCCTGTCCCTGCTACACCTGCCCGGACGGGGCTCCCCCGGCACAGACTGTCCTGGGCTGCCAAAATCCCTCCTCCATGTTTATCGACTCCAAACCTTTCACCGAATCATGGAATGGTTTGGGTTGGAAGGGATTGTAAAGCTCATCCAGTCCCACCCCCTGCCATGGGCAGGGACACCTTCCACTAGTCCAGGTTGCTCCAAGCCCCATCCAACTTCCAGGGATGGGGCAGCCACAGCTTCTCTGGGCAACCTGAGCCAGGGCCTCCCCACCCTCATAGCCAAGTTTCTTCCTAACACCCAATCTAACCCCATCCTCTGTCAGTTTAAAACCATGTTCCCTGTCACTCTCCGTCCATATAAAAAAGTCCATCTCCCTCTTTTTTATAAGCTGCCTTTAGGCCCTGGAAGGGGCTCTAAGGTCTTTCCAGAGCCTTCTCTTCTCCAGGTGAACACTCCCAGCTCTCCTAGCCTGGCTCCAAAACAGAGGGTCTCCAGCCCCAAGATCATCTCCAAGGCCTCCTCTGCACCTGCTCTAACAGGTCCACATCCTTTCCCCAGGATAGGAAGATTTTCAGTTCCTTTGCTTCCACTGTTAAATGTCCTTTAGCAGAGATCTGTGCTGCTATAAACACCTCAGATAAGCATGTGAGTGTCATCTCTGTGTAATACATCATGTGTTCACAGACCTCCTCATCACCACAGTCTACCAAAAACCAGACCCAAACCTTACTCTTGCAAAGGCACTCCAGGCTTCTTGAAGCACAAAAAGGAGATAAATTGTACCTGCTGCTCATCAGCTAAGCACTGAAGTGTTTCAAGACCCTGAAACACTTGGAGCTGTAATATCTCAACCAGCACTGCTGACTTTATGTTTGTACATGACAAAAGTATTCCAAGGCCTTCCACACTGACAGCTACAAATGCCAGTCTTGTGTAGCACAAGATCATCATGTCTGGAAGAGACCATCAAGATCATTGAGTCCAACTGTGAACACATTCCAAGGCCTGACCACTCATTCAGTAAAAAACCTTTCTTCTAATATCTAATCTGAACCTCCCCGGCACAACTTGGGGCCGTTTCCTTTCATCTTTTCACTTGAGACATGGCAAGAGTCCAACACCCACCTCGCTGCAACCTCCTTTCAGGTAGCTGTAAAGAGCAAATCTAACTAGAGAACTGGGGATGCACAGGAAAATGCCTAAAACCTGCACCTTTTCCCCCCCCAAACTATAATATACGTATATAAAATCCATAAATACAGAGACTCAGCCCTGCAGACACCATAAGCACACGAGCCGGCCGTGCTCACCCACCTGCTGCGCCTGCATCATCTGCTGCTGCTGGTAGTAGGCAGCTTGTTGCTGCTGCTGCTGCTGTTGCTGCTGCTGCAGGAGCTGCTGCTTCAGGAAAAGCTGCTGCTGATGCTGAGGGGTGGCCTGGGGCTGTGTTGAGGGGACCTGGGGCTGTGCCTGCGGGGCCGGGGCCGGTGCCGCCTTGGCCTGGGGCTGGGCCGGGGGCTGCTGGGGGGCTGCTTTGGGCTGGGGGGTGCTGGCAGGGAGCGAAGGCTGGGCACTGCCCAGGGCAGCCGGGCCTGCAATTGGGAGAGAAAACCCAAAAGGGTGTTAGATCAACGTGCAGCACAGCCCGGGGGGGCACAGAGCCCGCAGGAACCATGGAGGGGGAGAGCGGCGCTCACCTTGGGGCTGAATGGCTGCCTGGGCCGTGGGCCTCTTCCTGGGCGTCAGGGCTGGCTGGATGGGCAGAATGCCAGGGTTGGGCTGGGTCTGTCCTGCCTTAGGTCTCTGCCGGGGGGCGATGGACGTTTCTGTCGTGGGGATGGGATCTGTGAGCCTGTTGAGGGAGAAAAGGAGAGCACTGAGAGCACAGTCAGTGCACGGAACACACAGCGGGTTAAACACTCATCCACACTCCAGCTGGGTGTGCCCAGGAAAGGTGAAACACTCGTGGGCATCTGGACATACCAAGCACAGTAAAACCTCCCAGATGCATTCACAACCACTAATCCAACACTGTCGCTCTGATTTCTCTGCCAACTGTGGCATCCTCTCCTGTTGGACAGCTGGGACTTGTCAAAACCACTCAGTTCATTCAAATATTTGATACAACATATTGTTTAACTCCACTCACAGTTCTGATTGAGCAGATGAAGGACACGAATTAGCTCAGGAGCAGCTGGTACCTTTGGGCAGGGTTGTCTAAATTGCCATCTTTAGATGCACCTTAACTTTGGTGCATTTACCTCAGAATCGGGTCATTGGACTCTTCTGAGTTTACTGAGCTCCAAAAATGCAGAGCAAGAGAGAGAAGCAGCAATATCCCCCTGCCCTTCTGTGGACACAGTGGCTTGTCAGGTATGAAATTGTTCCTGATACCTAACTAACCTGACAAAGGTGAGAGTAACTGCACTCCATTATGCTGGGACTGACGGACAGGGAGACTCCCCATTCCAGAGTCTGAGCAGAGCAGCTGGGTTTGGATCCCCTGTGCACTGCTCACTCTGCACCGAAATAAGACCCAAGCTTTGTCCAACACCATTTGCAAGTCTCAATCACAGAACCACACGCAGTGCACACAGCAGCAGGAGAGGATAAAACCCACAGAGTACAGTGGTTTCCCCACTGACTGGGCTCTTCAGATGGAAGCAATTGGGCTTTTGTGTTTTCCCCCAGAGAAGTTACAGGACTCTTGCAGAAATCCCAGTAATTCTGTGCAGTAACTCCTGGCTCAGGTTATGGTCTGTTGAGGGTCAGGCCCAGCAACAGTCCCTGAGGAGTCCCTCAGCAGACCTGTGTTCTCTGAGGCCATTCCAGGCCCACTGTAGTCTCTGTCCTGACTCTGCTCTCAGGTATTTCCACACCTCTGGAAGGATGACACACTGGATCCATCCAAGCACATGAGCTCCAAGCGCTGCTGTTGAGCAGTGCCTGGGGCACAAAGAGTCGTGCCTGAGCATCCCCAAATCCCACCCCCCTGCAGACAAACCTCCCCAGCGTCTGCCTCTGCTGCCCTTCAGATCAGGGAGCCCCAGGGTCATTCCTGCTCTCAGGACTGCAGAGTTTGTCCCCACAGAAGCAGCAAAATACATCTCTGCTGATCAACAGCAGAGACACAGCAGGCAGTAAAGAGAGGGAAGCAGAAAGCAGGGGGGTTACCTGGCCTTTGGTTGACTCTTCTTTGCAGCAGCTTCACTCGCTTTAACCGGGTCAGGGAGTTTAGCAGGGATTGGAGAGTTCTGCAGATCCCAAAAACACTCAATTTGGTATTTTGAGGGCAGAAAACAGAGTCAGAAATGATTTGCAAAAACATAGCAATAAAACAGGGAGATTGGGGGGATCCCCAAAGCAATTTTTCCTCATGCTGGACACACAACAAACTCCTCAAAGTTCCTGTCATGGGGAGAGAGTAGGCTGGGAGAGTCTTTACAAGGAGAAGAAAATAAGGCTCAGCTTTCTGACCATTTACTACACATGGAACACAAAGATTCATAGCACAAGCTGGGCATTTTTAAAAGAAAACCTGGGGACAACAGCAATAATACTTATTAATGATGCTATAAAAATACAGGCATAGTAGTACCAAAACCATCTCTTACTCATAAAGACCATAAATAACCACTTGAATATGGGGAGAAAAAAGTAGGTTTCTATTTACCTGAAGACAACAAAATAAAATGTCTGTCAGGGGTGTCCACAACACCATAAGAAAATAATTGTCAACTCTATTTTTCAGTTAAGCCTCTCGCAACACACTGACAAGGGGCAGATGGCTGTGCAAGGACTGATGCAATTGAAATACAAGTCCCAGCCAGCCAACAGACCCCAAAATGCTGTGTTTAAACCCAACTGCACCCAAATTACACACCCTATGACCAGTGTGCCTGGAAATCAAATTGGTTTCCCAAGCATGGCCTAATTTTCCATGCTCACATGCACAAGATCTCTTGGTAGGCCTCACACTTGGTGACTGGGTGAGGAGGTAAATCAGGGACAAACAGGAATAAGTAACATATGAGAAACCCTGATTCCTGCCCTCATCTCCCACAAGAATCTAAATCAACAACACTGATAATTGCAAACACAAAAAAAAATTACTCTCCTAATTACAGAACTGGGGAACAACCTACAGAATACAGCAAAATGTGTAATATTCAGCAGCTGCCCGCCAGTCTCCTCCCACAGAGGCCTCCCTCAGTGCACCCCTCTGCTCACCTGGACGTTCTGGACTGGGCATTCCTTCTTTGCCAGTTTGAAAGCAAAGTAGGAGACCTGATAAATGTCAGGTCTCTTATCAGGGTCTGGCTCAAGCATATACCCTGGAAGAGGCAGAGATGCTGATATCAGACAACAGAACAGACAGATGCACGTGAGCCAGCTGTGGCAGCTCATCAGATCGGATATAATGAAGGAATTTCTCATGGTTGGGGTGGGGAGGCCCTGGCACAGGTTGCCCAGAGAAGCTGTGGCTGCCCCATCCCTGGAAGTGTCCAAGGCCAGGCTGGATGAGGCTTGGAGCAACCTGGGCTGGTGGAAGGTGTCTCTGCCCATGGCAGGGGGTGGGGCTGGATGGTTTGAAGGTCCCTTCCAACCCAAACCATTCCATGCTCCTACATTTGATACAACCAGGTGCTCACAGGGTGCTCTGCCTCCTTCAAAGCACCTGGTCAGGTCAGGGCTCAGCAGGGCTGAGCTGACCATGGGCTCAGGACAGACAGTCAGGATGGACCAGGACACATTTTCCAACACAGCTACGACCAATCTGCAGCTCCAGGGCAAGAAGGGGAAATGCTGCCTGGTCAGGGAATAGCATGGGGTTTGACTTTGTACTTCCCAGGGAACCCACAGGAGAAGAGCTTGATCCAGCCCCGGTGTGTCAGGGG
The DNA here is from genome assembly GCA_013396775.1 of Cephalopterus ornatus. Classification (NCBI taxonomy): domain Eukaryota; kingdom Metazoa; phylum Chordata; class Aves; order Passeriformes; family Cotingidae; genus Cephalopterus; species Cephalopterus ornatus. Next base: position 223,954 of record VZRE01014720.1, read on the forward strand.
AGCAGGAAGACAAGGCAGCCACAGACACCACTGCACAGATCCCCCACATAAGCAAAGAAAATACCAGGCTGCTCTGCAAACACATCCAACTCTGTGTGAGTCAAGATTGTGGCTAGGAAGAGAAAAAATCAAATGCTGTGCTGGAAACAAGAGAGCTGCCCCAGCTTTGCCAAGAGTAGTGCATTGTACACTTAATTACACATTCACTCTAGTCAGTGGGTTATTTATAAATCATTTCAGTTCTGCTTCCCAGTTCACAGAAGATGAATTCTTATCACTAGTCTAAGTCACTGTGGTTCTTTTCAGTTGCTTATCCAAACAGATTTATTACTGGAGAAATACGTTTCTGCATAAATAGGCTTATTGTGCAAGTTCCTGTAGGACTCAAACCAAACGGTTGTCTGTGTTCCTGCCCTTCCCCAGAGCTCACCCCAGCCTGGCCAAACAGACATCCCTTTGTCACAGCTAGCCCTCCAAGAGTGATCTCCTAAGCTTCTAAAAGATCACTTTAACCAACCCCTGGGCAAGCAAGTCTCTTAAAAGGAGAGGAAAACTCCTGGTTTTCCTGTGGGAGCAGGGAGTATGAGAACAGAGCACCTCTGCTGGGTGTTTTGACCTGTGGGAGTTGATTGCCCCTCTACCAGAGACACTCACGGATGAGGCAGTGCATGTCCTGCGAGTGCCGGGAGTTATCTGGAATGGTGAAGTTGCCATCACAAATGGCCACCTGGCTCTCCCCAAACGGCAGGGTGAAGTAGCACAGCTTGTACAGCAAACAGCCAAGGGCCTGGGGAGAGAGAACAGAGCAAGGACTGAGCAAACTGAGCCAAGTGGGGAACAGCACAGCTCAAACACCACGGCCCAGACAGGGAGGGGGCTCCAGCCTGGATATCCAGGTCCTGTGTGATGTCAGGCCTGCACCCAACACCCCTGGGATGGACCCGAAACACAGGTAGAGGGCAAGAGAAATCCATGGAGAGCTCGGCTCTCCCTTGTTAGTGAGACACTGATCTGGGGGGCTGTGTATCATCACACCCCGCACAGCTCCACAGAGCACAACCCTTCATGTCACTGAACAGGCAAAGCCTCTTTCTGCCACACACTGAGAGGAAAAAGCAAAGGAACAGCACAAATAAATGGCAACCATCATCATTAATACATTTATTCTGACAAAGAGAAACCCCAACCTGTTTCCAAGCTTAAGTTCAAACAACCTTTCAACTGTTCTAAATAAACGCCAGGGAAATACAGCTCATTCTGCAGCCTGCCAGGCTGTACCACCCTTCCCTCCACTGCCCTGCTGCTTTTGGCAGCGAGAACCACCACCTATTGCAAAAGAAAACACAATTTTTGCACAAAGGGCTAATTATGAAACACTCCCACCACCTCAGAGGGGAGAGCAGGAAACATTTCCTAATCCTAAGCAACTCATCATCCGCTCATCTCTTTTGTCACAGGGTTTCACAATTAAACTGCTCTCTGGCTTAAAATAACCTCAGTAAGTCTGAAGGGAAGGGAGGTTTGCAGCAGGACAAGCACTGGAACAGGACTGGAAGCTGAGGCTGCCCTATGCCCACCAACACACACACTGGTCTGGACACTCCAAGGGTCACAGGAACAGAATTCCTGCCATGGCAGGAAGAGCAGAGCCCCTGCATCTCCATCTTTCCCCATGATTACAGGAAGGAGTGCAAATCCTGGCTCTCCTCTGGCTGCCTTTGAGGCCCTGACTGTCCTTTCACACTGTGACAGCTGTGACCTTCCCTCCCCACTCACACCCAGGCGGGTGACTCGGTGCTGTGCAGGACCTGTTCCTACAGAATCCTGGTGAAATGTGCTCCCACAGGAGCTGCTGCTTCCCTGACTCCAGCTGAGCTCACTGAGAACAGGGGACTCTTCCCAGCAGGTGTCACACCAGCAATTTTCCCTCTTGTACATGCACAGCTATTGTACATCAAAACCCTTTTTCTGCTGCTGCTGCTATGTTACTTCCTAGCTCAGGGCTCCAGAAACCACACAAACACACTCCCAGTTACCATTTTAAACACTTTCAAACACATTTGCTGAACTGCCTCTTACGCTCCAAACAGCACAGACTCTTTTCCACCTCTGTCCCACCCAAAGGGAAGCCTTCCACCCTGGATCAGGTTAGCCAGGAATGGATTCCACCCCAGCTGGATTTTGCTCTCACCATGAAGAGCATGGCAGGATTGCCCTGATCAGCAGAAACAGGAGTGCAGGAGTTTGGCTTTTGGCCAGTTTGACAACTCAGCCCTGTGTCACACAGGATCACCCCCTACTGCTGCAGGGAACAGGTCCATTTTCTCAGGCTTCTATTCAATTCTGACCAGTAATTTCTATTTCACATGCTTACACCCCAACTCAGGCACAAGAAACCAAATTATTCTGAATTTTCTGCTTTAACTCCTAAGATATGAAATCAGGTTTGCCCTGTTCAGCCCTGGAGCTTCATACATCTCTAAATCCAAACCACATGAGAGGAACCTCCCCTGCTCAGCAGGAACTCATCAGACACGTCAGCAGAGGAACTCTTCATTCAGAAGCTGTCCAGGCTCTTCAGGAAACCAGGTTAGCCCAGTTTCCCTGCCATCGTGGCAATGAAAGCAGCTGCAGCCTGGCTGGAGGGTGTCCAGTGGTTTTGATACATACCCATATGTCTGCTTTTGTGGTGATGAGTTTGCCACTGTACAGGTTGACCATCTCTGGTGCTCTGTAGGATAACGTAGTGTACCTGCAGAGAAAGATCCATCAGGGAGCTCAAAAAGGGGTGTCAGAGGCATTTTCACTGTGTCACAGTTCCAAACAGATCCAAATTCTCTCTTTCCCTATTCATTTTAGGGAAAAACATACTAAAGATATCTATTTAAAAAATCTTTAAACAGCATCATCTGCTACATACCTAAACACCACCTCTGACAATAAAACACCCCTGCAAACTGCCCTGGGAAGCCAGAACAGTAACCACAATCCATTCTAAAACAAGGAATTCACTCACAAAAATGCACAGTCATTTTAAGAACCACAACAGAAATATTCAAGGATGCAAAGTATTAACAAGGTCAGTAATTAACTGTCCTCTGCAGTGTCCTCACTGCAGGGCTGTGGCCAACTGTACCACAGAGATTGTAACTGGATATGTGGCTCCTAAAAAACAGATTTCCACAGCAGGACTCCTGCTCAGAGCCACTGTAAGCAAGGGAAGGGTCATTGTGTACCTCAAACCAGAGCTGGAATCTGCCTCATTTTAACAGATGCCCACAAATAATACAGCTGGAAACTGCACCAGGGTTTAAGAGACTCTTCTGATGAGATTTCCTATCAGCAGGTCTGTCATTTCTGCTGTGGCACTTTGCCTGCTGCTTACCTTGATCACAGGAAAGCATCACTAAAGGTTTTGTAGGCTTAAGGGTACAAACAGGGCATTCCAAAGGGACTGCAACACTGGATTAGGAGAGCTCTGACAACTCCAATCAAACAAGTCTAGGAAATCCAAGCAGGTGTAGCTGCATCCTAACAAAAAGGAGGTTCTGCACATATCTCTAATTAGCCAGGATGTTGTACTGACAGAAGTGGCAAGTCTGCAGCAGTGATGTTGTTAAAACTAAAGCAAGACCAAGGACCAGGAGTGTGCTCCATCCAGCTCCTGCTGAACTGCAGGTTGCCTTTACAGAAGCACCCAGGAGCACCCAGTGCTGGGACAGCTGGTTGTGGATGGGACAGGAGGAGCAGCTGGATTAAACCCCTCCAGGGCTTGACATTTCCCATGCAGAGCTGAGATGGGGCCCTGAGTCACTGCACGGGTTCATGAGGAACAGATCAGGAAGGACAGGGATTGTGTCATCCCTGCCTGCCAGCTCAAAGAAACCAAGGGAGATGAAGGACAGAGACAGAGTGACCCCCATAGAACAGAACAGGTCACTGCCTGCAAGGTGGGGCAGCTCCTCTGCATTACACGCTCAGTCTTTCAGCTCCAAAGCAATTACATCAAACTCAATTTATTGTTTCACCTTCCCCCAGGCACTCATTTACCTGCAGTACACACTGCCATGCAGCACAGCCAATCTGCTGCAACAGGCACAGGACAAAATTACCCTTCAAACACAAACTAGGCCCGAGCTGAGAAGGCAAAGCACACTTACTTTTTGATCTCCTCCTCGACGGCGTTCACCCCCTCTGTCTGGGGGTTCTGGAATTTGTTAGTGGCACTCCCGAAGTCACACAGGACGTAGTGGCCGCGGTCGTGCAGCAGGATGTTTTCAACCTACAAGCATCATAGACAGACACAGAGTCACTCAGACACAAAAAATATTCAGGGATTTTTTTCCACAAGCCAAGGTTTTCAGTGCCTGAAGATATATCAGACACATCTGACATAAAGGCGTAACACGACAGCAGAGAAAACACGCATCAAGCCTCTGTCACATCCCCTAAAATAGAAGTCAAATGATGGAAGCACAGTTGTAACGCTGCCTTCCATCCTGCCACCCCTCCCTTTCCCTCCTGCAAGCACACTTCTTTGCCTCTGCCAGGAATACCAGGGCAAGAACTGCGTCCTGGCATCTTTGGTGCTCAGTGTCCCTGAGCTGCTGTGCCCCCTGGTCTGGCATCTGAACTGGCAACAGCAAACCCAAGCTGTCCCCAGCTTTACCAAGGGCTGTCCATGGGACAGAGAGGAGGCAAACACATGACAGCACACACACTTCTGTACTTCATGAAATTAAAACCCATCTCCAGGCCTTTGCCTGCACTTCCCCTGTCCCTGAGGGTCTCATTCCAAAGTGCTCACACTTTAGGTGCCTGTTCTCAGAAGGTGTTGGGTGTCCCACAGTCCCTAAGCAGGGGTTGGAGCAGCCAAGTTTCCTCTGGGCTGCTGAGATGATCCCTTTCCCTTCAAATATTATATGGTACCTTGAGTCAGGCAACTGAAACAACTACTGAAACAAACACCTGGGACAGATGAAAAAAATAAACAAAATCAGCAGAAACACTGCCTTCCCCTCAATACTCACACTTCACCATGCATTAACAAAAACCTAGCAAATTGCCTATGTGTTTCAACACGGACTTAAAACGTGTAAAACCCTGGGTTCAGATCTCTGCTTTGGCAGAGCAGCCCTGTGTTCCCACTCCTCATCTGTAGAGAGGCATTAACAGCATGTTCTCTCGAGGGAACACACCATTTTTCATGTCTTTATCTTCAATCAGTGTCAAATGCTCAGATACAACAGCGAGATAAGACATACTGCTCACACAGTTCAAAAAAAACCCCCACATAAGCATTTGCTAACAAAACCCTTTGGAAGTGGAGCTCCCCATCAAGGATGAGCCTTACAAGAAGGAAAGAAAAAGGAGGAGTCAGCATTTTAAGCATCAGAAAATGCAGCCAAATTAGAGCAGCTGAGGGGGAGAAGGCTGGCTTGGAACCAAGGGTTAAACACCCCCCTTCTCCCCCTGCCATCCATCTGCTTTGAATAAAGCACTGCACACAGATGTTCTCCCCAGCACATCCACGCTGACTGTTATTCCCTCTTCCCTGCAAATACTCCTCAAGTATTTCCAGAAGAGTCCTCCCTCTTTATCTGGTTGAGAAGTCTGAGGTGATTTTTCACTGAAACATCCTGCAAGGTTTGTTAAGACATCCAGCAACCAGGTTTGGTTAGTAACTGCCAGGAAAAGGAAAAAATAAATACAGCAAAACAAAGTTCCTGAATCACTGCTACTGCCAGGCCAGAGAAAAGTGTCTTTAAAAGGAGTATGGAGGTGTCTTCTTCTGGCCAAACACCTAAAAAGCTGCGCTCCAGCTCCCAGCACTGCTGAGCATTTACAACTCTGGCTGCAACCTTTTACACAAAGTCAGACCTAGACCCCAAACTAAAACCTTTAGTGGAAACAGTGAGTGGCTTTAAGTCTTGTTGGTTACAGACTGTAGCTTCAGTCTTTCCAAAATAAATGTTTCTTTGCCAAAACAGAACTAAAGTATAAAAACCCCTGCACAGACATGCTGGGGAGAGATAAGGACTGGGGCTTCAACTAGTGAATTCAACACCCATTACCCTCTCCTGAGAGCAAGGGCTTTAAGGCCAGTATTCCTAAGCTCAGGTGGTGATTTGGGAGGGATCCATGACCAGGGCACACTTCTTGACTGCTTTCCAGCATCTTCAGATCTCTTCAGAGATGTTTCAGCTTCCCTTTGTCCCCTGGCACCGCTCACTGTTTCCCTCTGACAGCTTAGGTGGCATTTCCTAGCACAGAGCAAAAGCCAGGTGACACCTCAGAGCACTGACTGATTTTGGCACAGGCACAGTCCAAACATGGCCAACAGGAGGGTTTTACCATTACAGGACTGAACAATTTTACATATCACACTCAACAGATCCAGCCAAACAAACCCCGGGCTTGTTAGTGGCATCAGGGCAAGACTTGGCATTACAGAGAGTGATGAAGGCAGAGAGGTGACAGCAGCACATGGGACTGTCTGATCACACCACACAAGGGCTAAAAGGAAAGCAGGTGAAACTAAATCCTTATCTTGAGAGCACAACCGCCTGGTCATTGCAGAAAGTGAAGGAAGGAAAGGAGAAAGAGGTCTGGATCAATAGCATCCTCTGGGTTGCCTGACACAGTTTTTGGTGTATCCTGCTGTGCACCTGCTACAAGGAAAATCATCTGCTCATCTGCCATCCAGTCACCTGGAACCAGGGGGGTTCAGACCAGCAGAAGCAGCACAGGTAGAAATGGGAGACCTCTCCCTGCAGAAATCAAATCTGGTTCTAAGCTGGTGCTCTGAACAACACAAGTTACGAGATGTGAGACTGGAAAGATGAGGTTAAATATAAAACAAGCCACGCAAACAACTGCCACCAGGTACAGGGTAATTGTGTAAATCAGTATCATCAGCCCTAGGCGGATTTTTCCCTTCCTCCACCTCACTAAACCCTGCTCCTCTGGGGTCTGACAGGTCTAGTTTCTTACAGAGATTCCAACACAGCAGCAGAGACTTCCCAGCCAGGGTGATACTACAGATTGCCATAAGGTTTGGCCATTTGTTCTGCACTGTCAAAAGGCCTAAACTAAAGATACAGGAATTGTTCTTACTCCAGAAAGGAGAACAAAAATAAACTTTTTAGGACTGCCCTGCAGCAGCCCATGAACCCTAAGGGTGATGAAAGTCTCTGCAAGAACAAGCAAAGATCTGCCTCAGAGGGGTCCAAACTGGGGCACAGGCAGGACACAAGGGGCTTCCTCATTTTAAGGAAAAAGCTGCATCAATACACACCTGGTTTTGTGGCAACCAAAGCAGAAGAAATTAAATATCCCAGCCTGAACTGCACAGCATGCAGCTGACACAGCACCTGAGTTAATCAGACCAGGAAGGAAAACCTTAACACACACAGGGGTGACACAGGATACTCTTGTGGCCTCACTCGCAGTGAGATGTCCCGTTCTGCCTGCAGAAACTCTGGGTAAATGTGGTGTTGTCCCTTGGTCACTTCCCACCAGTGGGGACTGTGCCAACAAAAGGTGGTTCTGCGAAGCCTGTGGGATTAATTCACAATCAGAGCCACTGGCCACTGAGACTCCTCCAGCTGCGCCTGTCTGAAAGGGCTGAGAGCTCTTTCACAGGATCCCTTCTGCTGGCAGGAACCTCCAGCACCAGACACATCAAAGAGCTGGAAGGCAACAAAAGGCCTCCAACCCCCAGGCGGCTGCCTCCAAAATACAGACTTTACCGGCTCTCAGCAGGGTTATGTTCACCCCAAGAGCACATCTAAGGATGGATGCCCTTCTTACACCCAGAGATCGTGCAGAATTTCTTTGGCCCTTAGTCTCTCTTGGCTTTGCAACTCCTCCTTGACAGTATTAGGGTTTAACTCAAATGAAGTCAAAATATATATTAATTCTGCATTCGTGCTTAGATCCCCAGAGGTCCCCACGACAGAAATAATACACTATTCAACCAGAAAATTACTCCAAGCAGTGAAGAGCCAACTCTGACTCTGGGTACAGTTTACCAAGAGCTAGGCCTTGCAAAACCTCCCCCATCTAGGCAGTGGGAGCTGGACATCAGACCCCAACAGCCCATTTCAACTGCAGCTCAGGGCAGAAAGTAACACTCAGCTCACTAATCCAGCACAGATGTCCCAGATTCATTCCCAGGCCACACAATGAGTTTGTTCTTTATGAAAAGCCCCAGGGATTCACCAAAAAGGTAACGGCAGGGGTTGATGTCAGCTGGAGAGGTTCCTGTTCCTCATCCTCTCATCCCAGTTTTCCTGGCCTATACAAACTTCTACAAGATGCCCACAGACTTTACCGGCTCTAAATCCAGGCCTCAAATTGATAAGAGGCCACCCGTTTCCCTCTGGAAAAACACACACAGGAGTTATTTCTCTATCCAAACCCACTGAGCAGTGGGGTCACAGTCACTTCCAACATGCCAAACCACCTCAGCCCCTGAGGACTCCTGCCCCTGCTCTACCTGGCTCTCCTTGGCTCCCGTGGCATCTCTGGCTCCCGCAAAACAGTGCGGCACAAACAAACATCTGTGAGGGCTCTGAAAATAGAACCTGCCCCACAAAGCACATCTGAATTTCAAATCCCCTCAGCAGCCTCCTTCCTTCTTGGCTGAATATTTTATTCCAGCATTTTACGAGCTCGTTGAGAGGAAAGGGAACATCTTTTTGTTTGCCTGATTACAGGCATGGGATTTTTCCCAAGCTCTCCTTGCAGGCCCAACCCCGTTCCCAGCTAAGCACACACAGTTTTACAACACACTTTCATGGCCAGAGCTCTAGAGGCCAGTTCCAAAAGCTCCTAACAACTCCTGCCCTAAGGCCAACACGTCCTTTTAATGTGGGTCCAGGCAACAACTTCACAGCACACTTTTTGTGAGCAACCTTAAATCATCCAGGGCATTTCAGGGGGTAGAAAGTCACCGTGAATAATTCATCAAATACACTCTGGCATGTGTGCAAACCAGAATTATTCACAAACATTTGTGTTTAAGGAGATCTATAGATGGTAAACATATGGTGAGCAGCAATGAGAGGCTCATTTCTTTTTTTATCCTCCAACAGAGAGGTGTATTCATTCCTACTTTACCTCATTACTAACGAGGGAAGCACAGCACTGGCACTCCAGGGCTGGCGTAGGCAGCAGGCAGACAGTGAGGATCACAGAATCACAGAATGTGCTGAGCTGGGAGGGACCCACAAGGATCATCGAGTCCAACCCTCAGCCCTGCACAGGCATAGCCCCAAGAGGCACACTCTGTGCCCTAGAGGATCATCCAAACCCTCCTGGAGCTCTGGCAGCCTTGGGGCTGTGCCCACTGCCCTGGGGAGCCTGGTCAGTGCCCAACCACCCTCTGGGGGAAGAACCTTGTCCTGAGATCCAACCTGACCCTGCCCTGACACAGCTCCAGGCCATTCCCTGGGGGCTGTCCCTGGTCCCCTCAGAGCAGAGCTCAGTCCTGCCCCTCCTTTGCCCCTGCCCAGGGAGTTGGAACTGCAGTGAGGTCTCCCCTCAGTCTCCTCTTCTCCAGCTGAACACCCCAAGTGCCCTCAGTGTCCTCTCATAGTTCTCCCTCAAGGCCCTTCCCCATCTTTGTTGCCTGCTTTGGGCACTTACTCTCCAAGGGCTTAACATCTTCCTTATACTGTGGTGCCCCAAACTGCCCCAGCGTTCCGGGTTACTCAGACACTCCCTGCTGTGCCCCTGGAGCGCAGAGCTCACCTTCAGGTCCCTGTGGATGATGGGTGTCTTACACTGGTGCAGCCTGGCCACGGCCTCGCAGGTGTCGCAGAAGATCTGCAGGACCTCGCTCTCGGTGAAGCCCGTCTGCAGGCGCTGGTTCATCAGGTTCACCACCTGCCCCCCTGGGGACAGACACAGGGTGACACAGGGTGACACAGGGTGAGCTCCGGCCTGGCCAAGTCCCAGGCCCCACACATCCCTCGGCTTGGGCTGCTGCCCACACTGGGGCTGTGCACAAGGAGCTCACCAGTTCAAACTGAGCTCACAACCAACCTTCCCCAGAGGCTTTTTGCAATCTGCTTACTCAGCTTGTTTTGTTCTTATTTCCTCCCCTAGGTCCCAGGGTTTGCATAAGCTGGGCAGGTGTTACAGCTCACCTGGGCTCCAAGCAAAGCTTCCAGAGCAGCACACCACCTCCCACAGCCCACCCTCCTCTGGCTGTGTCAGCACTTAAGTTAATTCTGACCAAGCCACATAATTTTCTTTTTTTCTTCCAAAAAAGACTTATTTTGTCCGACTAGAGGAATAAAAGGTTGAATTTGGGGCACCCACAGTCCACAGAATAGCCTGCCACATGTAAGCAAGAGGAGGGAGGGAGGGAAGAAGGGAGACACTCAGAAAACCCACACACTCAGTGGCTTGGCTGAAGTTGTCAACTGGCAAAGAAATTAAAAATCCATCTGTAACAAGGGAAACTCCAGACAAACAAAACCAAGTTTTCATGAACGAGTCCTGAATTGTCCTCAACTTTGAGGTTTTGTTACTGTCAAGGCCTTTCCAAAACAATCCAGAGGTTCTTTCCCCCTCAAAATGCCCCATACAGACAAACTCCCTTCTGAGGCTTTGGCCAAGCAGAACTGTATCACTCCATATCACAAGTGTCGGAAAACTTCCATGGTAGGAAAGAAAAACTCAGTGTAATAAATAGTAAAGCTGTGAACATTTTACACTCAAAACGAGTGTGGTGCTGCACACAAAGGCACTGATTCGGTTTGGAAACCGTTTGCCCCAAAAGGAAAGTAACAAGGGAAAACCCATGTGTAACAGCCCTTCCAGTCTGAGCGCTGGGGACAGAGGCAGGCCTGTGCTCAGCAGAGCATCTGGCAAGAGCAAGCCACGTGAGAAATGACATCTTGCAGCTCTCCTCCTTTCAGATGGAAGGGAACTCCTTAGAAAGATGGATTTTACTTATCAGCCCAAAATTTGGCTAATGCAGCTGGAGGGTTTGCAGTTCCCTCCACGGTGGGCTCTGCACACGGAGCTGGGCAGGGATCCCCCGCACTGCCGGGCCCAGTCACCACACTGTGCCCTGGGATAGTCAGGTTTAAGCTTACAAAGAGTTTGCTGAATGATGCCATGAGCAAAACTACACATAAGGGTCTTCCTCTTACCACCAACCAAACCCAGTGCAAGGCACTCAAGATTCCTGCACATCACAGAGCAGCAAAGAGGACATGGCAGAACAGAAACCTGCACTGTTCATGTTTAAAGGCATTTTAACACCTGGATGCCCTTGCTGCAAAGCACTCAACTTCAGTCCAAAGCCAGACAGGCCCAAAAATACTTACTTGCATTGACTGCCACCATCCAAACCAGCCACAGACTTCTGAAGTCACCTTATTTTTGCTAAACACTCTTCCCGAGAGAGGCATCTGAGCCCAGCACACGCGTCATGTTCCGAACACCACATCCCAGCCACAAAGATCAAAGCTTTGGGATGGCTGGAAGAGCCTGTCTGGCTACAGACAGCCAAGCGGAAAGGTCAGAGGTAAGAGGAATGCTTTTTGGCTTCACATTAGCCATGTCACACTTCTTCCAGAACAATCCTAAGTCAGGCTGAAATGGAACAAAGTTTGGAATGCAACATAAAGTGAAGAAAAATTTCATTCCACAGCCTGGGAGCTTCAGAAGAGCCACTTCTTGTGTGGACCAGCCTACAGACAACAGCAATACGTGTTTTAGGGTTCTCCTTCACAATTGAAAGGATCCAGGACTATTCTGGGCAGGAGCAAAGGTGGTACCAATCCCACTGGCAGAATCCACACAGCCTCACATGTCAACCCACTTCTCCACCCCCAGTTCCGTCTTTGCTTTGTTCAGAACAGCTTCCTGGCAGCCAAGAAAGGGCCATGCCTAGGAACAGCTTTTTTTTATTTCAAGGAAGATGTTGTGCAAGTTCCCTGCAGGCACTGAAGGACCGGCCTACCCATGGCCAAGACGCCGAGCCCCCACTCACCCCGGCAGAAGTCCATGAGGATCAGCACTTCCCACACGTCCCCGCTGCTCACGGAGTTTATGCTGGAGTCGATGTACCCGACAATGTTCTTGTGGCCAGACAGGTCCCGCTGCAAGGCACAGAAATTCCAGCCATGAACCAGCCATGCAGAGCTAGCAACCTTCTCATCTGGTTCCTCCACGCTGCACAAGCTCCTGTCACTTTGGGTTAACCACAACACAGAGCCTGAACAAACCTGAGCTCTGTCTCTACCTGTTTTCCTTCCAGCAGGATTTGAGACAAACAGCAGAGAAACAGCCAACCTGGTGAATTAACCTGTTCAGGACTGGTCCAGGTGTTGGCACATTCCCAGGCCAAGCCCCCAGAGCTCCTGGTGGTGGTGGCCATGCAGAACATGTTGTACTTACTTGTCTCATCTCCTTCCACTCTTCTGCTGACAAAAAGTATCTTGAGTCTTCACAAAAAAAACCCCAAAACACTAAACCAACAAAATAAACTTTAACCTTGCTTTCCAAAGTGCCTTATTTTAAGTAACTCAGTGGCTTAAAGCACAAGTTCTCGTATCAATGACTTTTCATAGAATGACAGACTGGTTTAGGTTGGAAGGGACCTTAAAGATCATCCAGTTCCACCCCCCTGCCATGGAGACAACACACTAAACCTGCAGGGAAAAGCCATTTCTTTGGAATTCCAGCTTCACACACAGTCCCAGGTATGACAGCCAGCCCAGTCTGATGCTCAGCTTCACCAGTAAAGGAAATCAAGGTTCTGCTGGGCACATTCTGCTCTGACATTGTAGGGCTGCAAAAACCAAAGTTCACAATAATTCCTTACTGCAGAAAAGCTGGGAAAGAAGGAATTGTTTCCCTTTAGGAACGTACTGGTTCCTCAGGACAAAGATGAGTGCCTAGGATCCAGTCCAGGAGCAAGACAACCTGCTGGGTAAGGAGGGCCCTCCTCACCCTCACTTTCCAGGCGAGCCACACATTCCAAAGGCACCAAAGACACGGAGACAACAGAAAGCACCAGCAAGAAAAACCCAAGTAAACAAGCTTTGTGAGCACAGCTAAAACCTTTGATGTGAGATCTGATCACAACTTTTCCCACGTAACCATGCCCAAAGTTTCACTGTGCTATCACAAACACCAGCATTTCACTTTAAGGGTATTAACCTCATTAAAAGCTACTTCAAAAATCACACCCAAAATTGCCACAGGTAAGAGTTTCTGATATGATCATCTACCCCAAACCTGTACCTCATCCATAGAATGAGGATTTTATATATTTTATATTTCCTTCCCCACCTGCAGCTGCTCTAAATGTTCATCAGTATCTTTGGATACAACTTCAGAAGTGGCACTTCCCATGTTTACCAGGCTGCAAACAAGATTAAGCAAATCTATTTGGATCATCTCCATTTTGTCTTTGTTCAGAGATGTTAAGTTTAAAGCAGCTATTAAAAATAGCTATCCTATCACATAAATCCTGTATATATATAATCTAGAGAAGTATCCCAGGCTTGTTACAGATACTTTCCCATTTCAAAAGCCCTGCCAGTAACCACCCCACAAACACTGTTTAAATCTCCCAAACCCAACAATGCTGAGATAACCTTCATCCTGCCCCAAAGGATCAGAAGCTGCTGTGATGTAGATTTATCTCAGGATGGGGGCCTGCCATGCCTGCACTGATTTCAGTTCAGACACAGTTACATCAGAACCATCAGCCTTTTCTGATGAGGTCTGACAGGCTGAAGACTTCAGCTCTCAACTGAAGACTGTCAGACTGGATTGCAGCACCCCCACCACGCTTGCCTCTTCAGCTCTTTTCCCATTAAGCCACAGGGTTGACATAGGAGCTTTTTTTCTCCCCCCCATTTTCCTGAAATTCCCTGGGTTTTTTGCTTGTCCACTAGAACTACTTACACTTTAACTAATTCAATATTAGATTTTCACAGTCACGTAACTCCAGGAGTCAGGTCTTTCCAAAAGAGAGCCAGTTTTGCTAAGAAAATCCAGTTTGTGACCCGACACTACAGAGAGCACAGACAGAAGGTGACCAGGCTCTCCCACCACCCCACTCCAGTGTGCTGTCCCAGTACAGACCAATGACTCACCATGATTTGGATCTCCCTCTTGCAGACCTGCAGGTCGTACTCGTTATTGACGTACATCCTCTTCAGGGCACACTTCACCCCATTGCTCGTCCTCACCAGAAACACTATTGCAAAGCCACCTGTGGGAGACAAAATCATCCTGTTCACTAACAAGGAAACCTCTTGGTCTTTGCTTCCAACCCCATCCCTGCCTTCAGAGAACAGTCAGAAGAAGCACTGAGCAGCTGCCACCACTCCATGATGGGAGTGCTGCTGCATCTGCCTGGCTCCAGAGCCTCCAGCTCTGCCTGGACAGTTATTTCTGGGAACTCAAAAGGATCCAAGGGGGTAAACCTTCAGTTAATGGCAGCAAAGTTAACATTTACCACCTCCATAAAAACACACAATTACACCGGTTCCATGTCCTGCCACACGTTGCTCCATGAATTCCATTATGAGAAGAAAGCTGAAGGACAGCAATGCTGCCTTGGACAGAAATCAGAGCTACACTGAACCACCACAGCCCTGAACTTAAAAGGCTCCCCAACTGTGAAGCATCTGAGTTACATTACAAAGCTGATTTGTGCAAGAAGCAGAACAAACATCTCCCACACATGGTTTGATGTTTGTGCTTTTAAAACAGGACAGAAGAACAAGGGATAAAAAACCACAATTCATTCTGTGGTCATTGCTATTAGTAAAGTCAGGACTCCCAGGATAAATTGACTTGTTTAGGATGAAAGCCTTTCATCTCTGTCAGCACTGCACCCAAATACAGGGGTTTGTATTTGTGGTTCTGGCAGACAGAGGAAGGTGACTGAGGATGGGGAGTAAAGGCATCAAAGTTCCACACATGGCTCCGGGGATCAGAATGAATCAGGACAAAGAGTCACAGGGATCCAGGGAGCCAGAAGTGCTGCATAATGGCAAAAAGGGAGGCACGATGACACTGCTGATGCCACAATCCAACAGCACCTCATCTGCTCTCTGGTACCTTACACTGCACCATACACTTCAGTTAAGCTTTAGGACTTCTAAAGCATCAGCTCACTCGTGAGTTCTGTTTCGGGGCTGCTGTGGCCTTCAGAAGTCCCAAAGCAATGAGAGCAGCAGTTACACACCACAAAAGGCAACTCACACCCCAAAGAATTCCCTTTTCAAAGTTTGAGCCCTTTGGTGAATCTTGTTCTTCACAAGCTGCCAGAAACCACCAGATCAACACCACACACACAGTTCCATTAGACACGTTTGTACCTAATGGTTATTCATCACTTACGTGAGTTGCCTCCACCATGTGACAGGTGACACGTGACAAACAGAAAGCTAAATCTGAGCAAACTTTAGTGTTAAAATAGGTTGCACGTGACAACTCCACTCTTGCAACAGCCAGTGCTTACAAGCTGTTAACCTACCAACCACCACAGCCAAAACGGCCCGCTGAAGCTTTCACTAAAACTGGGCTTTATTTTCACCAAGAAAAGACTGAAGAAGAGCAAATGGCCAGATCACACTGCTGTAATCAATGCATAACCCTCTCTGCTATCAAATGGCTCTTCTAACGTTACACCCATCTGCCAAAACCACACAGGAGTTACACGTGCAAACAACACGCCTGTCAGCTCCAGAGCTGCTAAACAGAAACCTCTCTTAGCATGCAAAGCCCTCAGTTTTATACACCACAGTTTGCCACACGAACTGGAGCAGCACTTCCTAGGAAGCCCCACTGACTTCTAGGAGCAGCCCCAGAGATGTTGCAAAAATATACAACAGAAAGAAGAAAGAAAAAAAAAAGGAGGGGGGGGAGGAAAAAAAGCATAAAGCATCCAGACTTCAAGTAAAAGTCTTAAGAACTACACCCAGGCTGCAAAATGGACATTCCAATGAAGAAAACTGGGACATGGCCCTGGGATACAGCACGTCACACAGCTGCTTGCAACCCCTCAGAGCCCTGCAGGGCCTCCCTCCACACTGCTCACATTCAGACCCCAAAATAACCCCGACTCTCTCCCTGAAGCTGCCACAAGTTGAGGATCTCAAATTACAAGTCGTTTCTAAGAGCTCCTGAACCCGCAGCAGTAGCTTTATTGTTCTCCCCAGTCACATTTGTCTCGTTTTGGAGAACAAATCCGCACATCCCGCTGGGGATCTTCAGCCCAAAGGGTGGCTGCTGAAAAAAGCAACGCAGCACTACTGATTTTAATTCCCCCTCTTATAACTCACAGTGGAGCCAGTAAGAGATAAGGGACCCATAACCAACACAGCTTCCCCAATCCCTGCTTTCTTAACATTTTGCATTTTCCAAAATCATTGGAGAGATCAGGTTCAGATTATTTTTTTCAATTTCTGTGCAATACTTCCATCAGCCTCAGATCAAATTTAGAGAAAACATAAAAATAAATTAGAAAAATAGTTCAGTTTTTCCCAATTTCTTACAGTTCAGTCATCATCAACACTTTCTGGTAATCACAAGACTTTTTTGGGAGGTTTTTTCCCCAAAAATGAGAAATCAGCAGAGCCCCATGAGAAGCGCCCCCTCCTCTCCAAGGGTTCAGTTCCCTTCTCCCAGCTCCCGGCCAGGCCAGCAGGATCCGGGACCTCTGTTTACAGTGCTGTGCTCAGCAAAAAGAAACACGAGCTGAGCAGCAAAAATAGAGCAGTTAAACTTTAGGGAAAAAAAAAAAAAGCAGCTCCACTAACCTCAAGAACCTCCTCCTAAATCTTTGCTTCAGCTGGGTGGGACTGGTGCCTCTTCAGACCAACTGCTAATGCCTCATTAGCACAGGTCCTTTTCCTCTACCTGGATCCTGGGCTAATTAACAAAGTCACCTCCAGAGCACCCTCGTTAGAATATGCACATCATGGTATTTGCTTACAAGCCAACTGGCACAGAAAACTACATTCTGTGCAAGAGAGAGCACAGCTAAAGCACCCTGAGAGCTTGGAGGAGAGAGACATTCAGAATATAATATATACATATATTCAGAATATAGAAAATAAATAAATAAAGTAATAAAAATTCAACTAATGCTTTCTGATACAGGAGTGAAACACCAACACAGACACATGGCCCTGAGCACCTACCAAATGCAGCAGTGACACAAATACATCAGGTGAAGCCACATTCAAGAGGATCTTGCAACATCTGCACTTCTACAAGTCACAGGAAAATTACACCCTTGTGTCCTTCTCCCCCTCACCTCTGACTCCTGCAGTTCAGCCGAGGACACCTCACATGAACTGTGCACAACCACTGAACCTACTTGGTTACTTTATTCTTAAACTCCCACTGGCTGCACATTAAAACAGGACAATTTTGCTACTGGGAAAAGCAGCGCAGCTTCCTCCCGAGAAACAAGGGCTGACTCCATCAGGGACACGGAGCTTTCTGCACAGCAATCCAGAGGAAGGGACTGTGCCACCAGAGAAGCAAAATCTGATGATCCACATCCATTTGGGAGTTTTACTTTCAAACAACTAATGCATCACCTGGTCCACCTGCCTCAGTTAACGCAGACCACAACATTCCTTCACAGGTTTTGACGGTACCCAGGATTTAGTCCAAAAAGGCACAACAGAATCAAGAATGTCTAACTCCCTTCGGGTGGTCACTCCACATTTAAACCAGAAGGTGTGAAAAATACCATCCAAATTTGAATTTCTCTGCATTTATTACACCTTCCACTGCTAATTGGCTTCAGCACTCCCAGTCTGGCATGCAGAGAACGGGGCTGCAAAGAGTAAAACAGCAGGAGGATGAGGGAAGGGAGGAGGGTAGAGACACTCCTCACACACAAATGGCTCCAGAAATACAGGATCCAGGGGCATTGGCAGGACACAGGTCAATTTGAAGGTTATCGAGAACCTTCCCCCACTACCTGCCCTCCAAAGGAGCAGAGGCAGGGCACGGAAATCAGGCCACTGGCTTTCACACATCACACACATTTACAGGAGTGGGGCTGGGCACATCCACGTGCCAGAGCACATCGGAGCCACAGCAGGAATCCTGCTCCTTCCAGGGGTGTTGGGTCCTCCCAGGCCAAGGTCAGAGCTGAAGGTACATCTGCTCACAGGCTTCTCGTGCCACAACCACTGTGTACCTGAGCGTCTGAAATGGCAGGGACGTCCCTGGCACTCTGTGCTCAGACCTGGAGAGATTTCCTGTCAAGTTTTCTGTGCACAGGAGATGATCTGGGAGCTTTGGTCTATCCCTCACCTCCCAAATCCCCTAAATGTTTATTACTGACTGCAAAGAAAACGGCACTGGCCCCACACTGTTGCACTGCAGATAAAAGTTTAACACGTTAAGGTTGGGGTGAAGATGCACACCCAGGTTATTCAAAGCATTGGAAACACCTGAAACCTTTTTATTGCAAACTGCGGCCAATATTTCAGATTCAGGCCCAAAGAGCAGCTCAGAGGGAGCTGTGCTCCTGCAGGGACCTCAGGAGCAGCACTGCTGTGGTCAAGCAGCTGGCATCAAACACAGCTCAGGTTTCCCAGCAAGGTGTGACAGGAGAGGAGCAGCAGGACCCACCAGATGCCTGAAACTTTCCCTCAGCAGCATTGGCCAGCCCAGCACAGCCCAGGGAGGGACAGAGCTATCAAGCACCTGCACTGCAGCCAGCACTGCCTAACCAAGACCTTCTAATGGATTTAAGAGTTCTCCTTCACCCACCAGCAGCATCACCCAGCAGAGGAGGGGCTGTTCCCAGAAGCTGGTGGATGTCTCCCCTGGGTTCCAGGGTAAGGGTGGGAGCACCCTGCCCGGTCACTGCCCACCCCACAGCCAGGCTTTGCGCAGACAAGTCACCCAGCACCCTCTGAACGTCTCTCACAGCATCAGGCTGAAATGAACACCCTTACCTTGGCTTTTAACTTCCTAACAGCTGGTTCACCCTTCCTCCTTGCCCATTACACATCTACAAACCACCACCTCCTCAGCCTCAAGGACTTTCAGCTGCCAGAGCCTTGGACCACAACCAATTTCTCCCTCCTTACTCCAGTCCAAACCCCAACTTTGCTAAATCTGGGCAAAGTTGAAAGGAAATAGATGACAGACAAATGGACAAGCAATGCTGGTGAAGCCCTGCCAGATGCACATTACAGGTCCATTTACTTGCGTTCTCAGAGAAGGCAGGAACAGGCAGCTCCAATGGAACAAACATCCTGGGATCTGTGTGACTCCCAGCCTGCCAAGGTCAGCTCAGGAGCCTGAGCTGCCTGGGGTGAAGGCAGATCTCTGTGCTACACGTGGCCAGCAAGGGTGGGTCCCACACAGGCAGAGCTTAGAGGCAAAGTATTCCAGGCACCAGGAACATCCTGTATCTTTGCTGGTAGAGCCTCTTTTCCAGTGAACGTATGGAAAGCAAAAAGCAAGAGATCAGTCCAGGCTTCAGCTGCAAATAAATCCAGAGATTTGCAAGCACCAGAAGGGACAAAAGCAAGAACTAAGCGTGAGTGCCAGCTCAGAGGACAGTTTTCTCCTGCACAAGTGCCTGTGAGTTAAAAGTTCTGAGGGAAATTCAACTCCTTTCCTGTACCAGCCAGCAGAAGCTGTATTTTAATATCACTCTCATTCTAAGACATAAAAAGTTATTTATATGCTCGTTTTTAAGACTCATTAACATCGTTGAGCAGGCAGCACACAATCAGTGCTGGGATCACCATCAGCTCAGAGCCAGCACCAGCCACAGGTCTCCGGGGAAACATTTTTTGTGCCTCTCTGGCACTTTAGGCCTGTGTCAGCAGCAGGGAAACACGGTTATCATGCTACACGCTGCTGGCCTGACTGCTGTTCTTGCTAAAAGGTTTTAGAATAAGCTGAAAAAATACTGGGAAGTTCCAATTATCTCCAGTCAATACAGATGCCAAAGCAATTTTCCATGCAGGTTTGTGTCAGGGCACTGGCCCGTTGCCAGCGCTGGTAGTTATGTTTTCAGCTCTTCTGTAATTTCAGCAGCATGCAGAGCTGTTCACAGCCAGGCAAGCACTGCTAAACTAGGTAAGAGCAGCTGCCCAGGGCTGCACGTGATCCCCCTGAGCTGCTCCAAGGTAAGGAGATAGCACTGGGCTGAGTTTAAGGGATTCATGTGGATTGTACACCTGGAACCCTCCTGCAGCCAGCAATGCTGACCTGTGATCAACCACAGGATTGCTGTTGCACGGGATTTGCACTAAGTGATGTTATGGTGAGGAAGAGCACAGAGGAACGGGTTGCTTCTTCCATCACCCTGTTGTGACAAGCTCCTCTAGAGGTGCCTTTCACCAGGGATCACATAACTCAGCCAAGCCCAGTGAGTGCTGCGACTGCAGCCGTAGTCTGAACAGCACAGACCTCATCCTCCAGACACTCCTCACCCTCCATGGACACATGGACACACCTGCCCTTTGGCACAGCCAGGGTCTGCTGGAGCCACAGGCCCACCTGCTCCTTCTGGGATGGCACACTGGGGGTGGTAAGGGAACCATCTGAGAACCCCCTTCCTACCACCACAACTGTGTCATCACCATCGCCTCCTCAGCTGTTTGAGCTGCATTTCAGCCCTGCTCCACCTCTTCGCCCTCTCAGGTAACTGCTGAAACACAGCATTCCTGCAGGCACGTGTTGTGCCTGCCAGACAGGCCCTGTTTTCAGAGAATCACAGAATATCCGGAGTTGGAAGGGACCCACAAGGACTCAAGTCCAACTCCCAGCCCTGCCCAGGACAGCACAAGAATCCCACCATGTTTTGTCCATGCTGGGCCAAAATAAAAACAAGTTCAGCTGGAGCCAGGCAGTGTTTGAAGCCCCAACTCAACAGACCACTTCACCTGAGTTAATCATAGTCCAGGAGCAGGGCTGGACTCTGCCCTGTGCACACAGAGAAAAGTAGGTTGGACTTCACAGGATCTGCAGGACCAAAGGCCTTTCAACAGGCCACCAGTGCTCCCAGAACACATCTCTGTGTTACCCAGCTATGCCGGTCCCCTGCCAGAGGCAGCAGGTACGCCAACAAACAGACACAGCCTCATCCAAACACAATTAGGCAGAACCTCCCTCTAAAATCCTGCTGAGTGTACCTCCCAGAGACAAGAAGTGCTGTTTGCACAGGAGCACAGGAGACACAGCACAATGATCTCCCAGCTGCATGTCTGAGCTCTGCAATAGCAGCTACAAAAACATCTCCATGGACGTGTCTTCCCTCTGCAAACATTTTCAAGGTTTGTCTCCAATCACATTCCTCATTTTTTTCCAGGGCTGTGCTGAATAACCCAAAAGCTCTTGGGTTAGAGGAGGAATTGCTCCCCTTTTCAGTTAAGTCAGTCAGATCATCGGGCTCGAAAACGTCAGATCATCAATTCCCACTTTCAAAAACAAATAAGGAATCGGTGTTTCATTTTGAATTTTCTCCATCACCCTTCTACAAACAAATTAACAATACCTGGAATTACCACAGCTCCTGATAAACACTGTGCATGCCACTAAAAACTTTATTCTTCAGGGGAGAAATTCCTTTCTGAGCTGGACAAATAGTACATGTGGTTTTCCACGGAACTGTTCCCAGTCTGCTGTGTTTTAGCCCCATCTCATCCCCCTCAAGACTCTGTGTGCAGAGGGCCCACTGTGCCTCAGCCCTGCAGCTGAGGGGACAAGCCAAGTGCTGTTCAGATGTCCCCAAAACTGCCCCGGGAACATTCAGCCTCCAGGGACTGCCGGTGAGGCATTTTAAGCTCTGGCTGTGCTGGCAGGCACTTAATTTTAAGTGCTCTACTGAGCCAGGCACAAAGCCACTCCTCATTTGCACAATTCCAATACTCACTGATCCTTATCCACCAAGAATTATGTCATATTTTGCCTTATCTCACAAGCCAGAAGAACTTCCTTAGCATCTACCTTCCTCAGTACAAGGGGCAGGCTCACTCGGGTTTGTTTTCCGCCCCCCCCCCAACCAGGATGCTGTGATCCAGTTACAGGAAAATCACAGTGACTCCCTTGCACGAGGTGTTCCCAGCTCACCATTCCCAAAGCTTTACTAAAACACAGTAATTTATTTTTCCCCCCCGTCATGGCCACAACCAGCTGAGACACAGGCACTGCCTGTTCCCCATCACTGGACATCATCACCTGGCAACACCAGCACCATCTTCTCTCTGCTGCTGTCCCAAGGAAGCCCATCCTGCACCCTAACACCTCTAACTGGACTGACACACAGTCATTTAACAAAAATATGAGGTTTTTCCTAGTTGTGTATATACAACAGTCACTCCTTCCAAGCCAAACCACGCTGTGACACAATGCTTGATCCTAAAGCACCAACATTTTGGGGCATCTTTACCAGGGAGAGACGGCTACAGCAAACCTCAACTCTGGAGTCACTTACGAAGTGGAGTCACCACAAGGAAGAAAGGCCAAGGAAAACACTTTGGCCCAAGCTAAGCAATGCAATCATCTGTAATTACTTCAGCCAACGTTCACAGAGCTCTGCAGACACATCAGGGAAAAGCACTCCGTGTGCCAGTGCTGGTCTCCCACAGCTCTCTGTGCCAGCTTTCAACAAAGGTGAAGGAATAGCCCAGGCTTGGTTCCCCCAGCTGTAAACCCAGGATGGAAATGGACAAGTGACTCATCTTAGGACAGGGGAAAACACCGAGGTGCCCTGGGATCCTGTCCTGGAGCAACTGGGGCTGCTGAGCTGCACAGACCCCCAAACAACCTTGGGAAGTGTTACTGGACACCACACCACAGGTCTTGAGGAGACTCACCCAGCAGCTCCCAAAAAAGCACCAGACTGTCCCAAAACCAGCAGTAACAGGAAGGAAAGCAAAGGGACACAGTCATGTACCGGTCTCCTGTGATGATCTGGTGTGACCCCCCACAGGTCTATGGTTCATTTTTATATGGGCCTTTCATTTTCACTACAGCTCCCCTAGTCAGCTATGATGGCATTAGGATTACAGTGCTATTTTCGTGGCTATTAATCTGCACCAATATATTCTTTCTGCTGTCTTTTATTCCACTCTTCCACTGCCCAGCAGGAGGGTATTGCTGCACACACCTGCTGAAAACACACCATCTCAAATCCCATTATCCCCCTTTGGATGCCACTTCTCCATCACTGCTGAGCTATTTGTTTTCAGGACAGCATATATCACCCCAAATTAAGTCTTCTGTTCCAGTATTATTCCTTTTTTATTACCAAGTGTGCCCACAAACCGGGAGCAGAACCGTGAGATGGTCTGCTGTGATACATGACAAGGAATTGGAAGGATCAGGATCACTGCACATTGCTTTTTCTGCTTTATGAAGCATCTACAACACCTTTAAACTTACAGAGCGTCAACATTAACATCTTTAAAGAAAAATACAACTTGTTTTGTTTTTAAAGTGGTTTGAGGTGTAATTAAGAAGCCACAGAAGAGGCAGGTTTTGCATTAGGGCTGTAATAGCCAAGATCATAAAAATATCAAAGGAAGCAAAGATAACACTGGTACAATCTATGATTTATTGTGCTCAACCTGGAACGTTATCTCTGCTCCCACTTCCTTCAGAAGGAGACAGCCAGAAACACCAGCAATTTGCAAATTAATTTCTCTGTTCTTCAAGTCGTGGTCTTAAAATGGTGCTACTAGGGTGGGAAAACCTGTGATTAATAAACAAGGCAAAAAATGGAGAACTTGACTAAAGAACACGTGGGTCAGTGTGACAACACAGTATTTACTGACAGCAGCAGCACAAAGCACAGGCCCTGCTCACACAGCTCACGTCCCCGAGAGCTGCTCTGCTCACGGGAGCTCTGCAGCCTGTCCCCAGAAAGCAAATCTGTGCTGGAAGGGCACCTTGGGGTGTCCAAGTGCAGAACAGACCCTCAAACCACAACATCCGTAGTAAGAGAGAGGAGCAAGTCATCCCAACAGGATGAGACTGAAGGTTCACCTCTCATTACGTTCTGGGTACAGCACAACAGGTTACCAAGAGGAAGCAACACTTTTTAGAGGTTTTCCAGCAGTGTCAGGTATCACAAAGGGCTGTCACTTTTGCCACGAATCCAGTCCTGAAATGAAAATTAGATCTGTTGTTCCCAAGCTTGCTTTAGTCTGGTGAAGGATTAATCACTGCTAGAGCCAGTGAGCATTTCGTACCCCTCTGTTTTTGGCCGGCAGGAGGAGGTTGGCTGCTCCTCTGACCCTGCAGGTCAAGGGGCACTGCAGTTTTCCCAGAGAGAAGACACCAGACTCGCTGCAGTCGAACAGATGCTGCAGGATTACCAGCAGGACCTCTGGTACTGAATTCCTTTCTCATGCTCATCTCCACCCAAGCAGCATCCCAAAGGTGAGCACTCAGGGCCTTCAAACTTCCCTCCCTGTCTCCAGTGGTTTTACAACTTTATGACTAACACAAAATCTGCATAAAAAAGCCGATTCTATTCCTGCCCCGGTAAGTTGAGTATGCCGGGATGAGAGAACAGAGGGAGGCTTTCCCCAGCCTCATTTCACCCTCTCCAGGCTCTCTGAGCCACACAGGCCACACTGGAAGTGTCACCACATCACACTGGCACAGGATTTCACCTGACTCAGCCTCTGGCTTACAGGCACGAATGACACTGCCCCAGTCACTCCGAGCACATCCTTCACTCTCTACTCACACTCTCCACAAGCTCTTGGGCACTTTATTCCTGGGGTGTTGTCACGCTGTCACCATCACAGCATCACCAAACTCTCCACTGACTTGATTTTAACCCCAAATTCTTACCTACATGCCACAGACATCAACAAGCTGGAACCAGTCCTTTCTCCACCCCTCTTCTGGGTATCTGGAGGGATGCTATCCAGAGTCTCTTCCAGATCATCCAGCACAAAGACTAGAGGGACTCAGAGCAGTGGTGGTTGTGATGTTCTCCTTTGTGTTTGCATTTTGCTGGTTTAGTACTACATGTTGCAATGACACGACACTTGGGGTTTGGGATTTAATTAGTGCCTATGACTCACTCTCCCACCCAATTCCATAATCCTCTCGTTGCATTTGGGTACTGACATGTTATTTTATATCCATATAAGTGAAGATTATTCACCCTCCAGCTGCACGCACAGAAAACACTGAGCCTGTCCTGGAGGCTGCACCGTGTCTCAGGAATGCCTGGACATCCCCACTGCTTGTTTCCCACAATCTAGGCTACAAAATCGGCATTTTCTTCACCTAGGCTGAAGCACAAAGCAGTGACAGGGTGAGCTCAGCCACAGGCTCACACACAGACCCACAGGTGCTGTAGGACTCTGCAGGTGGCAATGGGGACAGAGGTGACACAGGACACACCACCCAGACAACAACGGCAGGCTCTGCATAGCCAGGAAGGCCTGAATGTGCATCTCCTGCTCTTACTACACCCAAATGTCTCTGAACAGTGTGTGTGTTTGTGTACATGCGTGTTATAAACCAGAGTCCGGCTCTGAACAAGAACAAAACAAACCCTCATCCCCTGCCAGCAGCTGAGAGCAGCAGATAATAACACTAAACTAAACAGGTACTCCCTCAGCCCAGGAAATAACAAGCTTTACTTCGTTGTTTTTTGTTGTATTTTTTTAAGTCACCAGACTTATCTAAAGCATAACAGTGCCAAGTTCAAGAGACTTCAATCTAAAGGCCTGTCCCAGCACCTCCCAGAGCAGGATTTGAAGCAACTCTCCATCTGAGGAACACAACCCACTTGTCTCTGCAGGGTACACAGGGGGTTCCTCTGGGCAGTCCTGAAGAGGGTCTCCTTCAGCTCAGGGCTCTAAACCACCAAGACACAAGTCCTTACAGTCCATACAGGCCTAAAAGCTACAAAACAAATGAGATTACAGAAAACAAAGTATCACAAACTGCTTTCCTGCACAGGAGCAGGCCCTGGGAAGCTCCCCGTGCTCATTTCCAAGAGGAAAGGTCCAGCTCCCAGTGTCTGACCTCCCCATATTCACCTGTGCAGGGAGAGAAACACCACTAAACCAAAACTCAGTGCAGCTCCTGGGCTGTTTACAGAGCTTTCAGTTGTGGGTTCATCTGTTCCTTTAGGCTTTTTCCACTGCCCCTAAACTGCACTTTAACAGGCTTCATCCTGGAGTGGAGATAAAACTGCTCTGGGAAACTTATCAAATCAGATCTTGAAACATCAACCGCCAATTAAATAGTCTGAACATTTAAGAGTTATCTTGAGGGCAAATTAAAAAAGGCAAAACCAGCTTCGTCTGTGTAAGGAGCAACAGTCACAGTCACATTTCAACCCTGTTCTGCCCATTTTAAGTGGCTGTAGGAGGGAATCAGAGCACCAGAGCTGTGGGAAAGTAGATGGCAGCTGGATAAAGCATAAAGGACACCAAGTATTTCATGACAGGAAACCTGAAACGGGCACAGTATCAGGAGAATCAGCTGAAACCTGCATCTCCCCAGAGGGAAAATTAGCTAAGAAGGTATTTTTGCAACCAGATCAGGACTTAAACAGTCATCATAGTCAAAGGAAGATTATAGCAGTGACAACTATAAAAAGTCAGGAGAGCTCAGAGCTCAACTGAATTTACAGGAAATGCAGCTTCTATTTTCTAAATGTTTCTAGTGGTATCTTAGTTAAAGAAACTATACAAGGGATACAGGTACGGGTTGTGTGTCAAGCCAGCCAAGGACAGCAACCTCCTGGCATAGGACAAACTCTTGAAGAATATTCAAGCTTTGCTGGGCAAATCACCATTCCCTCCTTTTAGAGCATGTTCACAGCTCACTTCCTCCTAGCAAAGGCTAGGCCTTCCCAGCCTTCATCCCTGTCAGAGGAAGCAGTGCTGGGAAGTTAGGGTGCAGTCTGTGCTCACCTGGTCCATACTCATACCAACTCTGAGCAGAGCAGGTCATAAACTCACTGTTTCACACAGTCTGTGGCAGAGAAATACACGCGCAGCCCTTCAGCTCCAGAGGTCTCAAAGTTTAGGCAAGAGGCTCCACACTCTCCCTCCATTAATAAACATTTTAAGCAGCAAGAAATTCTCCACGGAGCTCACACTGGAGCTGGAAAGAATTTGATCTCCACAAAGTAAATTTGCACATGAGCACTGCAGTTTCCCTGTTCTACTGGCTCAAAAGCAGAGAGCAGAGGAGTCTCCCTGGCTGCCCAGCAGCAATCCCTCAGGCAGCCCCACGCTGAGCGAGTTCTCTGGGCACCCACAGCCCGGAATCTGCGCCAGCCTGGTGCCCCACACAAAAGGCAACTGGGATTTAATGGGAGGGGGGAAGAAAAAGGGGGAAAAACCAAACAACCAGCTACAAAGATTCCTCCAGAGTCCATTAGACAACGCACCATCAGGGCAAAGATCTGCTTCCAACAGAGCAAAACAGCTCAGGCAAAGCCCTGCTTTTCACAAACTCCTCTCACTCCCGACTCCAACAAGCAGCAGCTTTCCCAGCTGCAGCTGAAGCACTGCTTAAGCTTTAGGCTTTAAATACCACCAGGCAAACTTAACATCCAGCACATCTAACAGAGCAAAGGACCTCTCTCCAGGTTCAAGCTTAGAGGAGGTCGTGGGTCAGACTCTCAGCCAGGGGAAAGCAGGGCCATAGTCAGCCCTACACAGATTTACCATAGCTGAGAATCCTAATGTGATTATCTAATATTACCAACACAATTATAGGGCCTTTGCTTAGTGTCACTGCTGCCATATCTAGGCCACGACAGGATGGATTTAGATTTACAAGCTCCACCCTCTCCTTTTAAACAGGCAGGACGTCATCAGTAATGTTGGTGTGGCAGCCCCGGCCACGAGGGCCTGAGCTGTGCAAAATATACAACCAGGAGCCTCACCCAACACAGAACACAAGCAGGGCCTCCACCTCCCCTCATTTTGGGAGAGCAAGATTGGCTGTCGAGGGACTGTGGCAGTTTTGGGAGCCAGTGTTTAGTTCATTAGTTATGACACTCTCAACAGCAAACAGACACAAAATATTTGCATCATCAGAGGCATTTTCACAGCATGGTTAACATGGGAAAAGCTTCACTGCCCCTCCTCACTCCCCTGGCGGTTTGTTTTGGCAGAGCTGATGTAAAGCCATTCAGCTTCATTTCTTTCCATGTTCCAGGACCCCATCTCATCACAGACCTCTATGAGCTGCTCCTCTCCCCTACACGATCCCCCTGCAACTCCCAGCCAATTGCAGGGGAAAGACAAAGGGGAAGCTGTAAATCATAATATAGCACAGAAAGGAGGGGAGAAGGGGCGTGAAGGGGCAGGAGATTAATCTCTGCCACTCAGTAACATTTTAGAAGCATGAAATAATCAGTGGGCAAGATTCAGTCTGTGCATGAACTCTGCATTCCCTTTCCAGAAGCTCCAGTCCAAGGCCAGCAAGAGCCTGGCACTGCCCACCCTCCGAGAACACCAGCAGAGCACAGCCCAGACACCTCAATTTAGGGGTATTAAAGTATCCCAGTGTTTGCAGTATCTGTGACAGCAATTTCATAACAAACAGCAGCTCACTGAGGAGATGGAGCTGTACTGGCTGTCACAGCAGGAAGCACGTTTAGGTGTTCACGTGGGGAGACTTGCTGGGCATGTGCTCTGCTTTCCAGCCATGTGCATCCAACTCCACTCCCCCCTGACAGGCTGACTCGGAAACCCAAAGCTGATGGAACAGTGTTTTATTACTGTACAGCAAGATACGCTGCCTCCAAACACATTATTTGGCAAGGCAGACTCAGTCCCTCTCTATTGTGACAATTTTAGTCCTTGAACTTCCACTGTAAGCCTGAAAAAAAATAAAAATTAATGGGTCATGAATAACTCACAGCTTAAAAAAACCTGAAAAAGAATCATTTGTTTAGTTATCAGTCATCCCTTTAAAAAGCACATTTCAGCTGC
The DNA here is from genome assembly GCA_013396775.1 of Cephalopterus ornatus. Taxonomy (NCBI): domain Eukaryota; kingdom Metazoa; phylum Chordata; class Aves; order Passeriformes; family Cotingidae; genus Cephalopterus; species Cephalopterus ornatus. Next base: position 252,915 of record VZRE01014720.1, read on the forward strand.
TATTATTCCAAGCAGCTGCTAATAGCATCTGAGCCCTTGTTCATCTCCAAGTGAAATTAGCACTGGCATCAACATGCTGCGGAGCATGACGGGCTTGGAGTGAACACGGCTGGAACTGCAAGGCCAGCAAGAAGCTGCAGCAACTGCAGGCAGCTGAAAAGCTTCCCTGGAAAGGCAAGGAAGCAGTGAATCACGTCAGCAGGAGAGAAGAGGAAAAGCAAAACTAGTGGAGCAGAGAGCAGATTGTAGCTGGAGGTGTAGGGGAAGGAGAAAGCAAGATGAAGGCCAGGGCCTGGGCTGGTTTCAAACCGGACTCACAAGGGGCAGGCAGAGCAGGCTCCTGGAGACCTGAAGTGCCATGGTAACAACACACTCCATTTGGGAAGCAATTATGCAAGGATCCATGCTCATGGCAACAGGGAAGTACGACATTTAGGAATTCTGATTACTATGGCAGCACCCAGACATCCCTCCTGCGCAGCACAAAAACCACAGGAGACACCCAAACACACACATTCCAGGAAGAGCCCAAGCTGCCAGAACACAGGATACTGGAAGAGCTTCACAGCAGTGGACGGAGGTTTGTTTCAAACCAGTTTCTTCTACCTAAACCCAGGAATCCAGATTCCAGCCTTTCCAGGTCTCTCATATAACTACAGGTATAATACCCTTGAGCCACAGAAGTGCCACCTCCCTGAGTAACAGGAAAACACAACTTAAGGACCACATCACATTCCTCTGGAAGAGCACATACAAACTGACCCCTGAAGACAGTAGTGAACTTTTAAACTCTCAGTACATGCCAACCAGGAGAGAGGTATCTACTACCCCACCAGACAGCTCTCAGGGAATTCAAACCCCCAGGTACAGCCAGGAGCAGACAGTATCCACCGCTCGCTCAGCATTTAAAGAAATAAAAACTCAGCCCTACATGAAGCAGGGCTTTGAATTTCCCACATATACACAGGTGAGGAAGGAGGGATGTGAACATTTGTCTGTTCATCTGTCAGATGTCCAGGGAACAGGAAAGGGTTGCAGGGGTCCAGAACCTGCAGTCTTGTGACTGTTACTCACCAACTCCATAACCATCAGGGGTTTAATTCATCAGCTCAAATGAATTTAAGTAATTGCTAGAGAATCCCAACTTATATACACTATAACAATAAATGCATTTCCAGCTTGCTCAGCAGCAGAAAAAGTTTCAAAGGTTCAATGTCAGGGCTTCTCACGCTGTTAAGTTTAAAACAAAAGCAAAAAGGTAGAAAACCACCATCTGTCCCTCTCCAAAAATAGCATCATTTTAATTTTTAAAAAAATCCAATAGATTTAATCCTGTCACATGTTCTGCTGAATGCTGGGTGAGCAAGGTTGAGTTGGTGTGTTTCCTGTGGTCTCTGAACAACATCAGACCTTCAGGAGATCCCGTGTGTCAACCACCCTGCCGTGATCAGCTGTGTGATCACAGCTGCTGGCACCTCACGGCGCCTCTCTGAGCAGCTCTACGGCAGCAGCACTCAAGTGTATTTTGGTACCAAACACAGTGCTGAGCCTCAGCAGGCACAGGGAAGGGCCAGGAATCTCCCAGGAGCATGGACAGGCTTTGTTCTGCCTTTGCATTATGTGACACAGGGCCCTGGTCGGTGATAGAGTTCCTGGATACTATGGTGACATGAATATTAATGACCCCGTGGTTAAAACACCAGACAATCAGTTACATTTGCATTTAATATAAGGCTTTGTCACTGCTCTCCTACACTGCCCTTATCAAATCACTACATCTTCATGGGCTTCAGCTTCTCATTGGTAAAATAATTTGGTAAGGTTCCCTCCCACCTGCTCTGCAGAGAGGGGACAGGAACAGCCACACACAGGTTGTGACACCTCATCCACACGGTCTTCCTGTTCTCCAGGGAGCAGACACAGCTCAACAGTTTGAACTACAACTGGTAATCAGGCACAGACACAGAAGGGTAAACTCACATTCTCATATCCAAGTACATCTTCTAATTCAAAAGCAACAGGTAAAGACCACAGCAAAGGCTCTGACTTTCAGCGGATTTTTTTTCTTGCCCAAAACATGCACTCGAGGACCCCAGGACAGAGTCTGACCTGTGTACTGCCCCTTCCCTCTGCCACTGTCCCTCCTTCATCCTCTGCCACCCCACATCAGTGCTCTGCCATGCATTCCTTTATTGCCTTACAAACACAACCAATACAAACCAAACAACCCAAGAACCAGCAGGATCTCAGCAGCTGACAGCTGGGGCTGGCCTCCTGTGTCATCCCACCCTGACTGTCCTGTGCGAGGGCTGTGACAAATACACAGCTACCAAAGAGCTCCAGTGGGAACACACTGCCTTGTGCAGCAGCACTGGCTGGAATTCCCAGGGAATACCCAGTGCACACCAGCTGAGTCCACATCAGCTGCTCCCAAGGAGGCCAGGGACATCCTCCTGCTGACACCACCTGCACTGCAAGGGCGGAACACGGCACAGAGACATCCCAGTTTAGCAGTTCCTCTCAAGGGTGTCTTTGCCTAATAGGACACTGGCAGAACTCATCACAGCAACAGGGATCCTATGGAGAGAACCTTTCCATCCCAGCCCCTGAGCCATCCTTGGTGTATCCTGCCCTTACCCAAGGAGCCATGGCACTGCCTCCTCCCTCCACCCAACACCTCCTGCCAATTTGTGTTGTTATTCAGGGCTGGTTATTCATCTTACTATTCATCTACTCCCTTCCCACCACCTGAATGCCTGTCCAAGGACAGCTGCTACAAAATCTGGGTAAAAAGGCAGGTGTGTCAGCACCTGAGTATCTGCGCACACACAGGTGCTTCCACAGATCCTTCTCCTAACTCCAAAGGATGTTTCTTTAACAATCTCCCTGTATTGTTCATGCCACCAGCCATTTCCATACCCCTGGCATTAGACACTTCTTGCCGAGGGTCATTAAGAGTTATTAGACCAGAGCCAGGGTCAACAGCAGCCACAAATAACCTTCCTGTGGACACACTGCAGCCCTAAGTGAGGATTTCCCATCGATCCAGCTCCCTCCTCCCAAGCAGCAGCTCAATGCCAGAGAAAAGGTCTTTATGGCTGAAGCACTTCCCAAGTCAGAAACAATTAATCCTTCAGAGGTTCACGACAGGTAACTAAAGTAGCACTAACTTAGCAGGGAGGTCAAGCAGAGAAGGCACATAAGGCAATAGACCTGCAATTCTGAGCTTCTCACATCAGCACTGATGGTTTGTGTTCATTTTAGGTATTTCACACCACTTTGGAAGTCTGAGTTTTGTATCACAACTCCCATACACATAAAACCCAGGAGAGCAGTGAAGTCACAAAACAGGTATTCAACACCAAACCAAGGGTTCCTCCTGCTTGCTCTGGTGCTTTGAACAGACCAATGTTCAGGGACAGCCCACAGGAACCAGCCACATTGTGTCCTCATGGAGCACTCTGCACTGCTTTGAGACAAGCCTGAGTTCATTTTCCTGCTGCCATTTGTGCAGCCAAGCACATGTCAGCCTTGCAAGCATCAATTCCCTTACAGAAGGGGATACAAGCTAAGATATCATCTGAACAACAGCTGGGCTATTAGAGAGCTTCAGAAGGTCTTGCATTTTGCAATCACACCCTCGAGAACAGCACGCCAGATTGCTTTTTAACTTCACACAGGCACATTTTGGGGTCACCCAATACAGCCCTATGATCACTGAAGTAAAGCCAGGATGTTTCTAACAGTTAATGGAGATCAGCTGTACCTGTCCTCACCACAGCTCAGCCGGGGGGGATGCACACACAGTCGCTGCTTGGGGAACTCAGCTGCTGATGGCTTTTTTTATTTTTAATCTATGAGATCACCCGTCACTGGTACGTAATTTGTTTCTGCAAAATCATGAAGCAAACCAGATGCTATGAGCATCTTGTCCCAAAAAAAGTCCTTAATCCAATCCTGTGACACATGGCCCAGGGTCCTGGTGTCAGCAGAGCTTCTGCCACAGAGCAGGAGCAAATTTACACCCAAATCACACGTGTGCCAAGAGCACGTCCACTGAAATCACAGAGAGGCAGCACTTGAGAGGAAACACAGACTGCAATTAAAGCACCCAATCTGGAAGGCCAGAGATCAACTCCTGACTTGGCCACACATGCTGTGCATTGCTTCACCTTCCTATCTCAGTTCCCAGCAGCCCGACAAGGGATGGAAGGACACGTTCACAGACTGTGCCAGGGCTCCGACACTCCGGGCAGAGAGAGCTCCTCACCTTAGAGGAGCTGCAGCAGCTCCCCTGTGCCTCCACTCTGCTGCATCACACTGGAGGCAGCCAACAATAACCTTCACTGCACTTAGTGGCAATTCCTGGACCTCCTACAAAAGGAGAAAGTTTCCATAATGATAAAAAGCCACAAGTGAGAGAGAATTACCTTGCAGTGCCTCACTTAAGCCTTTCCAAATCTTTTCCCTATGCTTGTAAATCACTGTCAGTGTTGTTCCTACACTCCAAAAGTACAGCAGTCAGTATGTGACCCAAGGAGGTACATTTCCAGCACGGTACCACCACAAGGACATCCTGTGCTTCCCTCATCCAAGAAGGCAGGCAGGCAGTCTTTCCTGGGAAACTTACTTATCCAGTTAACTCTCGTTATCAAGAGAGAACTCTTCCATAAACTGAGTTTGCTTATGGCATGTTCTCCTCAGAGACTTCCTGTCTCCTTCCACACATGGAGCACAAGTAAACACCTGTACAAGTGAGGGCAAATTGGTTATGGCTTTCCAGAGAGAAGCAGCACAAACCCTGCAGTTGGCATGCTGCCCTTCCAACAGGCACAGCCTCAGCCTGGCCAAAAAACACTATTTTCACTGAAAAAAAGTCACCTTCAAAGGAAGCGGCTCCCAGTCCCAATGTCAGTGTGCAGCACCTAGTCAGTCCCGATGCCTTATTAGTCATGATTCATGCAGGTGGGTGAGCTTGGAAGGCAGCAAGTGCTAAATCCAAAGTGGCTTCCAGCTTGTCTTCAGCACATTTGTAACTTCCCACCTGCTCTCCTCAGCTGCTGACAAGCTCCTGCACAAAGGGGAGAAGGCCCAAGACACAATAAAAACATTATGGCAGTACCTGTTCTCCTGAGACCCACAGTGTCAGTGCTGATGTTGCAACCAGACAACAGCAACCTGTTTATAACTACTAGGACACTTCTACAAGACCAGAGTTGGAGAGTTAAACCCTGTGCTTCCCCCAGCCAGAATCCCAAAACTAAGCTTTCTTATACCAACAACTTCATAAGGCTGTTGCAGGATTGCTTGAATTACAAACTACTTTGGTTTATCAGGGAAGGTTCCTTCCTGGGTTGCTGACTGCAGAGGACCCACCCTCCCATGACTGCACTGGGCTGACATTGCCCTTAAATGTGCTTTTAGCTACCCCAGCTCTTATGGAAGGAACGAGCCACTCCCAGGTGTGACCCCAGATGTCCTCTCTGACACATTCACAAAGCCCACAGGCCAGGCCAGGCCATGTGAGTCTCTGGGCTACACACCTTACACACTTAAATCCACTAACACCTGCTTTTCCTCCCTGATTACATCTCGGGACACGGCACACACTGTCCCAGCAGAAGCTGTGCTGCTAAAAGCACCAAAACACCTGGGATACCTCGACATTTATCAAAAAACTCCCTTGGGATTCTTCACAAATTTGCCTTGAGGGCTTGCACCCTCAGAAAACCAGACTGCAGGAACACAAGGATCCAACACCCCACCCGGCGGTGCAGAGCACAGGGTACATGTGCTGCCTCACACAGAACACAGGAAAAGCAATGGGGGAAAAAAATAAAAAAATAAAAATCACATGTCCCATTCCAAGAGGAGAAACAGTTTAATTCCTAATCCAAATGTCACTGGTCAGCTGATTAGCAGCTGGCCCTCGGCTGAAGCTAGAAAGCAGAAACTCACAAAATGCACTTCAAAGAGATGTGTTGAACCCAACCACACTGGAACTGGGTTGAGGATCACGCAAATCTGAAAAATTTACCTCAGAGGGGGTTTGTATTAAAGTGTGATTATTTCAGAAGAAGGTCAAGTGTAATTTTAGTGACTTCAGCTTACAGCAGTGCAGGGAGTTCCACGCAGGTTACAGCTGCAGGGAAAGGAAGCCCTAAGGGTGAGCTGGGCAGGGGTCAGCAGAGCCCCCTGCAAACAGCACAACCACACAATTAGGCAGCTCAGGGGACACCCCTTCCCACCAGGCACAGCCTTTGCTGGCCTGCAGTTCTGCCAAAGGAAGTCAGGATGAAACATTCCCACCATGTCCTTCTTTTCAATACAGAGGAAAAAATACAGCTGGCAAACGTAAGCTGACTTTGCACTGGTTTATAATGTCTGCCGTTAAAAGCTTTGAAATCTACACTAGCAGGCAGCACACAGGCATGAATGTGAAAAGCTTCAGTGAGATATCTGACAATTATTAAACCTGAATCCCCTACTTACACACATTCAGGGCAAAAGACCTTCAGAAAAGATACTACTAATTTTAAAAGTAACTTTTCACGGATGTGAAGAAACGCAGGCTGTACCTTTTGCTAGAAGCAGAGCAAGACAAACAAAATCCTGCTCAAACATGTGCCCCAACAGCACTCACACACCTTGGGTCAGCCCAGCACTCTCTCACAATACTGTGAGTACACAGAGTCACACACAACACAGCCTCCCCTCAAAAATGGGACACTGGGGCAATCCCCACCCTGCTTTAGCTCAGGAGTACCCCTGGGTTGTGGTACTTTGCCACACATGCACATCCTCAAATTCCTGATTTATGGCAACATCCCTCTCAATGTTTCTTTGATCCTCCTCAGACAGACACTGTCCTCCTTACAGCTCCAGTGTGGGGTTTTGGGGTGGGTTTCTGTTGTTCTGGTTTTTTTCTCCCTACACACAGGCAGAAACAAAGAGCAGCATCTGGTTTGATCACACTGTTTTGGTTTCTTTTCATAAACAAAACAGCAAGGCAGCAGCCCGACTCACCCACACACTCCAGCAGCTCCTGGGTATTCACCTCAGCTTAGTGAAACACCCCAAAACCAGGAAAAACACCCCTCACTGTGTGGCTTTAACCCTGGCCTCACAGACCGCCAAGGCCAGCAGCACCGACCTCCCACAGTAGTTAATCCTTGTGCAAACTTTCTGGGGAATTTTTCAAGAGATTGTTTGTGGTAATATATGGATGAGAGCAAGACAGCTACAGAGACTCAACTGGGAGTCACCTATTGCAACACACTGCAAAAAACCCCACTGATTCACGGGTACCTCAACATCACAGCCAACCACTCACATTCCTTCTATGTTATTCCCATCTACTTCCTTCCCCAAGAAAGGAATGTTCCTCTCTGCCCAGGAAAGCAGCAACAAGACACATCTATTTTTCAGGGGTGGGGGGTGCACCCACAGCAGGTATTTTGGGGGATCTATGCAGAGCCAAGGAGCACGTGGCACACACTGGTGATGCATTGAGGCCTCCGTCCTAGGCAGGGCACACCCCTGTCAGCAGGGTTTGCTCAGCAGAATTCAGGGTGACCAGGCACAGCTCTGACAGAGAGAGGTAAATCCCAACGCTCCCATTCCAAAAGTTCAACCAGTTCCTCAGTCATGCAACTCAAGTATCCCCCACACCATCCACCATCATCTCAGAGATTCCTTCTTTGAAGCCACTTTTGCACCTCGTTTATTTTCCAGGCTTCACATGCACCAAAACACAGGCCTCCCCTCTGCCTCCTAAAGCAAGGGTATGAGAGGTGTTCCTTCCCAGACAGGATACTCCTCCGACAAAGTGCCTCCCAGGGGACTTTTCCTTTTAGCAGAAATAGCCAAGAGCTCACAAGTTGCCTTTTCAAAACTGCTGAACCACCACTGCAGATACAAAGAGGTTTTCCAGCCGCAGATTCAGACGTCAGGAGTGCAGGGACCAGGCTGCCCTCGAGCTCCCCAGGTCTCCAGCTGAGTCAGGGAGAAAATGCTGTTTACCAGTTCTCAGGCACACATATGCAGAGCTGCAGCACTTCTGACCCACGCTGCCTCCCCAGATGACCTCCCTTTCCTACAGAGGAAATGGCATTTTCACCTCTCTGTTCCCATCAAAAGGTGACAACATGTAAACCCACAAAGCCACCTTGCTCTTGTCCCCTTGGAGGCTTCACTCAGCAGGCAGAAGGATTTCAGACTGCCCACAGCAGAGTCTAAATGTGACGACAACACATTTCACCAGAAGAACTTTCCCTGCCTCTCAGGGACAGATCTCAGCACTTGTATTACAGGCCTTGCTCAGCCTGTGTGATCCAGGAGCTGCAGCCAAGCCTAGGCCATGCTCCATCCCAGAGGCCAGCCACGAAAACAGGAGTGGCAGGGAAAAGCCCCCACAGGCGGCAGCAGCTCCTCCAGGACAGCGAGGAGGGAGGGGAGGCACCTCTTCCAGGCAATCTGTGCTTCCACCTCCACCTCTGCCGAGCAGGAGTGCCGGGTGACACGCGGGCTCCGCTCCCCGGTGCTGTCAGCACGGGGCAGAACCTGCCAGCACATTACTCATCAGCACAAACAGCCTCTGCCTTCCTATGTTACCAGGATGAGGCCACCCCGCATTAAAAAAAGACTCTGACAGCTCCTCAGGTTTAGCTCTTGTAGTTCCTGAGCTTCCAGGGCCAAAAAGGCCTTGGAAATACCAGCCGAGGAGAACCTATAATGCAAATTTCAAGTGAAAAAAAATCAAATCACTATAGTTACTAATTAAAAGCCTGGGTTTGGTGCTCCTTTCAGCAGAACACATCAGAAATCACGCCTGAAAGATGGTCACAGACCTATTTTTTTGCACACTGTGGTGACTTCTTACAAACCTGAACATTGGCAGCGTACACAGAGTCCCTTTTCCATTTTAGGGCTCTTTCTGTAGAAGCCAACACAGGTCCTCCCACTCAGCTCTCTCACAGCAGCTCCCCTCTCCTTCGCAATCACCAGATCAAAACAAAACACTGTTTTGACTGAAATGGCCTAGGATGCTGCAGGAGGGACCAGGAGCAGGGCTAAGGAGGCCAACATCTCTCTGAAGGTCGAGGCTAAGGTTACCAGCCAGAGCCAGCCAGGAGGCTCCTCACAGCCCCAACAAATGAAATGTAAAATGATAGTTGAAGCAGCAGAACTGGTTACAATTAAACAAATGCCACCAGCAGCTTTGCTGCACTGCAAGGGCCGCACACGTCATGAGTTCTATAATCCCCACGGCTCATTTTTAGTTCTTCAACTGTTTTATTCTGGGGGAAAAATACAGCAGTCAGGATCAGCACTTCCCCTTGCAGAAACCCCACACACAGAGAAATCCCTCATCCCAGGTCACAGCCTACCTATGTGCATCACAGAGCTACCGGGAATTTACTCCAGTGTATAATCCTCCCTGCTTAAGGTAGGAAAGGAGGTAATAGCCGAATAAAGTTAAAGACCGAAGGCCATTTACAGCACCTTGTTCTGCATCAAAACATTTGACGGTTTTGGGGTCTGTTTGCATATTTTAGCTCACAGTTTAGGAAAAGTGGGAAACGATTAACTTTGAAATCCTCTCAATTTCTAAAGCATTAAAAAAAACAAATCTAGCAAGCCCACACTATATTTACACGAGAATACCAGAAACGTCAGCTCGGAGATGCCACTGGACTGCAATTCCACCAAGGACAATGAAATATTCGGGGACCTGGGGATCGAGGGGGAGGCGGGGTGGCCGGGAGAGGCCGAGGCCTCCCTTCCCATCTTGGGGAGGCAAAGGGGCAGCAAAAAACAGCGCAGGCAGAGCGCTCCGAGAGGCGCCGGGCCCTCACCTTCCGCCAGCACCTCGTCCACCGTGACCTGGTGCCGGCCGATGCTGAAGACCCGGCCGATGTAGCCGCTGCCCGGGCCGCTGCTGCCGCCGCCGCCGCCGCTGGTGCCCGACCCGGGCCCGGAGCCGCCCTGCTCCCGGCGCGAGTCGAAGAACTTCTTCATGTCTCAGAGGCGGCGGCTCCGGCGCTGCGGGCGATGCCGGTGTCAGTGCCGAGCCCCTCCCGGCTCTGCTGAGGGGCCCCGGGGCCGCTCTCCTGGCGGGGCCGCGCCGCGCTGTCCTCGGGGGACTCACACCTGCAAAACCACAGCGGGTGACGGGGGGGCGGCGACACCCCCGCGGGGAGCCCCGACCCGCGGGGAGCCGCGA
>VZRE01014720.1:263773-287231 GCA_013396775.1 Cephalopterus ornatus
CCTCAGAGCGGCCGGGCCGGGTCGGGGCGAGCCCGGCCGGGCTGGGCTGGACACGGCGGTCCCAGGGACAGCGGAGGGGCCCCGTGGGACGGGTGTCCCCTTCGCCGCGAGGCATGGGTGCAGGAATCCTCTCTGTGAGCAACCACGGCCCGCGCTGGCGCTCTGCCTAGTGACGGCTGTTTTACGTTTGGTTCTGAAATAACGTGCTAAACTCGGTGTATCTGTGATATAATAATAGAAGGCCATTGCTGTGACATCTTGGTTTTGACCTGAAGCACGATGCTTATCCTCACACAGGCGCTGCTGCCTCGTTTGAGATCTGAAAAAAACTACAAACAGAGGTATCCCAAGCCCTGAAAACTTGTTTAGTGTTTTAAACCTGGCAGCTGGTTTTGCAAAGCCTGCGCCTTGGATTAACTGTTAAATTACATCTCCTCCTCCCCACCCCAGTACCTCCCACAGCTCGTTCACAGAGCCCAAAGCCCCTGGGTTAAGCTTTGGAGAGGTTTAGGTTAGCTTGAATCTTGTGGAATTTCCTTTAAATCTAACCACTTTGGGGGTTTTTCAGCCTTTTTTCCTCAGAACCCAGGAGATTTTCCCAGCCCACGACATCCACAGCAGCCGACTCCTCTGCACATGCATCACAGAAGGCCAAAGCTGGGATTTGAAACAAAACATCGAACTGGCAAAAATTGATGTTCCCAGGATGAGGACCCAGAATAACAAAGCCCAAGGAGCTCGCAGGTCCAGAGGAATTCCTCCATGACACACCACTCTCCTTCCTCCCTCAGTCTGGGGCACAAGAGGAAACCAAAGCACGCTCCCATTTCCCCGGTGACTATTATTTCCTGTATTATGGTAATAACTACAGCCATCCTGCTGACAGCCCCTGTCCCCAGGCCAGCCCTGCTTACTGTGGGATGACAAAAATGTTTCGCCCGCACACAGCCCCTTTTTCTTCATCCTGCCCCTCTTTTGGGCCCAGGCTTCCAATGCCAATGAGATTGGATCAGCATGTTGTAAACAGATGTAATTGGTTTTGTCCCCTGGTGTTCGATGACTTTTAAAGGTGGGTATGGCTCTCAGAACAGGCAAGTACAATTTGTTATCACAGGCTGGGGGTAACGTTTAGCACCTGGATCTAACAGCAGGTCACTGTACAGTTGTTCCTCTGCTGAGCCACTGAGCCTCTTCACTGTGGGTAAATGCTATACCTCTTCCATCATCCTGTCCTCAGCACCTCTGGTAGGTAAGGGCCCACCAGCCCATCCTACAGACCTCAAAGTCCTCCTTGACCACCTTTAGCCATTTGTAGGGTGCTGCAGAGTGGTTCCTAGCTGCACCTCATTTCCAAGTGTCATGTACAAGACACCCCAAATCCACAGAGCTGCAACTGCAATCATTTCAGCCAGGCAGCCAACACACGTGTGAAAACAGTCCTTTCTCATCTGACAAGCTTTAATCTTCCTGAAACCTGCTCGGCTTTAATCTTCATGAAACCTGCTCATGGTTTGGGGCTCTGTGATGGATTTCCAGTGGTCAGTACAGAGAGTTCACTTGCCCTTCAGAATAAAGATGAACTGGGTGAAGTCTTGGCTGCCTTCTATCCATGGTTTTTTATTATTTTTTTAATTCCTCTACCCTGTGGAAGATTGCCAGGCATCTCTGAAGACTGAGGCAGAACACCCAGTGCAAAAAGCGAGTCCCATCATCGGAGATTTCTGGGGACTCTGCAGAACTGAACAATTTCCAAGGAAATTGGGCATCTCTGTACAGTACAGGGAAATGACTCATTTCCAACCAAAGAAGATAAAAGCCTCTGCTTGCAGAGAGCTGCAGATGCAGTGCTGAGCCTCCTCCCTGGCTCCGAGAGGCTTTTTTTAACTGTACCTGCGGTGCAATGCAGGCGAGTGTCAGCCCCACGCACGGCTGGGGCGCTGGTGCTCAGCCCACGGGCCCCCAGCCCCATCGGGGACCACTGTGGGGAGCAGGAGCACGGCAGGAGCCGATCCCCGCCTGCAGATGCTGAGGATATTCGTTATTCCAGAAGGCACGAGGCTTGGCTGCACTGCTGCAATCCCAGTGACCTTCACAGGGATCAGAGGGAACTGAGCCTGAAAGCTCTTAGTGAAGAAGCTGCTCAGGGGCTGCCAGCACAGACATGGCCTGTGCTCCTCCCGTGTCAGCCTGGAGCGACTCCAGAGTGCTCCCAGAATTGTCCCACTGCAGAGAGGAGCCTCAGTCTGACTAATACAGCCCATCCTAAGCACCAAATTTTAGCTGCTAAAATCCCTTGACACGAGGTTTAAAATACCCAAGCCCCGGTGGTGCGGTCAGCAGAGCTGCTTCCCTGCACGTTGTCTCCCTGATCCCAGCTTCTCCTGCACTGCCCAGAAAATGCATTCAAATCCCCAGGAAGAAGCACATTAATACAGCTGCATCCCGCTTCATCAAACTTTCCAGACAACTCAGCGTTTTCTAAATAAAAACACTCGCTTGGAAAGGTTTCCTGCGGCCCCCGAAAGGCGAGGGCAACACTGGCCCCTTCTGGAGAGCTCGAGAAGCGGCAGCGAGGTAGAGAAGAGCTTCCTGTGCTTGGTGACACTTAGCAGTCCAGGGGAAACAAAGTAATTTTCCCGAATTCAGCGCATAATAACGAAGCCTTATCACCCGGTTATTTTTACCGTGATAAGGATGTTGGGAGAGCGACTTTTCACACGGGCAGCCAGTGATAGGACAAGGGATATCGATTTTAAACTGAAAGAGGGGAGGGTGGTGAGGCCCTGGTACAGACTGCCCAGAGAAGCTGTGGCTGCCCCATCCCTGGAAGTGTCCAAGGCCAGGTTGGATGGGGCTTGGAGCAGCCTGGGATAGTGGAAAGTGGAAATAATGGAGCTGATTGATCCCTGCAGGCTTGTGCCTGTCAGATGCAATAGCCTGGATTGACCCTGGGCACATCCAGAGGATGGACCACTGGGTCAAAAAGAGCCTTGTTTCCCAAGGAGCATCACTTTGGACCACAACTCCACATTCTTCTTTGAAGCAGCTGTTGCTATGCTAAAGGAAATGTGCAGGTTGGCTCTCTCTAAGGAGGGATTTATCAGCTGTATTTCAAGTGCCTGGGTCCCGAGTGGCCCCTCAGGCCCCCCTTGCCCCAGGCAGCCTCACCTGGCTCTGCTCACACCCTTTGCCAACCAACCATGACCTTTGTTTCAATGCAGGGCCAGGAGACTCCCTTTTTTTTAGGGAACTGCAGGGTAGGGCTGGCTCAGCTGGTTAGAGCAGGGTGCTAATAATGCCAAGGTTGGGGGTTTGATCCCTGTATGGGAAGTGAATGCACTTAAGATGATCCTGTGGGCTCCTTCCAACTCTGTGTTCTATGAATTTTGACTTTGCTGGGTGAACTCTGGACCCGTGTTATAAGTCACCCTGGTTTCTCAGTGTGTCTGCCTTGGTTTTCTGGGTAGGCTCTGGCCTTGCTGCCTGGCTTTGCCTCCTGATCCCTGCATGGCTGATGAAGCTGGCTGCTGCCCTGACTGTGGCAGGACTAAATCCTACCTACAAGCTTAACTGGCAGCATCCTGTGCTCCTGGCTTGTGTTCTCCTGTGCAGCAGCCCTGCTCGTGTTGCTTTTTAGCACTAGATCCATCATGTTAAGATCACAGAATCCCAGAATGGTTTGCGTTGGAAGGGACCTTAAATATGATCTAATTCCAACCCCCTGCCATGGGCAGGGACACCTTTCCCTAGATCAGGTTGCTCCAGGCCCTGTGCTTAACACGTTTTCCTTGCTCCAAGCACTGCATCAGCCAGTGTTTCTATCCCATTTCCGTGGAGGAATGACTCTGTGTGTGCCTTAGAAGTCGCCCTGAGCTGGGCAGTCAGAGCTGTTTCCATCCCCTGGAGCGGGGTTACAGCCAAATGGCAGAGCAGTAAGACAGAACTACACAGAGGCAGATATTCATTAAGAAGAAAAAAGTGAAAGCTACTCGTTTTCTCTTCAGAACTATATGTATGCTAATTAAAGTAAACATTCATTACACTCATTAAATGAAATTTTGGTTTGATAATGCATTTAAGGCTGCTGGAAGCAGTGGTATAGCAGTTAATAGCCTGCAGTTTTGGGGAAGGAGGGGTCAGGCTGGACCACAAATGATATACAGCTTCCACAGGGCACTGGGAGTTTCCCTGACTGAGCATCTCCAGGGAAATGCCCTGAGGCCTGGGGCTGAAACGATACCAGTTAGTCTTGGTAGAGGGGATGCTGAAGATATATTACAGTTTGTACAGATAATTATAAGTGGAATTGCACTGGTCTAGCCTGTCTCTTGTCCTTGATGTAATCAGGCTATACCGCAACATGCAATGTAATTCATAAAATCATGGAATGGTTTGGGTTGGGAGGGGCCTTAAAGCCCCTCCAGTTCCACCCCTTGCCAGGACACCTTCCACTGTCCCAGGTTGCTTCAAGCCCCAACCTGGCCTTGGGCACTTCCAGGGATGGGGCAGCCACAGCTTCTCTGGCAACCTGTGCCAGGGCCTCACCACCCTCACAGGGAGGAATTCCCAATATCCCATCTAACCCTGCCTGCTGTCAGTTTAAAGCCATTCCCCCTTGTCTTGTCACTCCAGGCCCTTGTCCAAAGTCCCACCACAGCTCTCTTGGAGCCCCTTTAGGCACTGGAAGGGACTCTAAGGTCTCCCCAGAACCTTCTCTTTTCCAGGCTGGACAACTTCAGCTCAGCCTGTCTCCATAAGGGAGGCACTCCAGCCCTCCCAGTGAGCAATGGCAATGGCTTATCAGGCAGCCCTAGATCCTGGATGATCCCTGTGCGCCTTTTGCCACAGCCTGTGCCTCAGGCTCTGCTGGGGATGCTACAGCAGCCCTCATTTCCCCAGCTCACTTTGAACAGTGGAAGGTGGGACAACACAAGGATCAAAAAGCAAAGGACAACTTCTGTGACTGCAGGGGGCTCTTTTGAAGCTAAAAGTGTCACCCCACAAATGCCTGATCATGCTCCTCACCCCACTCTGGAGGTGTTTGCTGACTGCCATCCCCCGTTGGATGGATCCATGGACACAGGCAGCCCACCACACAGTCAGACCACCGATCGCCCTGGACTGTTTGCCTTCCCTGCTTCAGGGAATGAAAGAAAACAGCAGACTGGGCTGGTGGCCAAGTGCAGCCTGGAGTTCCTCTGTGGGTGGAAGGCAGAGTGTGTGGGCACCTCAGGCAGTGTCAGCACAGCATCTGCTGGGGGACAGCGTGGGGAGAGCCCCCAGAGCGGCAGCACCCGGGATGCTGTTGGAGCTGTCAGTGAGAGCACTCAGGATCCCCTCCCGTGTGCTGCCTGCACAGCATCCCCAGCTCCAAACCCTGTCATTGAAGCACACTTGACACAGGCAGTTTGACTCCTGGCTCTCTCTCACACACTGCTCACTCCTTGTCGCCCCTTTGTCCAAGGCTTGTGGGCCACCATGTCCAAGTGCTCTCTTGTTTTACAGGCACTTTGGGTTACAGGGACCTTCTCAAGTCCCTTCTGCTCCCCAGTCCCTTCCTGGCCTTGTGTGACATGTAATCCACCCAGAGAGCCCTTGACTGGCACAGCAGTGCTGGTAGGCTGTGCTCAGGGCTCTAAATCTGCCTGGACTACTGAAAGGGGGAGTGCTGCACATTCCCCTGGTAATACTGACTGTAAAAACAGTGTTTCTAATGGTTGTGGTGAGTAATGAAGAGCTAAGAACTTTCATTTCTTATGTGAATTGGAATAGTTCAGTCTTCCCACCTCACATAAGCACTGCTTACTTACTCCTGGGAGTGTGTTTCATCTCCCTTCTCTCTTGTGTTAAAAGGGCTTCGCTCCAATCACAGAACAAAAGCTTCAGGCTGGCTCTTCCTAAGGTCTCCCCCAAAACACCTCTGCTTCTCCCACTGACCTGTGGAAATGGACATTTCACCTTACATGGTGCTGAACTGGTGACACCCTTGTTCTGAGGGTCAGAAATGCCCCTGCATCTCTGCAGTGAGCCCTAACAGCTGGGCTTCACTTCGGGACTGTTATGATATTCATACTCAGAACGTGAGAATTCTTTACTCTCTTACCACCACACGAAAGTCAGTGCTTTAGAAAAGCAAGGCTGGTTTGCAGCCTCCACCCCACCCTCGGGTGCTGCTGCTATGGAGACAGCACTGCCTGAGCTGCAGCATCCAACACAGCTCCCACAGCACTTGTGCAACCCTTAAATAGCCCCATTGTAGGGCCTGCTGCTTGCAAACTGCTGGTGCTCCGGTATAAAAATGAGCACTTTCCTTATGACCTCCTGAAAACGCCTGCTTAATGCCCAAAGGCCCAAATTCTGGCTCCCACTTGGCGAATGACTTCATTACTGCCAGGATTTGGAGCTCAAGTGAATGAGGTGAGGCTGTTCCTCTAAAGCTAAAGGCAGGTACTTGGTAATCATAGGACACACTGAAAATCTCTCCTTCCGGCACAAGGCTCCTCTGCTCTGAGGTGCAAATTTAAAAGGCCAAGTCCTTTGGGCAAAAACAAATGCTGCCATTTTCAAGATGCTCAGCTCTGTTTTCATTGTGGGACTTTGAATAAACACCCCCTTCCTAATGGGCTGCTCTTGAGCTCAATTTGTTTACAAAATACACACTGCCCTGCCTTTCTGTGACCTTTAATTTTTATTAGGTGTTTTGTAGAAGGGAGAGCAGCAGGATGGAGCGGGAATAGAGAGCAGGTGTGTAACCAAGTCGAGTCTGGGGCTTTGAGAGCTTTATTACAGAGGGGCAAACAGGAAATATCCATGAACAGAAAAGCAACATGCTCTGTCACTGCATGGAGGAACTGTGGGCTTGTCCCTTGCTGTCCCTCTTTCGATGCAAGGACAGCAAAGCTATGCCAGACAGTCTTCAGCTGGAGATACTGAAGGATAACCACAGCCTCTCCATCCTTCCAGAGATGAAAACACACTGAAAGCTGAGCAGACTCCACACAAAGGGCTCCTGGAGAGACAAAGCTTTGTCACCTGAACCTCAGGTAGGAAAATTCAGCGACAACCCTTCGCCTTCCTGAAGGGAACAGCTCCTGTAGCAAGGTACAACAGGGTTCCCTAAATCCCCTGTCCTTCCATCCACCTTCCAGAGAAGCTCAGCCAACTCTCAGCATGCTCAGAAGCTCTTGTACTTTTGTTTTCCTTTCTGGTCCAAATAATCGTGACTGTCTGAATCAGATGGCTCCGGAGCCAGCATCCACAACCAGCCAAGATTATAGGGAACTCGGCTGTGTGTTGCATCAGGATCAGGCTTCTGAATGGACTACACTTACGTGACTAATTCTGGGTGCCCAAAACATCCACACAAACACTATGTATCGTCAAATATTCCTCCTACCTGGAGCCTCTCCCAGGGGGAAAGAAAAGGTTAAACTATGCAAATGATGAACAGCAGGATTGGTGCAATACTTAAAGGATAAATAACTTGCAAAGAAAATTAATAACTCATGGTCTTAAATAATTACTCTTGCATATACCAATGACTGCAGTGTCAGAGCCTTCCAGTCCTCAGGGCTGAAGAGGCTGGGAAGCAAACAGAAGGATGAAGCTTTTTAAAATACGCAGGCTAAAAATATCACAGGCAAAATAAGATGGAGAAACACAGCAGTTCTGGTGGTGGATTAAAACAGGCCCAGAGCAGGGAATGCTGACGTGAGAGGAAGGGATGAGAATGGAAACTTTCGTAGACGTAGGAAAGAGAAGTTTCTCCTTAGCGACAGTTGGCGATATGTACCATCCCCACTGAATCCTGGTCGGGGGAAAGTGCCAGACTTTGCAAGGAAAGAGGCTCTGCAGTGGAAAAAGAGAGGGCTGGAGGCTTGAACCTGCTTTTCCTGTTGCCCTGGTCCATGTCCCCCTGGATCAGCAGTAGGCGCTGGGCTCCATGGGGCAGTTTTGGGAGACTGAACTGTACTAAATAAACCACACAGCTGCATCCCAGCTGCTAAATTTAGGTGCCTTCCAGCAAAAGAGCATGCGCAAAAGAAGCACAGGGGGAGATAGAGCTGTCCTATGAGCTCGAAAAAAGAACCTGAGAGGGCTGATTTACCCATTTCAATAATGATACTTTTGGCATCAGAGGAGACCAAAATCCCTGAGGATAAACACTTGAAGACAAACTATGTATTATTCAAGGCTGATTTCCCTCTGTCAGCCCCATGAGCATGTCCATGGCTGACCCTGGCAGGGTCACATTGGGGTAAGACTGAAGTCCCTTTGCCTGAAGGGTTTTGACTTGAGGGCGGTGCCATTTATCAGGGCAAAATTAATAATCTTTATGCAGATAATCATTCTTACAGAAATCGTGGCCGTTTGTGACACAGAATTCTTAGACAAGGGGGGATGATGCTGAAGACCCAGAGAGCTGCAGTGGGAGCAAAGGAGACACGGTATAGGTAAGAAATACCCCACAAACAACATGGCGGGAGGAACAGGACTTCTTGCTCGAGGCTGCTGTGCCCGTGTGCTCCACACCGTCGTTCCCCTCGCTCCCCCCTCGGGTTGCCCTGCTCCAGACAGCACAGAATGAGTGATCAGAGGCTGCAGCCACAGCCCCGCTCTGTTCCCAGCGATTTTTACAGGGAATGCCGGGGAGCGTGGAAGCCATTCCAGCCTGTCACTCCTCCGAGTACCCCCAAAACTGCAGTTCCTGCATGGAGTGAGGCTCCCTGGGGAACCTCTCCGTCCTCTGGTTTACAACCTGCTGTTTAGGGAAGGGCAGAGAGGGCTGGGTCGCCCTCCCGTCACTGCCGTGTGGGTCCCACCCCGCTCCAGGGCGGGGACTTTGCCACCCAGGGCAGCCAGCAAAGCTCTCCGCATCCTGCCAGGACACCGGCCTGGGACAGCAGGTGAGTGCCAAGCGAACTGGGGGTCCCCGCTGGCGCTGGCCGGAGGTGCCTGGGACGGTGCCAAGCGCTGTCCCCGCGCTGCAGAGCGCAGCGGCCCTGCGGCGGTGACAGCCCCGGGCTGGGCGGTGCCCGCGGGGCCGAGGGCTGCGGCAGCCCCGGGGCTCAGCCTGGGCTGAGGACGGGCCGGGAGGCGGGCTGGGGGAACGGGGAAGGTGGGTGACCCTTCCCGGGCACAGGGAGCTCAGGTTTTGGCTCCTATTCCTGCCATGCCCAGGCTGGCACGTCCTCCCCGCTGGATGCTGGAGGGCGGGGGGCACGGCAGGGGTGGGCGACAGGCTGAATGAGGAGTACAAGGCTATAAAAATTATATTTTTATTCCTTTTGCGGGCAGTGACCAGCTAAAGGCCCTCGTGTGGGAGGCGCGGGGATATTTCAGCTGGCTCGGGGCAGAAGGGAGATCCTCTCCTGAGCTGCGGATTGGGCCAGGATCAGAGCCGGGAGCCCCGGAGCTGCCCGGGACATCCCTGGAGCACATCCAGCACTCCGGGAACGGCGGCAGTGACGGAGCAGTGGAAAAGCCGAGCTGGCGCAGGGTGTGGGTTGTGTTCGGGTGAACATGTCCAGAACGGGAGAACTCGTCAGACGAGTCCAGTGTTTGCCTCGCACGGGAATGGGTCACAAACCAGCGGGTTTCACACCAGAGCCGAGGTGTGGGGCTGGAGACAAACACACTGTGAGCTCAAACTGGGGAAAAAACCCTGTGTTTATATCCTGTGGAGCTGTCGGGAGCTTTGCTTGCTGGTACCTGTGTGTGCTCGGAGCACAGTCAGGAAAACCCGATTCAGAGCAAGCCTAGGCTTGATTTTGCAGAACACGGGATAGTCTCAGCAATTTTCTGATAAATTAAGTTTATTCTGGATTCAGCTTTTACAGGATGTTGATATGGACTTATAACTGCCTACCAGGAAAAGATCATCCATGGAAAAAAATTGAGTCATGGGAGGGATGCTTGCACTCTATTTTCTGGGCACAGTGTTTTGAGCCTGTTCTAAGCCAGGTTTACTGTATCAGGCCTTTATTCTGGGGTGAAGTAAATAACATAAGGGCACCATAGGACTGGCTGGCTGACCCTTTGCCTGCATAGTTTAATTCCTCAAACCATGGAGTGAAGTGTTGCTCCTGTGCTGAAGCTGGTTTTCCCTGACGGAGCTGCAGGCCAGGAATTGTGTTAAGCTGCTGAGCACTGGCAAATCTGCTGAGCAATTCCTTTCTCCCTCTGCTAACCAAGGGGTGGCTTAGGAGGGTTTTATTCATCCAAAGCCCTGGCCTGAGCAGTCTGTGCAGGCACCTTTGGCTCTGAAAGGGCCACAGGGGCAGGGCCCATTGCTGGGCTGCTGAGCTCCTCCACCTGTAACTTCAGTGGCTCGTTCACAGAAATACTCCAGGAACAAACCAGCATTTGCAGCTTGAGCAGTAGGGGGTTGCGGACCTGCCTTTTGCAGTGCTCTGCTCTTTAGATTGTCAGTGATGTTCACTGGATGAAGAAATCAGAATCTTGCAGTCAATATTTAATGTGACATTTCTGCTGTAAATGGATATTGTGAGAGCGTTTGTCCCCAGTCCAGTCCAGCAGCCTCTCCTCATGGTCTGGTTCCTTCCTGCCAGCTCACTTGCACTCAGAATTTCTCTGCCTCTCACCCCCTTTCCCTTGTTATTGACCTTTCTTTTGCCCTTTAATTGACTTGCTGAACCAGCCTGTCTGATGTTCCTGCTGCTGTGTGCAAACCCGCTGGATTGTAAAACTGCATCATAAAAACATCGGTGAAATCTGAAGCCTCTATTTAGTGTCTCACAAAAGCAAATAATACTGGCTTTTTACTTCTGTAAAAGATTAGAGAAGAGCAAACATGACTTTTCTGAGGCCTAAGTCATAATCTGAACACTGAAATTTATGATCAGATGAAAGAAAACAAACTCAACATTAATAATTTCCATATGTTGCCTGTTTGCACAGGGTGTAGTGACGTAGAGATGACCTGGGGAACACTGGGGAGTGCCCCTGAGTAACATCCATGGCAGGTGTCACACTGTGAGGTAGCTGGCCTGAACAGCACTGCCGCTGCATTCCAGGTCTGTAGGAGTCATGTGGAGCATGAGCAAACACACTCCTGCTCTTGCACAACTGTCTGGGCTCATGGAGAGCAGCTCTTGAGCACCACGAGGAGAGATGCCATCCACTGCTGGCGCCTCTGCTTCTGCCTCAGGGCTTTAGTGTGAGAGCTCACTCCATCCTGGAGTAAAACCACCCAGGGCTGGTGGGTGGCCTTTACTTGCTGTCCCTGTGTTTGCATCTTTTGAGTTTATTTTTTATTTAATTCCACTCTTCTGTGTGAGTGTATTGCCTGCCTTTCCTAACTCCTCTCCTGTGATGCTGGGATAACTTGAGTTGCAGGGAAGTGAACCTTGTCCTAGTACTTGACATCCTGCCAGATGATGCCAGGGATATGGGAAAATAATTTGGGTGTGTTCATATATAGGCTGTATGCATGAAAACAAAACTATGAGCAGAAATAAGAACTGTGGCCAGACAGCAATTAATCTCTGGTGGTTTTGAGGGCTTTGCCAGCTAAAACTGCAGCCCTACAAGGAAGAACACACTGCACCAAACTGAGATGTTGAATGCAAAATGTTTCATTAAAATATTAAGAGGGGGAATAGTTCTCCTGCCCCAGTGCTCGAGTGAGGTTATCCTTTGTGTGCTCATCTACCCCACGAAGTTGTCTCTGCCTCCCAGGCAGGGTCCAGGAAGGCTCTTAGGGCTATGTGGGCACCTCACCCTTCTTCACCCTAACCCTTCTTCACCCTCACCCTTCTTCACCCTCAGGCTCTCACCTGCCAAGGTGAAGGACACTGGAATCCAGTCTATTCTCTTTGCTCCCCGGGTGACACTGTTCTCCTTGTAGCCTCAGGCAGGCTGTCACAAATGTGCCAATAGTAAAGAATCCTATTCAATTACCAGTGCTAATCACCTGTCTGCCCACCTGGTCCCTTCCAGCCTGGCCCTGGCCCTGTGCTGTCATGATCCAGCCTTTGCTCCGTGCAGAGCAGGGCTGGAAAGGAAGCTGCTGGGGGCGTTCACTTCAGTGTTGCTTTTAGTTCTCAAAGAATTAGAGGGTTACTTCACCAGCCCCATTAACCTGCAAGGGTAGGTGTATTATATTAATTATTTGCTAGAAAACTAACACCCCCCGTGTTTTTTACTGCAGCTGAGTGCCTGGGGACACAGACAGCATCAGATTGACCAGACCCGAGCGCCATGGTGAGTGAGTGTGTTTGCTGTGCCACCCTGTGCCAGGCCTTCGCTCCGACCAGATTAATGTGGGAGTGTAGCTCAGATAAGAACCCAGCAGGAAGAACACTCTCACTGTCTGTCCCTTCATGGGGGGGGAATTTGTCACCTCTCTTTGTTTCCTTGTGCTAAAGAATGACCCACACATATGGGCTTTTCCTTTTGAGGAGTTAATGGAAAACCAGTCGGATATTAGTTAGTTCAAAGAGCATGAATTTCTCTAGATGAACTTCCTGGGTTTATTCTTTCCAATTTGAATCCAGTTCCACCCTGCTGCCATGGACAGGGACACCTTTCACTAGAGCAGGTTGCTGCAACTCCCAGCCTGGCCTTGAACACTTCCAGGGATGGGGGAACACTTCCCTGTCCCTGTTTCAGAAAGCCTGACCCTTGTGAATGTTAAGTGGTGTTTTGCTGAGGATTTCCCTGGGAACATGAGAGCTTTGTAGAAGACAGTGTATTCCCCCACAAATGGCACTGGACAGGAGGCAGGAGAAACCTATGTGTGAATCTCCATTTTGGGTAAAATACTGCACTTCCTGATGCATTTATTTAACAGAATGATGGTCCTTGGCTGCTCTTGGAGAATTCAGAAATAGGGTTTTGATGGGAACATTTCTCCTGTGGTTTACATGGAAAAGTGCTGGGAAGAAGCTGGATGAACAGAGATGTTAAGCTGTGTGCCTTTTTTTAACTGGAAACCAGATACTCCATGGGCGTCCACATTAAGATATTTTCTCCTTTCTGTGTCCCTGTGGCTTATTTCTTATGTGGCTGGGACGTCCCTCTTGAACAAACCATTTCTGTTTAGGATGGAACCCTGGTATAAAATCACTTTTGTTTGGTGGGTGGACTTTACACTGTCACTGTGTTTGCGTCTTTGGAAAATATTCTTTGTTTTTAATTCAACTCTGTGTATGTCTGACTTTGTATCTGCCTTTCATAACTCCTCTCCTGTGGGTTTAGGCAACAATCAAGGGAGTCTCGAGCTTCAGTGCTGAGCAAGAGGCACAGGCACTAAGGAAGGCCATGAAGGGGCTTGGTAAGTTGGTTTCCCTCCACTGTTAAACCCTCCTTCATTCCCCCGAGGATTGGGAATGTTTTTATGGTGTTTGTTGGAGGGAAAATCCAGCCCTTGGAATCGCCTCACTGCCCTCTGAGGGCACTGGGAGGAATTGAGCGATTTGAACCCCACTGGAAATCCAAGTCTTGGCCATAGTCAGGCTCCTGTTTTCTCTGCCCTGTGGGGTGGAACTGCCATGCTGTGGCTGGGCTGAGGCCCTTCTGCACAGCTGAGAGCCGGCTTGTGTGAGGGGGTGTGCAGGGCTGTGTGGTTAATGGCACAGCCTGGGCACAACCAGTGTCTGGTTCTTGAACAAGCAGCTTGACTGGTTTCCATTGGTTTCTTCCAGGCACAGATGAAGATGCCATCATTGAGACCTTGACCAAACTAAACGTTTACCAACGCCAGCAAGTTCTGATCACCTATAAAAGCACTATTGGCAGGGTAAGTGCTCCTCAGAGATCAGTGACTGTGGCTTGGAAGTTGCCGACATTTTTTGGGTTGTACCACTGGGGTGAAATGTGAAGAACATCCCGGTCTCCATGACAGTGTGATTAGCACAAGCTTTCCTTGGCCAAGTTCATTTTGGTCTTGCTCACTTCCCAAGGAGGGCTGGAGCATGAAGAAAATTGTGAACAAGTTCTTCCTGTTCTCAGAAGCTGTATCTTCTCTCACCTCCTTTCCTCTCTCTCTGTCTTCTAGGATTTGATTAACGACTTGAAGTCTGAGCTGAGTGGGAATTTTGAAAAGGTGATTGTTGGTTTGATGACTCCAACCACCATGTATGACGTGCATGAGCTGAGGAGAGCTCTGAAGGTTTGGAAATCTTCTTTTGTGTTGCTTAAGTTGTGGTCAGTTCTGTATGATATGGCATAATTGTACATTTATTATTAACTTAAATACAATAAACAAAAAGTTATAGTTGCCCATCCAAACAGTTGTCATAATCTTGGATCTTGTCTTTGCCATTCCCCAGGGAGCAGGAACAGATGAAGGCTGCCTGATTGAAATTCTGGCTTCTCGCACGAACGAGGAGATCCGGCACATTAATGAGAACTACAAAATCCGTATGTAGAGCACTCTGCAATTTCACACAGACTGAAACGTCACTTGTGTGTGTGCAGGGGGGTGTGAAGAGGAAGAAGAAGGGTCTGTCAGCCTTAAGGATTAGAATTTCACCCAGAAATTGAGTGGGTGTAAATAAAGCAGGGTGGGGTGGTTACATCTGCCAGCTGGACATCTATCCCTGTGTGGATCTTTTACTGGTTACATACTGGCTGTGCTCCTTAATTTTGCCCTGTGCTGCTAAATATGGAATGCTATGATGAAAGCCAGGAAGGCCAAGGGTAATCCTGGCTTGTACCAGCCATGGTGTGGCAGCAGGACCGGTGCAGTGACCATCCCCTTGTGCTGGCACTGCTGAGGCACCTCCGGTCCTGGGGTCACTTTCGGATTCCTCAGGACAAGAAAGACATTGAAGGGCTGGAGTGTGTCCAGGCAAGGGAACGGAGCTGGGAAGGGGCTGGAGCAGCAGGAGCAGCTGAGGGAGCTGGGGGGGCTCAGCCTGGAGAAAAGGAGGCTCAGGGGGGACCTTCTGGCTCTGCAAGTCCCTGAGAGGAGGGGGGCGCCGGGAGGGGTCGGGCTCAAGGGACAGGAGGAGAGGGAATGGCCTCCAGCTGTGCCAGGGGAGGGTTAGGTTGGATATTGGAAAAATTCCTTTATTGAAAGGGCTGTCCATCCCTGGCACAGCTGCCCAGGGCAGGGGTGGAATCCCTAACCCTGGGGGGATTTAACAGCCGCATGGATGTGGCACTTGGGGACATGGTCAGTGGTGGCCTTGGCAGTGCCGGGGGAGAGGTTGGACTCGATGACCTTAAAAGGCTTTTCCAACCCAAGCCATTCCATGAGTCTGTGGTGCACAGAGCCCTGAGCACAGTTACATCCTTACCCAGCTTGCGGCTGGCACAGGCTGTGGACACGCTCTGTGTGGGTGCTGGGGCTGTTCTAACAGCTGTGCTCTGTGTGTGCCCCGGCCAGAATACGGCTCCAGCCTCGAGGATGACATTGTGTCGGACACATCTTCCATGTTCCGAAGGGTCCTCGTATCCCTCGCCACGGTGAGTCCAGGCTGGGGCACGGGGTGAACCTGCTGCTGAGCGGCTCTCCCTCAGGGTGAAGGGGTTCAGGCTGGCTGGTACTGCACTTCGAGTCTACCATCAGCAAATTCGCAGGTGACACTAAGTTGGGGGGGAGTGTTGATCTTTTGGAGGGCAGGAGGGCTCTGCAGAGGGACCTGGACAGGCTGATCCAAAGGCTGAATCCAGCGGGGTGAGGTCCAACAAGGCCAGGTCCTGCACTTTGGCCACAAGAACCCCCTGTGGATCCAGGCTGGGGATGGAGTGGGGGCACAGAAAGGGACCTGGGGGCACTGACTGACAGCAGCTGGACATGAGCCAGGGGTGTCCAGGGGGGCAGGAGGCCAATGGATCCCGGCCTGGCTCAGGAACAGTGTGGCGGCAGGAGCAGGGCAGGGATTGTGCCCCTGGACTGGGCACTGGGGAGGCCACCCCTCGAGTGCTGTGCCCAGCTCTGGGCCCTCACTTTGGGAAGGATGTTGAGGGGCTGGAGCGTGTCCAGAGAAGGGCCCCGAGGCTGGGCAAGGGGCTGGAGCACAAGTGCTGTGAGGAGCAGCTGAGGGAGCTGGGGGGGCTCAGCCTGGAGAGGAGGAGGCTCAGGGCAGACCTTCTCACTCTCTGCAGCTCCCTGACAGGAGGGGGGAGCCGGGGGGGGGTCGGGCTCTGCTCCCAGGAACCAGCAGTAGGACAAGAGGGCACAGCCCTGAGCTGCCCCAGGGGAGGTTTGGGTTGGCCATCAGGAAGAAGTTCTTCCCAGAGAGAGGGATCAGACCCTGGAAGGGGCTGCCCAGGGAGGGGGTGGAGTCCCCGTCCCTGGAGGGGTTTGAGCAGGACCTGGATGTGGCATCAGTGCCATGGGCTGGGTGACAAGGTGGGCTTGGGGCACAGATTGGACTAAGTTATCTCAGAGGTCTTTTCCAACCCAATTATTCCGTGATTCCATGATTCTCTTGCATTTCACCTCGCTGCCGTTTCACACCAGCTTCTGCAGAGAGAGGAGCCTCACTCTGGGCATTAATGCCATGTGCTCTTTTCAAATGGCCCAATTAACGTGGATGGTTGCTGATTTCAAAAGCAAGAACAAATCACATCTAAGCCATGTTTTGCTGTATTTGTAACCCATTATTCAATATAACAATCCCATTATGCATCCCCAGTAACTGGTTTTAATGGAGAATTTGCAGGTCTTGCTTCTATGAGTTGCTCTGGTGAAATGAGCTTTTCATCCTTGTCTCTCCTCAGGGTAACAGAGATGAGGGAACATTTGTGGACGAGGCCCTTGCTCAACAAGATGCTCAGGTGTGTAGCAATCTCTTCCTTGCAGGAGTCGTGTGTTTGTACGTGTGATCCATGGTGAATCCCTTCTTTCTCGGGACCCCGGTTTCTTTCAAGGGAGATGAGTAAGCCTGGAGCTGTGCTGGACGGCAGCCCCAGGTGGAGACCAGATGGGATAGTAAGAAAAATGGGTTGTCCAGCCCATGGCAGGGGTGGAGTCCCCATCCTGTGGGGATTTAACAGCCATGTGCACATGGCACTTGGGGACATGGGTTAGTGGTGGCCTTGGCAGTGCTGGGGGAGCCGTTGGACTCGATGATCTCACAGGGCTTTTCCAACCCAAATGATTCTATAGAGTAAAAATCTCAATATATACACGTGGCCTTCTCAATTAGCCTCATTCTGTCTATTCATAATGTCTTCAAGTGCCTGTATGAAGCTGGGGAGAAGAAGTGGGGAACAGATGAGGTGCAGTTCATGTCCATCCTCTGCACACGGAACAGGTGCCACCTGCTGAGAGGTAGGACCTCTGTGATGTCCTCTGTGATGACTGTTGTTCCTGGTGTGAGGACAGTACTTTTGTAGGAGCTTTGTACTTGTTCAGTAACTGATTGTGACCCTTTCCTCAAACAACAGGTATCATCAGGGCCAGTTCCATTCAATTCTTTTGGACTGTTTTAGTCCCTCCTGAGACAAAAGAGAGTTGAGAAAAACACCCCTGCAACTTGCTCCATCCTGTAAATTTGAGATAATGAAGAGTGACTCCCATGGGGCAGAGCCAGGCATGGACACTGCCTTCATTAACTAGCAGTTCTTGAAAATCCTTGCAGCAGTGGTAGGGCAATTAGCAAGACAGCTGCTAATTAAAATGAATTATTTCTGAGAGGCAGCCCTGATTTAACTTACAATGTCACGATAATGGTGCAATGTTCATACAGAGCATGAGGAGCTTGATCTTGCAAAGTGACCCCCGGGGGTTTACAAACTGTGTGCCCTGCAGCAGCTCACAGGCTCTTTTTATCCCCGACTCTTCCTCCTAGTTTTTGATGTGTACAGAGGGATTGCTAATAAGGACATCACAGAGAGCATCAAATCCGAGATGTCAGGAGACCTCGAGGACGCTTTGTTAGCTGTGGGTGAGTTCCCTGCTTTTAAACTTTGTCTACAAACTGATTAAATAATTAAAGATCCTGTCTCTTGCCCTGGCTGTTTACACAGCTTCAGGAGGCAGTGTCTTTTTTACAAGCCACAGTCTTTTAATCTTTGCAGATAAAACCTGGTGAGAAAGCTCTGTGCTTTATATTTCTTTCCCAAGGGATGCTTTGGGAGCTGACATTTGATGTCAAGAAGCTTTAAAGCCTTAAAAATATTTAATTACTGCGCACTGGGCATGGAGACATCAGTTGACAGCAGGTCACTGACTCTGGATGCCTGCACTGTGCTTGCTGACTTGCATCTTTACAGAATAAACACCTGCACTGAGAAAGTGCTGGAAGGGTTTGGAAGACCTTGTCCTTCAGGGTTTATTTGCCTTAGTTCTCTTGTTCTTGTCTCCCTTACAGTGAAGTGCATGCGGAATAAACCCGCGTATTTTGCTGAAAGATTGTACAAATCCATGAAGGTAAAGAGCTTTCGCTGGGAGATTGGTGTTTTCTCCCCGCCTTTCCGTGCTTGAATCAGTAGCATGACAGCAATCATTAAAGAAAGAGAAACTCTGTGTTAACTGGGGAGGGGGAGAAAGAAGTCTGAGCTTTCCTGTGGACCTCCTTTCCCTCAGGAAGCCCAGAGCTGGTAGTGAGTCACTGCATTAATCCACAAGTGCTCTAATTAGGAACAGATCCTGCAGAAAGCCAGGTGATCAGACCTCTGTGTCTGTCACTGACCTGCCCAAAATGCTTTGCAGCTGAGGCTGGCTGTTCTGTTCCTTAGGGCTTGGGCACAGATGACAGCACACTGATCCGGGTGATGGTGTCCCGCTCGGAAATAGATATGCTGTATATCCGGAGGGAATTCCTGTCCATGTATGGGAAATCACTCCACTCCTTCATTAAGGTAAGCTCTGCAATGTTAGAAACACAGGAGACAGGTCCCCTCTCAACACCTCTGAGGTATTTTAGAGGGGGTGGAATTAAGGAGGCTTTACATTTATGTACTGAAAAACATCTCTGAGTGTTCTTGGTTATTAAATTGTTGAAGAGGATTCAAATCCTACAACAAATCGTATGTGCTGGAAGGAGTCCAGCCTTGTATGGAGCTGTAAAATTAATTGTGTTCCTTTCCTCTGCTCTCTCTAGGGAGATTGCTCAGGAGACTACAGGAAAGTTCTGCTCAGACTCTGTGGAGGGGAGGATTAAAGGAGACCTAGGGGACTGTCTGGGTGATGGGAAGCAGCTTATCATGGAACTGTTTAGGTTGGAAAACATCTTTAAGATCATCCAGCCCAATAATTATTTCTTTCACGTAATTTTTTTCCCAAATGCCTTATTAATTGCTCTGATTTTTGCCTTAGGTTAGTTCATGCTCTGGTTGATAATGGCCATTCTCTTTGACCATGGCCAATCTGCTTTTATGCTTGGCACACCCATTTGCCTACTAATTGGGCTGGTAAAGCCCAGCTGAAACAGAATGCGGTAACCAAAGATATAAAAGTTAAATTGTTTCCTGACCAGATGCCCTTTGCTGTTGTGTTCACCAGCAAAACATGTCAACTGAAGCAAACCTGGATACAGAGCATGAGAGGCTGCCCAGGGAAAAACTAACCTGGAGAGTGCAGAACACAGGCTTGCTTCGGTTTTTCGAGATAATTAAGACACAAAGAACACAAATATCTAAAATACAAGCACGTTTACATCTTAACTTGCCCTCTGTTAGTGTGGAGCATTAACAGCCTGGCTGCACTGTATGTATATGTTGCCCAGAGATCTGTTTGTGGGGAAGATGTCACTGGTGACATCAGAAAAGCCTCTTGCTACCCTGGTTAGAGCAGCCCCGAGTTCTTGGTCTGTCTTCTTCACTCATGGGAGTATAAATAATAATGGTTATGTTACAAACCCTCCTCTGGATAAAGTGATGTCATTGGAATGGTGCGTTTTAGGGAATGACCTGTCCCCAAAATCCCACCTCATCGGCCTGGTGCTGGGGCAGCTCCCCAGATCTCCCCGGGGCATCTGTCCAAATCTCCCTGGGGCAGCTCCCCAAATGTCCCTGTGACACCTCTCCGGTGTCCCCCACGTGCCAGCTCCAGCCCCATGTCACAGGATCATCGAGGTGTTTGTGCCTGGGTCTCACCTGGGCTTCCACACCAACCTCTGGGAGAGACATTTTCCCCAGATCCTCCACAGCTGCCTTTTCACTACAAAAATGGGGTTCTTGTTTGGCTTAGCAATTTATTTTATACTGCTGGTGAATAATCCTGTTCCGAAGGATCAGACTGAGGTTGGAGTGTCACAGCTGAAACACTGAGGTGGCTGCACCCAATTCCATCATTTTCCTCTAAAAGAGGCTGCTGGCTGGAATAGGAGATGCCTCTGTGGCCTTCAGTAAAATAATTTTCTTTCTCTCTCCTTGGGCTGCCAGTGGAGACACATTCCTGACTTTTGCCAGGAGAGGAGGCAGAGCTTTATCCAGTTCTCCCAAGGCCTCTGCTCAGGACAGGGAAATGTCCATGCCCAGCACAGGGGCTGCCGGAGGTGCTCGGGCTGGGGGTGGGTTCCAGTGCCTTGTGTCAGGTTGCTGAGCTTTGAAAAATGAATAAAGGATTTGTTTCTGTACTTCCTGCCCCGATCGCGTGTCCTGCCCCGGGCTCCTGTCCTGCCTCTTCTCCTCCGCGGGCCCGGCTGGGCGGGGAGAGGCTGCAGGGTGGGGTGGGGGGCCCGGGGCACTGTCCCTTGGATGGGGATGGTTTATAAACCCCCCACTGGGGGATCCCCGATGTGGGGGGTGGGTTTAGGGGGCAGCCCAGCACCCCAGCTCGGGCTGGTGCTCCTGCTGCTCCCTCGGGGCAGCTCCTCTCGGTCCCCCTGTGCTGGGGCTGTTCCTGTGGCCCCACCTGGGGGGACCCTCCAGCTGTGCCCCAAAACCCCCAGGGAGCTTCGAGCCCCCCAAAGCCCTGCTCGCCCCCCTCTTCCCACCTGCTCTGCACACTCTGCCCTCTTTGCCTCAGCCTTCAGCAGTGCTGCCCCAAGTTCTCCTCAGGGCACCCAGCCCTCTGAGCTGGGAGGCAGGGACGGGGAGCAGGAGAGACCCTCTGTAATCCAGGAGGAAACACCCATGACCTGCTCAGACCCTGGGACACCCCCGAGTCCATGGGCCCAGCTGGGGGTCACCCGAGGGCACTGTGGGGTAATTTTGCACAGCCTTGGCCAAGGGCATCCCCTCACACACACCAGGTTTAATTCTCACTGATTTAAACACAAGAGGGACTTGAAACCCCTTTTTACGTGCTAAAAAATGGACTTCAACATCCCTTCTGTGGGCACCAAGGGGCTCTACCACTCTTGGGGTGGTACAAGGGACACAAAGCTCTCCCTGCACAGGTCTCCAAAACCCACCCGCATCGGGGGCACCACATCCCCTCCATGTGCTCCCTGTGCAGATCAGGCTGCCCACCGTTCTCAACACACTGCCAATGATCTCACCCAATCTGCACGAAATGCCACACAAACGGAGGGGCTCCAATCTACCCTAAGTATACAGAATCTGCTCAGGGGATTTGAATGCTCACCCTTTTGCTTCTCCCTGTTCCGAAGAGCCCAGGGGAATTCACCCAGTGCTGGCAGTTGGATGTTTGGAGATGGGAGGCTCCGGAAATGGTGGCCCAGGGTCCCATCTGGGTCACCAAACTGCTAAGAAAACTTCCCAGTCTGACCACTCCTGAGGCTCTCTGGCCATCACACTCCCAACACCGGAGACTTCCACTGCTGGGACTGGAGCCCAGGGCCTGATTCTACCCTTTGGAAGATGATGTGTTTCCAAGGTCTCCACTGAGGTGCAGGAATGCAGAGGCTGCTGAAAGGTGACCTTAACAGACTCTCCAAAAGAGGGTGATGTTGTCAGTGGTAGATGGTTCTCTCCAGGACCGATGTTCAGTTCCATGGTGGGCACCCAGAGCTGTGTGAGTGGGAATAGCACAGAGGTTTTGGAAGTGCCAGTGCCAACAGAGAAAAGCCCTCAGTCTGTAGCATGATCACAGAGGCAGCTGAGGGAGGTTCCTTGTGTTCAGCTCACTGTCCCTGTGACCCTCCTGCTCTGGCTTCCATCCCCTTCCCACAGCGAGGTCAGAAACCCGAGGATATCGATAGTGTTGCTCAGGTCCCGAGGATGAGACTGTAACCTCGGCAATCCAGGAGATGACTCCCTGTTCTGTTGGAGGAATAGTGACTGGACTTACTGAAGCCCCAGAGGCCCCTGCTTTGCAATGAAAAGAGGGGGTTTAGGGAGAACATGCAGTCTGGAATTCTTGCAAAACGTGGAATACGTAAATTTTCTTAAGAAAGGATGTTCTTTGATGTTTGATCCTTGTACACTTTCCAGCCTAATCAACAAGAAGGGAGATTTAATCCATGAAACAAACAGCAGCCACCAAACAAGCTCTAAGTGACATCCAGGTGTTAGGAAACAAATTACTTGCTGGTAGAATTGCCTCGTTAAGGTTTAGGGCTGGACATGCTTCAGTGATCCCAGGCTGAGGGGCACCCTAACAAAGCTTGGGAAGAAGGATGTACCACTGACAGTGGGCACGAGGAACGCAGAATTTACAGGCCACAGAGACACCTGGCAGAACTCCTAAGATAAGGAAGAAACTGATGAACCCAACTCAGCAATTGTGCCGAAATCAGCTCCAGCTGATAAAAGGCGATTCCAGCAGGGGCAGATCACGACCCAAGAAACCCCCTGACCCAAAGGAAGAGAAAGATTGGGCATGCAGACTAATTAGTGTGAGAAGCAGATCATTAACCAACAGAAGACAGAATACTAATTAATAAGAGAACCACGTAACTTGTAGCCAATGAACAGTAATTCCTTTGGTAATATGTATGAATAATAAATTTTCGATAGTTGGTGTGCTTGATTTGTGGAACTCCAGTGATCACCCAGGCTTGTGCAGCTCTGGCATGAATAAATGTCCCTTTTGAGTGTGTCGTTGTTGGAGTGTTGCCATTTTTTGCAGACAACGGGGTCGCGCAGTGTTCCGGGCTCTGGCAGCTGCAGACACACTGTGCTGGGGCACCGCAGTGCCCGGTCCCTCCGGCCTAACCAACCCATCCAGCGGGAAGTGTCTGATCCCTGGAAAACCCCCCGGGGACGGGCCGTTCATGGGGCAGCAAAACTCCCGTTCAAGGGGCAGGAAAAGGCCCATTCGTGGGGCAGGAAAGACCCACTCGTGGAGCAAGACGGGCCCACTGGTGGGTCTGGAAAAGGCCTGTTCAGGGGTGGGAAAATGCTCACTCGGGAGCAGGAAAAGGCCTGTTCCTGGGTTGGGAAAAGGCCCGTTCCTGGGTTGGGAAAAGGCCCGTTCCCAGGACACAAAAAGGTCCATTCACGGGGTGGGAAAAGGCCCCTTCAGGAGTGGGAAAAGGCTCGTTCCTGGGTCAGGAAAACGTCCGTTCAGGGGCACAAAAAGGCCCATTCCTGAGGCGGGAAAAGGCCCATTCCCGGGGCACAGAAAGGCCCAATTCCTGGGTCGGGAGAAGTTCTGTTCCTGGATCGGGAGAAGGTCTGTTCCTGGGTC
>VZRE01014720.1:287724-313059 GCA_013396775.1 Cephalopterus ornatus
CGGGCAGGGTCGCTGAGGGGCTTCGGGGTGGTATTTTATTTTTTTGGTTTCAGTGCTGTCAGAGGGTTTAAAATAAGCGCCCGGACGCACGCACCGAGCGCCCTGAGGTGCCCCGGCACAGCCGCCTCTGCAGCCGCCGGAGCTCGGGAGGCCCCACAAATCGCTTTTTGCTGTTCGCACGTTCCAGCAAAGCCAAAANAAATGAAAAAGTCTTCAGGACTGTGAGACAGCATTTCAGGAAGAATATTTATCAGCATCAGCTGAACATTCAGGACTGAAGGATAAAACCTGAAGGATTCCTCATCATGTTAATGCAATTAGATCCATTTCAGTTAGTGGAGATATTTTTGTTGGAAAAGGAAAAAAAAAAAAAAAAAGGTATTTGCATGTACAGGTTCTGCGGTTGAGCCGGTATAATTTAAATACTGTGCGTCAAGACAGGCAGCTGTTTCATGGGTAAATTGAGTTGTAAATAATCATCTCAGGGCTGGCAGGGAGAGGTTTTGGGGGTGAGGCCACTCTTTGGGGTCAGGGGGAGGCTCTGGGGTGCTTGGGGGAGGTCAGGGCAGCAGCAGTTTTCCCAGATTTTCCCAGTTTCCTCATTTTGACTCTTATTTCCCTATTCCTCCTCAAATTTCCCCCAACTTTCCCCCCATTTTTGCCTCAAATTTCCCCACATTTCATCGATTCGCCGGATTTTCCCAGCTTTCTTTATATTTTTCCCAAGTTTCCCAACATTTCCCCGAAATTTCACCAATTCCCCCAAATTCTCCAAATTTTCCCCCACAGTTTACCAAAACTCCCACATTTTTGTCCAAATTTCCTATAATTTCCCCCAAATATACCCAATTTTACGAATTTCCCCCAAACTTCCCCTTTTTCGCAAATGTACCCCAAACTTCCCCAGTTTTGGCCCAAATTGCTCCATTTTCTCAGAATTTTCCCCTAATGTTCCCATTTTTACCAAAATCTCCCCATTTCTGCTTAAAATTTCCCTAAATTTCGTCAGTTTTCCCAAATTTCCTAATTTGTTGAAATTTGAAGAAATTTGGAGAATAGTTTGAGAATACCTTGGAATTCTGGGAAAGTCTGGATTTCCGGGGGGATCTGGGGCCAATTTACCTCCTTTTGGGGCCGGTTTGGTTGAATTTCCCAGTATTTCAGCAAATTTGGGGCAAAAATAGTGGCACAGGCGGGGAGTGGGGAAGTGGTGCCAGACTGGGGGGGGATGTGGCAGGGAAAACCCTCCGAGGGCTTGAGACCCACTGGTGCTGCTGTAATGGGAGAACTGGAAGGAGTGTCTCACTGTTTGCTTGGTTTGTTTTTTGGGTTTTTTTTTTTTACTAGGAAAAAATTGAAAAGCACATCGAAATACATTTACCAGACTCTGTTTTTGAATGGGGAGAACAGTGATGTCAAAATCTGTGCGCTGGGAGAGGAGTGGAACTTGCACAAGATTTATTTGTGTCAGGTAAGTGGCTCCTTTCTAAATCCCAGTAGGAACTGTGTTTTTAATAAAATAATGTCTGGGAGCTGTGGAGTATGACTGGAGATTTTTCCTTTTTTTTTCACACCCCCCCCTTATATTTAGGACTGTCACTCTTTTTGTAGATGCAACCAGTTAACCAGCTCCTGTTAGTAGTGTTGGGAAGCAGAGCTGTATCTTTGTTGTTTGAAAAGCTTCTCTCTCTTCCTGTGTAATCTTCTTTGTTCTATTTAATTTATATTTTTCTTAGTCTCGGTGCATCCTCTGTGAAAACAGTCCTGAAATTTGTCTTTGATGTCCTGAGAACATGTTCTTGTTTGCTGAGCGGGTGGCTGAGTGGCTCTTGTGGTGTGAATATTCTGTCAGGGCAAAGGAGGCACTTCCAGAAGGGATTTGCCAAGCCTGTGGTGCCTCAGTTCAGTTTTCCTGTCCCCTGGGCTCAGGTGCAGGGACACTGGTGGTGCTGGGTCTCTGTGGCTTTTATTTGGTTGTTATGAGCCCTCATGGAAGGATTTCTTGCGGCTGCACGAGGAAGGTTTGCACAGGAGCTCTAGAAAGGAGTAGATCTCAGTGAGAACCTGCCAAACAGACACTGTTTGAACAAACATTTTGTTTTGGGCTCCTGTTGAGGTGGAGTCCTTTGTGCTTGTGCTTCGGGAGCGCAGAGGTGCTCTTGGCTTTACTTGTGTCCTCTGTGTCCCAGGCCGTGGGGCTGTGGCAGGAGCAGAGCTGGCAGGCACAGCTCCCTCTGCCACGGGGGTCTCTGGGCCCCGGGGTGGGTTGTGCGGGGTGGGCACAGCACTGGGGTGGCCTCAGGCTGCTGGTGTTTTCTGTCACTGTGACTCTGGTTGCTGCGCCTCAAGTTTGTGAAGCTGCTCCTGGAGCCTTTGCGTGGGTTGGTGACTGAAATTGGGTGTTAAATCCCTTCTGTGGATGCAGCTGTATGGCAGGGTTTGAAAACTGTGACTTTGTTCTGCAGAGGCCTCGTTGTAGGAGTGATGTTTTTTGGGAGAGGAGCCTCGGGGGAGTTCAGTGTTCTCATCAGGCAGGTCCTATTTCAGGTCACGCTCCGGCATTGGAATTATGTTACTGTAGATAAAATAGTTTTGGAGGTTAGAAATAACTCCATGTAAATGACTCTTTTAATGCCTTTGTGACTCTGAACTGCCGAGCAGACATTCTCAGCCTGTTTCAGCTCCCCTGGCCCCTCAGTCACTGCCTTGAGCTTGATAAAGGACAGTCAGGTGCTGCTCTGACTGTTCACAGCAGCTCTGAGAAATGAGAGATTTTTGTTTTCTGATGCTGTTACTAAAATTATAAATTCTTATGCAAATGGGGAGTTGATCTCCATGGCAAAGCCTCGTGGGGAGGGTGTGTGAGATTAGTGAGGTCCCAGGTTTGAGAGGAGTGTGTTGTATGCCGTGGTTAGGGATACACTGAGGATACAGAAATACTGACCTGATCAAATAAAATCAAAACTGGGGTTGGTGTTATTTGCTGCCTTAGGCTGAAATGCTGAGGGAAGAGGTCAGGGAATGTGGTACAAATAGACTTTATTTTTTTGATCTCTCAGGTAAACTTCATTGATAGCATCTCATAATGGGCACATCTGCTGCTGGGAAGGAAAATCAGGAACCCTAGTAGAGCATTATCTTTCCCTTCATTTGGATGGAAACCTCTCAAATTCTAGTTTTATGTGCCTTACACTTAATAATAAAAGGTATATTGCTGTAAATGGTGTATGTGTCTGTGTCCTTGGTATGAGACTACAGCCTTGTACAGTAATTTGTATGTCTTGCATGCCTTTCTTTTATTTCTCCCCAGTCCCAAAACTGGCATTCCCTAATGCCTGCAGGATTTGTTGTCTGCTGGTAACATCAAGGACTTAGTTCTTGGACTAATTCTGCCCCCACTGGTGGTGTGGTTTTTTGGAAAAGAGCTTCTGTGGCCTTTCTGGCCTTTTAAAGCTCTTTTCTTTGGTCACACACGTAGCCCAAGTTTGCTGTAGGCATTTTCAGTGTCAGAAACAGTAAATACAATTGGCCCCTTTTGAATCTGTCAGAATGTTTTAGCTTGTGAAAGTTCCCTTAACACAGTTTGTTCTGCATAAAGGTAAATATTAACCATGTTTTGTTCCATGTGCTGCTTTTGGCACTGCTAATTGGGATGAAATCTCTTAGTTGGGTTCTTTTTCTCTCTTCTTCCCTCCTACAGTCAGGCTACTTTTCCAGTATGTTCAGTGGCTCTTGGAAAGAATCCAGCATGAACGTCATAGAGTTGGAGATTCCAGACCAAAATATTGATGTAGAAGGTAAGTGGGAACCTCTTATTTTAACAAAACCCTGAGGGCAGGAGTTAAGTTCAGCCTCATGATCCTCAGAGGTGGAACTTCTGTTTCTCTACTTTTCCAGCTCTCAGGGTGTGCTGGAGGGTTTGTTTAACTGGTGGAAGCTCAGGACTGGTCACTGCCACGTCTTGTGTTTTGTGTGGGGGTGTCTGGGCTGGTCAGCACCGGCTGTTTGTCCAGAGCAACTGAGATCACAGGGGAGGTGTGCAGTGAAGGGGTTGGGTTACAGTTCAGGATTCACTGAATGCCCCATGCTCAGTGCTCTGTCTCTGTTCGGCTCCTGTTCCCTCTGCAGCTCTGCAGGTGGCCTTTGGCTCGCTGTACAGGGACGACGTGTTAATAAACCCCAGCCGCGTGGTTGCTCTGCTGGCAGCAGCCTGCATGCTGCAGCTGGTAAGTCAGAAATGCCCTTTCTGTCTCTACCTGAAAAGAGGCAGAACAGTCCATAATATCCTCACCAGCATGTCCTGTTTCACCCAGAGAAATGAATCAGCTTTTCAGGCTCAGTGGGAAAAAGCCCAAACACAACGCAGAGGGTTTGTTGGAAAACGCTGTGGCTAAGATTCAGGGGTAAGATTAAGTGCTGCTTTGAGTCATATCTAATAAAGGTAGATTAAATTAGGTTTTGCAGCTCATTTGCTCTACCCTGAAGGCATTCATCACACTTTTCTTTTGGGGGAAATATTGTTAATATTCTAATATTCTGTGTTTCTGAGGGGCAGTGGTTTAAATGTTTTGGGCAGTGTAGCACAGGTCACTGCAGCCTGGGGGACTTCGGGGGTGGCTCAGGCAAGAAAATCTGCGTGAACTGCACGGTGTCTGACATTTCCTGTTGTGAAATGAAAACTCTGCATGTCTGTGGGTTTTTTCCCTCCCTGCAGGATGGCTTAATCCAGCAGTGTGGTGAAACAATGAAGGAAACCATCACCTCACAGACCGTGTGTGGGTACTATAACTCCGCGGGGACGTACGGGCTGGACTCCGTGAAGAAGAAGTAAGAATTCCTGTCTCTGAGCTGCTTTGGACGTGGCTAATTATCAGTGAATTTACGCACAGTACAATAATGCCCAGGTTAATTATTTTATTAGAGTAGAATCATAGAATCACGAAGGTTGGAAGGGACCTTTAAGATCATCCAGTCTAACTGTCCAACCAGCACTGCCACTTTAACCCCTAAAACCTTATCACCCAGTGCCAGATCCATGCACCTCTTAATTCCAGAGATGGTGGCTCTACCACCTGCCTGGGCAGCCCATTCCAACGCCTGACCACCCAAACAGTGGAAAAATCTGATCTGAATCTCTTCTGTCTCAGCTTAAGTCCATTCCGTCTGGCCCTCTCACTGCAAGCACAGCAGAAAAGACCAGTCCCCACCTCTCTACAACCTCCTTTCAGGGAGTTGTTAGCAATGAGGGTACCCCAAGTCTCCTCCTCTTGAGACTAAGCAAACCCAACTCCCTGAGCTGCTCCTCATCAGACATGTTTCCTGGATCTCTCACGAGCCTTGGTGCCCTTTGCTGTGCACACGCTTCAGCACCTCAGTGTGCCTTTGGAAGTGAGGGCCCAGACCTGCACTCGAGGTGTGGCCTCACCAGCACCGAGCACAGGGGGACAATCACTGCCCTGCTCCTGCCGGCCACACTGCTCCTGATACAGGGCAAGATGCCACTGGCCTTCTTGGCCACACTGTTGGCTCATATTGAGCTGGCTGTCAACCAGGACCCCACAGTCCCTTCCTGCTGAGCAGCCCTGAAGCTGTTCCTCCCCCAGCCTGGAGCTGCAGGGGTTGCTGTGACCCAAGTGCAGGATGTGGCACTTGGCCTTGTTGTACCTCACGCCATTGTCCTTGGCCCTTTGATGGAGTCTGTCCAGGTCCCTCTCCAGAGCCTTCCTGCCCTCCAGCAGATCAACACTCCCACCCAGCCTGGTGGTGTCTGCAAATTTACTGAGAGCACACCTGACCCCCTCGTCCAGATCAGTAACGATGGTAAACAGGGCTGGCCCCAAACCAGCCCTGGGGACACTGCTGCTGAGGGGTCCCAACTGGATTTATTTCCCTTCCCCACAACTCTCTGGGCCTGACTGTCAGCCAGGTTGTTAAAAATCCAAGAATTCACACATCCAAGGCATGAGCAGCCAGTTACTGCAGGAGACGCTGTGGGAGATGGTGTCAGACACTTGACTAGGTCTGGATAGACACAT
Organism: Cephalopterus ornatus; assembly: GCA_013396775.1. NCBI lineage: Eukaryota > Metazoa > Chordata > Aves > Passeriformes > Cotingidae > Cephalopterus > Cephalopterus ornatus. The sequence goes on from VZRE01014720.1 coordinate 293,760, forward strand.
CCACAGCCTTCCCCTCATCTCCTGGGCGGTCACTTTGTCACAGAAGGAGATCAGGTTGGTCAAGGAGGACCTGCCTTTTGTACATCCATGTTGGCTGGGCCAGGTTGTCCTGCATGGGCCATGTGATGGCACCTTGGATCTCATCCATAACCTTGCCTGGAACCGAGGTCAGGCTGACAGGCCTGGAATTCCCTGGATCATTCTCCTGACCCTTCTTGTAGATGGGTGTTGTACTTGCTGCTTTCCAGTCATCTGGAACTTCTCCAGTTCACCAGGACTGCTGGTAGATGGTGGAGAGTGGTATGGCACGTTCTTTTGCCAGTTCCCTCAGTACTCTGGGTGCATCCCATCGGGGCCCATGGACTTGTGTGTAATGGCAGAACAGGTCACTGACCATCTCCTCCTGGATTACAGGGGCTTCCCTCAGCTCTCCATCCCTCACTTCCAGCTCTGGGGGTTGGGTATCCTGAGGACAACTGGTCCTGATATTAAAGAGGCAAAGAAGGCATTAAGTACCTCAGGCTGTTCCTCATCCCCTGTCAGTACATTATCCTCTGCACTGAACAAATGATGGGGACACTCCTTGACCTTCCTTTTGCAATGTATTTATGGAAACTTTTTTGTTGTCTCTAACTGTAGTGGCTAAATCAAGTTCCTGTTGGGCTTTGGCCCTTCTGATCCTTTGAAAGCTGCCTGATTTTGGCTTTGCTCATCCTACTGAATTGTCGAGGTTCTGCTGTCATCAACTCCCTTAAAATCCTTGCAGATTGTGGCAGGTTGATTGGCCTGTGCTGTGACTGAGTGAATTACAGTAGTAAGGACAATATGTGTGGTCTTGAGTGTGACAGTGAAGTAACACTGATGATCACAGACTGTTTTATCAAAAAGTGGCTTTAATATGCAGAGTTAAAGCTGAACTTTGAATGAGGAGGGCTAATGCCACATTTGGGAGCAGAATGCTGAGAGCTCCCAGCTGCTTCCTTGTGCTGTGACTCAGTGTGTTCTCACAGCTCCGTGTGGCATTAACAGTTCTTGGAATTCTGCTGGTGCTGTGCCCTTAGAGAAGCTCAATGCAACTTTAATAAGAGCTTTAGAAAATTTTCTTGTAAACTCCCAGTGTTTGAAAGAACTTTTTTTTGATATTTTTATGCATTTCTGGCTTGGGTTAAGGCAGCATTTCCCAGTCCTGTGGGGCAGCATCAGCCTTTGTGAGCCTGAGCATCTGTTGCAGGAGTGTTGACATGGCAAAAAAACAAGCAAAGGTCTTAATTCCTTGCTTTCCATGCAGGTGCCTTGAGTGGCTCTTGAACAACCTGATGACCCACCAGAGCATTGGACTCTTCAAAGAACTCAGGTACTGGGGCTGCACTTCTCCTGCAGGGGTGAAGGACAATCTCTGCCCAAGTCTGGAGCTCACTGCAAATTGTTTTCTGGGCTGTTGCTGGTTGGTTGTTCCCTGTCTGCCCTTCTTCCTTTTCTCTCCTCTGTCACACTGACCTGTTAGGATTGATTTTTTTTTCAGCATAAACCTTATGAAGCAGCTGATCAGCTCCTCCAACCTGTTTGTGCTGCAGGTGGAAATGGACGTGTACACTGCTCTCAAAAAGGTATTTCACCAAGGGGCTGCTGGGGCTTGAGCAGTGGAGCCTTTGTGGGACTGAGTGAAAGTATTTAACAGAGTATCAGAACCTCTACAGGAATGAATGCACTATGGAAATATCTCTTATTAATGCATGGATCACTTATTTAAAACCTTCTTCCACCGACTCACTAAAAGTTGTTTATTTTTCCCAGTGGATGTTCCTTCAGCTCGTGCCTTCTTGGAATGGGTCTTTCAAGCAGGTGTTAACTGAAGCCGATGCCTGGTTTGCCGAGCGCAGGAGAGGTAGGAGGAGTTGCCTGGCCTTGGTTTGGGGTTTGAATGCAAGTAATTTCTTAATTTTAGTGGCAAATGGTGACTCACCTGCCCATAATAACGATCTCTGATCAATAAGGAAAAACTCAAGTATAAATAGGGGCTGGCAAATAGTTAGGAGAACAAGTTGTAATGCAGGTGCTCTGTGTTGCAGAGTTCGGGGGTGATGTTGCATTCCTGGAATCAGCACAGGGAAGTGCATTCCTGCCCGTGTTCTCCCACCTGAGGTTGCAGTACATCATCAGTGACCTGGCCTCGGCCAGGATTGTGGAGAGGGACGCCCTGCTGCCCTCAGGTGAGTGAGTGCTGGGCACAGGTGAGGCCTCACCTCGGCTGCTGTGATCTGGGGCACCTCACCCCGAGAAGGATATGGAGAGGCTGGAGGTGTCCAGGGAAGGGAACGGAGCGGGGAAGGGGCTGCAGCAGCAGGAACAGCTGAGGGAGGTGGGGGGCCTCAGCCTGGAGAAAAGGAGGCTCAGGGGGGACCTTCTGGCTCTGCAACTCCCTGACAGGGGGAGGGAGCCGGGGGGGGTTGGGCTCTGCTCCCAGGGAACAAGGGACAGGAGGAGAGGGAACGGCCTCCAGCTGTGCCAGGGGAGGGGCAGGTTGGATATTGGGGAAATTCCTTCTTGGGAAGGGCTGTCCAGCCCTGGCACAGCTGCCCAGGGCAGGGATGGAGTCCCCATCCCTGGGGGAGTTTAAAAGCCGTGTGGATGTGGCACTTGGGGACATGCTCAGTGGTGACCTTGGCAGTGCTGGGGAAGTGGTTGGACTCAGTGACCTTAGAGGGCTTTTTCAACCCAAACCATTCCATGATTCTACTCAGCTGATCACATTCTGTGTGCCTTCCCCAGCCTGCCCTGCCCTAGAGTAATTGGGAAGGTCTCTGTGTTTTCTTATTGCTCACATTTACTTTCCACATCTGGTTTGTGGCTGAAGATTCAGCAGAAGCTGAGTATGAAAATTCCAGGCATAACAGTCTGCACACACAGGGCTGTCAAGCATTCTGCTGATCAGATTATGAAAGTACTCAAAGTCAATACATAATGCATTATCAAAGTTTAAATTATCTCAGAGCCCCAGAGATGCAAAAGAAGTCTTTTGCCTTTGAGAGAGCAAAACTTCCTGAGACTCAGCTGTTTCCTAGCCATTACTTTCTAAGGAGAGCTGAGTAGGTTTTGATATGATTCGGAATAATACCTGAAAATAAAGACAAAAAGCACAAGATGCTGTGAACTCTTCTTCTCTCTTCCAAGACTAGTAGATTTAGGATGATTTGGGGCAGAGGGGATGTTCAAAAATATTGCTCGTCATTTTATTTGCACTTTGACTTGTATAAAACACATCCTCCTTCTAGGGCCTTGTGCTTTTTGAAGCCCAGAGAGGCAAAAGCTCATGTTATTAGAGATTACTGCTGTGACATGACAGTATCTTGGATACTGGAAAATGGAAAGCCTCTGGTTATCTTGGTGCTGAAATCTGAGTCCACAGATCTCTGTTCCCTGCTCAGGAGCTGTGTGAACATGGCTGGAAATGGGTTATCAAGTTGGGCTCTCACTTAGGAATGACAGTGGAAAAACATTTTCATCTCTTATCATGGGAAACACCTGCCCCTCCTTCTTCTTCCCTTTTATTTTTTTTCTCCCTTCTCTCACCCAGGGTAGTTGTGCTCCCTGTAAGTGTTTGGAATTCTCATGCTCCGCCTTTGAATTTGGCTCCTGGTGTCCTTGTTCAGATTTCCCTCTGTTCAGTGTTGCCTTGTCAGAGTTGAATCCTTGCAGTGATTTTTGCATCTTAACTCTGCCAGTTTGTTCCTGGCTGTCACATACTGAGTTTGACACGGATTTAAAAAAATACAACTGTCCATTCATGTGTGTCTGTGGTGTCTGTGTGTGGGTGTGATAACCACGTGCCAATTAAAACTGAATTTATTGAGCTGTTTATCACTTTGATTTGTAATTTCTTGATGTCTGTGTTCTTGTCACCTCTCCATACTTGAGGTATGAAGTAGATAAGTCCATTCCTGCAGCATTGGGGGTCACAGTGGAGCCCTGCCATACATAAATGTTTAACCTGTCTTTGAATTATGCTGCTATAAAGTTAATTTTTTTTCATCTCATGTTAGTTGGCCTTTCCCTTCATGCTGCTGTAGATGTCAACACGATGCTGTGATGCCGTGTTTGGATGTTTCCTTTGAAGCCTGATGGAATTGTTAGATCCTTCTGAAAGACTTTCCTTGCCATTGAGCTGATGTAGGGTCACTTCAGTTTGCCTTTCCTGTGCTGCCATGTCCTGTCTCTGCCAGCAACAATGACTTAAGCACTCTTTGTGGCTGAATGTCTGAATAACCCAGAGCTCCTCTCTTTCCCCCTTTGAAATGTTGGAAAGATGTTCTCAGAGGCTGGATTAGGGCTCTCTCTGCCTGTGGGGAGGGAGCAGGGCCTTTCCTCCCTAGAAATCTGCTCATCTCTTGAGTGAAAATGAGCAGTTACTGCTCAAAGGTACTGGCTTTCCCTCCTTCCAGTTCTGGTTTAAATTAGTATCTCAATAGCTGGAGAAGAGGCTGTTTTCTGCACTGGGTCTTATGAAGTAGAAGAGGAAGGAACTCTGTTATCCTGTGCTCAAAATGCCCCTTTCAGGGTGTTCTCTGAGCATCAGGTGGAGGCAGCACTTTCCCACCAGGTGGGAGTGGTCTGGTCTGTTGTGCCCAGACCACACTTGCTTGACCTCCAGCAAGTGATAACATTTTCTTATGCGTAGAAATCCCCAAAGAACAGCTCTGAGCTGTGATAGGTGATATTTTACATGATCAAGTGATGTATAAAGTAAATAGAATCCATCTTACTCTAGAGTGATATTGGTACAGGTTATAGGCAAAGTGCAAAGGTCGTTACAAAAAATAACTTTGGGTGAATGACCCTTTAGATGCTTAATTTAGTGATGATACAGGAGAACAAGGGACTGTTATGAAGTGGCTTTGTCAGCATGTGATTAAAATGTTGCGAACCAGAAATTTGCGGGAGCTGCACTTGATTGCCATCCCTTATGGTTTGTGTTGTTCCTGCCTACCAGATGTGTGATGGGCTGCAGTGGGCAGCCTTCTCTTACCGTTCTTCAGGGAGTAAACCCTGTGTCTGTTCTCAAACCCAGAAGCCTTTGTCTGTGCCTGTCAGGGGAAGGATTCTCACAAGACTAACTGCAGGTTTGGGGCTGATTTGCTGGCGCTCTCTGAAAAAGCCCGAGAGCGAGGTTGTGTCCCAGCTGCCGGGGTGCTGGAGAGCAGCACCCGCGGGCAGTGCCGCTGCCGCGGGCTGGGGGGCACTGTGGCACCGGGGAAGGCAGGGAGGGTGCTGGGGAAGGAGGGAGGGTGCTCGGGGAAGGCAGGGAGGGTGCTCGGGGCAGGGGGAGCACCTCCTGTGCCGGGAGGGATCCTCGTGTGAGGAAGCGCTGGCAGAGCTTCGGACTTGCCAGCCACTGTAATCGTTTCGTGCCGGTGTGCAGCCAAAAGCTGTGTTTAAATCAGAACTGTTGCTCTGCCTTTGCAAGGAGGTTTAGATAAATCCTGGGGCTCGCTTTGGGAACAGGCTGCCAGCATCCAGCATTTGAGGGGATGCTTCGTAGCTGAGAGTCTGCAGAAGGGGGACTTCGCTGAGGACTTTGTGTTCTGGCGGAAGCCTTTTAGATAATTCTGGATGAAATTCCTCTTGAGGTAAAGAAGGAAATCACATTGAGTAGTTGAAAGTAGTGCTGTGGTTATTTATTTATTCACTTTTATACCCTCTGTGTGTGTAGGGCCTGCAGGAGAAAACTGAAATTCTGTATTAGGGGTTCACAACTCTGTTCTTTGGGCAGGAAAGGTGCACGAGACAGAAGTACAGGATATGTCTGTGTGAGCACAGTGTTCATTGTTCTGCTTTACTTGGTGACTTCTGAACATTTCCTAAGCTGTGCTTTCCTTCTTAATGTCTATAAATTAGCAGGTGAACTGCAGTTGATATATGAGGTATGAAATAGATACATACACATAAACAAATAGAGAAGATGCTCTCCCTCCTGATTTGCTTTTATTCCTTCCCTTCCAACACATCCATTCTATGGCCCTTCCCTTCTATGGCACCATTTTCCTTAATTCATTTTTATACTTTGTTGTACTTTGATTAATTCCCAGCTGGCCCCTGTCACAGTCTGAATTCTCACTCTAGAGTCAGTAGGACAAGGGCTGGTTTTAATTTTTCCTTCTGGGATTTGTGAGTCGATCTCAGCAGTGTGACCTCACCCCTCCTCCCTTCTGTCACCCTCATCAGCTCCTGCTTTGGTTTTGGTCACAGTGGTTCTCCTTTTCTCTCCCCAGCCCGTTCCCCCAGTGCTGGTTCTCACACATGACCTTGCCCCTGTTCATTATCTTGACTGAGGACTTACACCCTGTGCTCTTGGATGCTTGGGATCCCCTTTGTGTAACTGCCTGACAAACTGTTTGGGTTTTTTCTGTTTTATCTCTCGGTTGCAACATTAAATTAACAGAACTGATAAAATCTTTGTGTGTTCTCCAAGGAAGACATGAGTTGTGTTTATTCCTAGTAGGGCACAATTTCTATTTGTTTTAATATATCTGTGTTAAGTCACTGTTTCCTTTATCTGTTTTCTTCTTGTTTAACTTGTGTAAAATTCTGCTGGGGATTCAGAAAGCAACATCTTCTCCCAAGAGGTTGTTAACAAGCTCCTTGGCTGAACAGAGCTTTGTGTACTGAGAAAACGTGTTGAGTTGCATCACTTGTTGAAGTGGTGAATGTTTGAGGAGATGAGCACAGTCTGGAGTTACCGACTGTTGGTTGTGGATGTTTCTCTGTATCCCTTCTCCTGTGGCTGGGGCTGGAGCTGGAGAACACAGGGAGTTATCAGGGGGTGGGTTGCACAGGCCATCCAGTTAACAAGTGTAACTTCATTATTTCAATGTCATTTTATTTCTCTATTTCAAATCTTTGTGACCATCCCCATTCCCAGCTTCAAAGACAACAAGCTTATTTTTTTTTTTTCAATTTTAGAGTGGCTGTCCTCTGTTTACAAACAGCAGTGGTTTGCCATGCTCAGAGCAGAACAAGACAATGATATTGGGTAGGTATATTACAGGCTTTCTCTTCTTTCTTTCCTAAATTAGAAACCTTCCTCATATAAATTCTCATGTGAATAATTTGGGAGTTTACATTAAGAAGAGGGGGGGAAGCATATTTCCGTGGTTTTTTGGGGGGAGAAGTGATATTTCAGTGGTTTTGAGCTGTTGCTCTCTGTGGGGCTGCCTGTTCCCTTGGGCTCCCATCCTTTATACAGCAGAACTCTGGAAAACTGGTGTAATGGGACCAGAGTTCGATGCTGGGGGGTGCACACACGTTCTGTGTTTTCTTTTATGTTGGTTAATGCTTCTCACCAGCACTTTGCTTTGAAATAAGTGTTGAGTCTGCAAAAGGGTAATTTCTGAGCCTTCCAATTTCAGGATACTTTGGGAACAGTGCTGCAGCTGGAGAAGCCTGTCTGTCCTGCCCTTGTGCCCTGGGGCTGGGTGGGCAGGAGGCTGGGGGGCAGTGGAACTGTGTTGGTGCAGGAGGCAATCCATCCTTTTTTGTTTGTGCAGGGATAACTCCACAGTAGCTTTTGTTCCTGCCTCTCCCATCCTGCCCCCCCAGACAGCGAGCGAGGGCCCAGCACCCAGCAGGGCTCAGCACCCTGTCACCTGTTCCCCCAATTCCCCTCTAATTTCACAGGCGTTCCCCCTCAGTGTTGTGCTTGACATCTCTCCCCTGCCAGCTCTCCAGCTTTCCCCAGGCAGTGCATCCTTCTCTGCTGCTGAGACCCCATTCTCTCCATAATCCTGCAGTTTTATATCCCAGCTTTTCTCCTTCCTAGACCGTGTGCTGCATGGTGTTGGCCTTGCCTTGGCAGTGGGGAAATGCAGCTGAGTTGGGGAGGTTTGGGTTGGATCTCAGGACAAGGTTCTTCCCCCAGAGGCTGGTTGGGCACTGACCAGGCTCTCCAGGGCCTGGGCACGGCCCCAAGGCTGCCAGAGCTCCAGGAGTGTTTGAACAATGCCCTCAAGGACAGAGTGGGATTGTTGAGGTGTCTGTGCAGGGCCAGGAGCTGAACTCGATGATCCTGGCGGGTCTCTTCCAGCTCGGCATATTCCATGATTCTGTGACTGTGAAATTCCCTGACAGCTCCCCGTGTGTGTGGCATTTCCATGCCCTCCCAAAGGCTGGTGTGTGGCTGTCCTTTGTGGAGCCCCTGAGTGGTGTCTGTGTGATGCCGGGCCTGTGCCTGGCAGGGGCTGTCAGTGTGCGGGCAGTGGGTTGTGTGTGACTGATGTGTGTTACGTGTGTGTGTGTGACCACCAACTGTTCCCCTTCCTCCTGCTTGCTCTTTGCCACGTTGCCGTGAGCCAAGTCCCCTGATCTCCTTCCAGACACCAAAACTGTGGCAAAATGCAGCTGGGGGAGTTGTCCCTGTCTTTCTCATCTCTACTAGTTCTTAAAGTGCTTTGTGAAGAATAAATGCCAGGTCAAGCAGCTGCAAAATGTCTGTAACCTTCCAAAAACCAGCAAACCCAGTTGTTTATTTCTGCCAGAGCTGTGTCAGCCCAGCGTGTGGAGATGTGGAGATGGACGTGTTGGGTTGCAACAGGAGAGTTCACTGATTAATCACAGGCTGGAAGGTGTGAGAACCACTGACCTGATTTGAACCAGGGGCCGTGTGGGCTGGGGCAGTGTTCAGTTACAGACCTCCCATCTTCCCTAAAAGTGAAAGTCTTCCCTGTTCTCTTGCTGTACTTCCCTGGCAGTAGCAGTTCAGGATTTTTCAGGTGGAGGGTTTGGCTGGATCATTACTGAACAACCAACAGCCAGTGGAACTGTTCTTAAATACCTGCAGTTCTGTTCTGAAACAGCTTGTGCTTTAGCCCCAACACCCTGTGGTGTGGCTCCATAGCTTAATTATGTGTTATATAGGAAATATTTCCTTAATTACTTCCTTTTGATGTTACCATGTAATAGTGTAAAATATCCCCCAAATTCTTAAGAATAGTCAAGATCTTTAAGAAGCGGTTCTCTTCAGTAGCAGTGCTTTAGGAAACGGTGGAGGTAAAGTACAGAATTGTGACTCTCCTATTCAACTCCTAAAGGTGAACTTTGGGTGGCCATAGCTTGTTTCTGATGTGGTGTTTTCTTGGGAAGACTTTTCACTGCTGCTGTGGCTGTGTCTAAGAGCAGACAAACATATCCTCCTGGCTCATGGGGAGCCACAGTGAATGGGGAAGTGAGTAAAATTCTGACAGCAGGTAAAACCCCGTATTTGCTGATTTGGATGTGTTTTGGTAGTTCAGTGGGAGCATTAGGGTTGTCAGCCAGGGGATATACGAGCTTCTGGAACAGTCAGCTACCACAGCCTGCAGTGGGGATGATGCGGATCCCCCAGCTTGGGAAAGAGCAGCTTTCCTGTTCAGCTGCAGCTGAGGATTTCAGTGGCTCTTGAAGGAGCAGAGTATTTTTCTACATTTTCCTTGTCTAGTTTTCCCTTTTGCAGTCTGGGATTTTTTAAGATGTTTTTAAAGACAGTGAAACCCAGACATGTCAGCACAGGCAGCTCAGCTGCAATGAACCTCGTCCACAGCACAGGGTCCCTGAGGAGATCAGTGGGGTTTGGAGGCCTGGGAGCTCTCCTGTGCTGCCACCCTGCTCGAGGGGCCTGTGGTTGGCAACTTGTGCCTTAGAAGGGAACCCATGCGACTGTTCCTTCGTGTAACACAGATGCTTTGGCCGTTGGTCCAACCTGTAGCTGGAAGGAAAGAATTAAGGTTTTATAAGCCCTTCCTTTACCCAGCTCTGCCCTTCCTCTCACACCTGCTGCCTGTATTGATATCCTAGCACATTTTTTCCCTCAGAGGTGAGGAAACAGACTTGGGAATCGGAACAAGATGAGCTGCAGTAAGGCTCTATTTCCATACCCCACCTGGAGCAGAGCATAATTGCACCTGCTTATCTCAACACTGCCAACATGGAAATGGCACTGCTTGGAAACCTGTGATGTGGTTTGCTCTTGATAACCTTGGGGAGGGGGAGAAGAAAGTGTTTCTCTTCTACTTTTACGAGGTTGCATTTAAAAGGACTAAACATTTTATTTGCTGTACAGAATTGGCAAATGTTTTAGTGTAACACTGGAGTTTGTGGCTTGGAACTGGAGCTGCTCAAGGTCTGCTTGTTGTGCTGAAGTGGATCATTTTTAATTAAACATGTGTTCTGTGGCAGAAGCCAGACAGATCTTTTGAGCCCAGGGCTGGATAGTTTCTGCTCTAACAGTCTCTTTGGCGGTGTTTGAGGAGGAAATAGGATAACTCAACTGTTCACTGTGTGGCAGCTGATGGAAGTGGTTAAAACTGAAGTTTTGCATCATCTGAAGCTGCTCCAGGGGTGGGGAGGAGGATGCTAATGTCTGTCTGAGCATTATGTTTGTGAAATTTGTCACTAATTAAACAGAAATAAATCCTTTATCACCACTGCTGCATTTAGGTCAGCCGCAGAACCAGTTCAGCTGGAAGATGTGGAAAAGCACACGGGAGGTTCTTGGGTGAATTTGGTTACTGTGATGAGTTTATGTGCTTAACCTGTTCGTAGAACATTTAGTCTCCCAGGACTGGTTTTTGCAGAAATGGAGAGAAAAGACCCAGGCTGCATTCACAAAAGCTTTAGCTGCAAGTTCCTAGGGGGTGTGAGCAGTAGGAAGAGAACAGATGCTGCATTTCCTCTGGCTGGTGGAGCTTGGAGGATGTTGTTGGATGTTGCAGGTGTATAGTTTAACCAGGGGGGGTGATGTCTCTGGGGTTTATAAAGCTCAAGACTTTCTGGCAGTGGTGGTTGGTTGGTTGATGATGTCATTGTGTGTGGAGTGAAGTGAGTAACACACCTCTGGAAAACTGGGGCTGCTCTCACTCCTGTGGCTCTGCCGGGCTGCTGTACGTGTGGAAGCACCAGAGGAAACTAAACTGTTGGGTGGAAGGAGCTGCTGGTGGTGTCAGATGGCAGAACAGAGGGGCTCTGGCATGTCATGAGCACTGAGGGAAGCGGTTTTTTTAGGCAAGTTGTGTAACCAGCCCCTTGAGAAATCCTTCAGTGTCTCGTGGCTGCTTCTTCTCTGCACTGCTGTGCTGCAGGGCCCTGCAGCTGTGCCCCAGCACCACTTTCTGGTTGGGCCTGGGAAGTGGGACTGATGTGTTTAAAAAGGACTTGGGTCTTTATGAGGCTTGGAGAATGTATTTCACTGCAACAGCTATAAGCTTTATTATCTGGAAAAATTCTTTCATAAAAGTCCTGCCTGACTGAGGTCTCACAGCCTGGTTTGTGTGGCAGTTTTATAGAGTAGTTGGATGTTTATGGGACAGTTCAGGATGGAAGGGACCCTGAGAGCTCATCTGGTCACACCTCTGCTCAGAGAAGGGTTGGCTGCGGGTCCCTTCCCACTCGGGGTATTGTGTGGTCAGACCAGTTTACTCCAGTCTATTCATCTTTCCCACGTTAAGGTATCACACAAAGCTGTTGAAGTGTCCTTAAAGATGCCCTTTTATTTTTTTCAGGCCCCAAGAAATAAGTAAAGAGGAACTGGAAGGAAACAGCATGAGGTGTGGCCGCAAACTCGCCAAGGATGGTGATGTAAGTGGGGCACGTGGCAAAGGCATGTCAGGCATTCCCAAAACACTCAGGTCCTCACTGTCAAACCACATCCAGAAGATGTCATGAAGAAAGAAATCGTTTTGTTCTCCCCAGAAGGAGGGAAACACTTGTTCTCTCTGCAAGGAGGAAGGGATTGGTGTTTCATGGTGCTCCTGTGCTGCAGCTGAGACAGCGTTTGGGAAAACTTTTCATTTGAGACTGTCATCTGAGACTTGAAAAATACAGGCAGTAAATAGAGCTCTGATCATTTTCTTTTTAGCTGAAAAAAGAACTTCTCTAGATAAAATGTGTGATAATCAGAGCCAGAACCTCTGTGTTCCATGTACACATCCGTGTCTTTAGGTAACAGATCTTGTGAAAAAACAGGAAACATGAATTTTCCGCTCTGAAGTCCCTTAACCTCAGGAAGCTGTGCTCCAGGGAGTGCTTTGGGCATGGCTGGGGCCTGCAGTAAGTGCTGCTCACAGACCAGCCGCTTCCCAGTGCAGAGTGTTTTGTACCCACTTGTGCCGAGTATTTTTGTCTGTCTGGGAGGCAGCTGACACTCAGCTGCTCTCAGTCATCTGGCTGCCAGCCAGTGGTTCTCTACCAAGGTATCCTGTGTTTCAGACAGATGCTGGCAGGGCCCCTTGAACCCCCCATGTCTCTGTCGCCCAGGGTCCCATTCCCAGGGCGGACTGCCAGAGAAGGGGCTGTCACCACTCAGGTGGCACTCGCCGTCCATGTCGTAGGCACTGCTCAGGCTGGTTGCTTTGGCTCTCCCCCTTGTCCTGCAGTACTGCTGGCGCTGGACTGGCTTCAACTTCGGCTTTGACCTGCTGGTCACCTACACCAACCGCTACATCGTTTTCAAGCGGAACACGCTGAACCAGCCCTGCAGCGGCTCCGTGAGCCTCCAGCCCCGCCGCAGCATCGCCTTCAGGTACGGCCTGAATGACCCCTGCCATCTGTGCCTGCACTGCATTCCACTAGTTACCCTAAAACATGTCCTGTCTCCTTGAGAGGAACTCCCCGTGCTGGGAAAGCAGGAGGGTTCTGAAGTCAGGTCCCTGCCGTTGTGCCCCCAGGTTGCGTCTGGCCTCCTTCGATTGCAGCGGGAAGATGATTTGCAGCAGGACAACGGGCTATCAGATCCTCACCCTCGAGAAGGACCAGGTGTGTCTCTGGGTTTTTGAGCTGTTGAACTTGAATTGTGGAGTCCAAGGCATGAAAAAAATGCAGAGGAGCCACCGGTGCTCTTGAAGGGGAGTTGCTCTTCTTGTTGTTGCTTATGTGGAATCTCAAGTGTTCCTGTTAGAGGTAGTGAGTGATTAAAGCTAATTTGTGAAGTGGAACTGGAGTGGGGTAGTGTGGGCTTCACTAGTGTTGAATGTGAAATTAGTTCCCATATGAGTGAAATCAGTGCCTGTGGTGCTGCTGTGCGCTGCCAGTGCCCTGATCTGGACCTGCTGCTCTCCCAGCACTGCTGACATCACCCCTCTGGATAATCTGTCCAGCAGGATCCTTATTTAGAGGCAAATTTGGACTTTGAAGACTCTCTTGTAAGCTGAAGAGTTAAGAGAATGTCTACATGTTGTTCAAGGGTCACATTTATTACTGCATTAAAAAAATCAATAAAAAGCCCCTGAGAGAGGAGCGGAGCTTTCTTAGAGCACATGACCTTTTCCACCCACTTCTGACAGCAGAATTTACTGAGGCAAGTGCAGGACTTGTAAATCAAGTTTCTCAGATCCCAGGCAGCAGTGATATGGAGGTGGTGAGAACACACAAAATCTTTCCCTGGCAGTGCCATCCTCACTGTAGGGTAAAGTTTCAATTTTGCTACCCCAAAACCAGTTCCTGAAGTGAAACCCAAAAATTCCTACCCACAAACTGAAATTTGCTTCAAAATACAGACTGTTGGGTGTTGCCTGGTTGGTGAAATCTCCCAAAACTGAAAACTGCCCCTTTGTCCCCAGAGTGCTGGAGGGTAAATTTGCTTTCCTGTGGTTGTTCCCTGTGGTGCAGAGGCCTGGGAGCTCTGGGGCTGTGGGCAGCCTGAGAGTGTCTCATTGGTGCCAATGCTACCAACCATCTACTTGAGGTGAAGGGGAATTGCTGTCTTGGGTTTATTTTTTATATTCTGATTTTAATCCGTAGTCATTAACTGTACAGAGTGTTGTATCAGCCTTGTGCTCTCGGTTCCCCCCGACCCACGTCCCGTGTGCTTCCAGGAGCAGATTGTGATGAATTTGGACAGCCGGCTCCTGACGTTCCCACTCTACATCTGCTGCAACTTCCTGTACACAACCCCAGAGAAGAGGGTGGACAGCGAGGCCCAGCTGGAAAATTTGGAAGCCTGAGGCCCCGCAGGGGCCCGTGGCAGCCCCTCTGGCACCCCAGAGCTGCTGCACCACCCCAGTGACGCTGAGCTCGGACAGCGGGGCCTCAGACCCAGCAACATCCCCGGCCTCAGGGTTTCCTTTGCAGCTTCAGGCAGCAGCCATTCCGTCTTGGACAGATGTGACACTTGGCTTCTTCTGGGTGAAAACTGAGCCAAACTGGAGATGGGGAGTTTGTGTGGATCAACCTTAGGGACTTAACTGTTGGATTCTGAGCACACGTTGTAGGACGTGTGGGGTTTGCTTGTTTTATTTGTTGTTTTGTTTTTTTTAATAACTGATCTGTAAATACCAGATCCATTTTTCCGCTTATTTTTCTAGTCCTTTTCCGTTAGGGCCAAATAATCTGTGTAAATGTGGCCTCTCAACTTTGGTTATTTAACTGCAGTCTTTCCCACCTGCTTGATGTTAAGCCTTTTTGGCAGATATTTCGTTCTTGGTCTTGTTTTAGCATTGCAGCCAATTCTTCTCTCTTTTTTAGCACATTAATTTGCTAATAAGTATGATCTTAACTGAATTATTTTTTTCCATGTACTGCAAATACTCCTCACCATTATTTGACTCCCAGCAGCAGCAACTCTTGGCTGGGGTTCTGACTCTACTTACACAAACCAAATACCAATTTTTAAACATTTTCTGTGGCTTGTTTCAGCTGTTACCTTGGGAATACATCCCGTGTTAGCTCAGGAACTTGTGACCTTTGAGTGCCTTTTATGTGGAACACCAACTTTACATCAGTTCACAAGGTCGCAGGATCCAAAGACAGAGCTGGGAACAAGGGATTCCTCTCCAGTTGGTTTGATGGATGAGTTGTATCGTGGCACACTCTCTTTGGTCTTTGTTGGGTTTTATGTTTCTCTCTTGCAATATTGAATTCTTACAGCAGGATTTTTGCATTTCAAGTGGGAATTTTTGCCTCTTCAGCCTATTTTTTTAATGTCAGAAAAATATAAAACCATTTGTACTATATAACAAGGATAAAAATGTGTTGGGCAAGATGGAAAAACATGACAACTTGTCAGTAAATGATTTCAAGTGTAATACTGCCCTTGTCTGTCCTTTCCAGCTGGGAATAGCTTTTGTGTTGGATTCAGCACCTCTGTGCGATCTTGTGTCACACGGCTTTGGCAGCAGGGCAGAAGTATTTTAAGGTGTTCAGCTGCTACAGCATCAAATTTATTGTATTTAGATACTTAATTCTGGTTTTAACTAGAAGTACCAGCTCTTTGAAGCCATCATGGACTCCGTGGAAAGCAGCAGGGGCTGCTGGTTAATGGCAGAGGGGCCCAGGTACCTCAGCCCCAGGTTGTTTTTAACACCAGGGGTGAAGTCTGAGCTGTGGGGGTGGGTTGAGCTCTGCAGGGCTTTGCACCCCCCATTGAGGGCCTGATCCTGCTCTGCCCTCACCGTCCTGGATCCCAGGGCCCCCCTGCCCTGCTCACCCTGGGGACCCACCACCCTCCAGTGTGATGAGGGCACGAGACTGTGGGGCAGGGGACTCATCTTGGTATCCTTTTCCAGACATGAAGGACCCCTTCCCTTGATCCCTGCCTGTCCTGGGCCTCCCTCTGCCCCTCGGCTGTGGGGGGACTGTCAGTGCAAGGAAACAACCCCCTTCCCAGCTTGCTCCCTCTTCCCTGGGGCCAGGATGGGGGATTTGGGATGGGGTGGGGGCAGGTGCCCTTCCTCTGGGGTTGCAGAGGGAGTGAGGGGAGCACAGAAACCGAAGCACACACAGTTGCCCCGCAGTGGGTGGTGGTTGTTTTTCTCTCTTTATTGTCACTGACTAGGAGCAGCAGTGGTGGCCAGAGGGGAGCCGGGCAGTACAAACACCACACTCAGGGAAACGGTATGAAAAGTACAAAAATAAGGAAGCCTATATATAATATCATTGCAGTCAATTGCTAAAAATAAATATTGTAAACACGAAAGAACAACATCAGGTGAATCTACAGCACTCGTTTCTGCAGCCACACAGTCTTTGGCTTTATGACTCCCCTGCCCGCACGGAGCCAGCGCCCACATCCAGATGCATTTTCTTTGCTTCAGGCCAGAAAGGTTTCAGACTGCTCAGGGATGTCAGGATGAAAGAATTTCCCTCTCTCCAGATTGCCCTTGTGACCAGGAATTGCCTCTTTTTGCCTTAATTTTTTTACCAGGGCAAGCAAATGATGCACCAAGAGCAGGTATTATCCTCGCCTGCTGCAGGGGAGGGGGCTGTGGTGGGGTGGGGGCTCAGGGCTCCCCCATCCCCCTTTATTTTGTTGTTACCTTGTATCACCCTTGAACTGGTGGTTGTTGGCACCGTTTTACACCTCTCCCCTCACATGCACTTGGACCTTTCACCCCCTTATCTCTCCAACAGCTGTACAGGTTTCGATTGTCTGATAACGCGGTGCCAGCTCTCCCTTATCTGGGGTCAAACTGCACCCGGGAGCCAGAGGTCTGTGCCCACAGATAGGAACTGCACACCCTGGGTGACAGAACGTGAGCTTCTCCCTGAGCAGCCTTGGATTCCGGGAAGGAAGGAGGCAAATTCCACTTGCCAGGCTCGATAATTGCGTTTATATATATCTATGTATATGCTGATTGTGCTTTTATGTATCCATATACATATTAAAACCCCAATAAAATCCTGGCCAAAGTTCCAATGAGAGAATTACCAGGAAGGAAAGGCCAGAGATTCTGTTCCCTGCTGCCTGCGTGACCAGAGAATGTGCTGGAGCACCAGGAGTGCAAAGAAAATGCATCCAAATGGGAACAAACAAGCAAAAACAAAGCCATCCTAAATCCACAAAGCAGCGCTTCTTCCTGGAGGGAAGACACAGACTGGGCAAGTAGGTCTGAGCAGTCTGTCCGTCTGTCCCTACAGATTTGATCTTCCCTTCATATCAGTAATTAGGATTTAATCTTCCCTTCTTCATTTTAACACATTCACAGAACATCCCATGGCGGGAGGTCCCAGCCATTACAGTCAGACTGTACAGAAAACACCCCGTGCTCGTCCCCTGGGGGACAACGAGGAGCACAAAGCCCTGCAGGTTGTCCCACAGACCCTCCTGCCAGCCCTGGGAGGGCGGGTCTGGGCTCCCAGGGGACACGGGTGTCTTGTAACGCTTCAAGTATTGCTTTTAACTGGGAACATTCCAGGCCCTGCTTCCTTCTGAGTCAAAGCAAAAGTTTTCTGGCCTTACAGGATTCTCCTGGATATCCAGGTGGGTATCCAGGGATGTGTCCCTCTGACCAAACCCAGCCAAAAATCCACCCTTCCCCCCACCGTGAGCTCAGGGCTGATCCTCCCTGCCCCTCTACAGCCCATCCTTCACCCCACACAGGTGAGGGGACCGTGGTGTCCCTGCTCCCAACTCAGCTCCCCACCTTTCCCTCTCACCCTGTCAGTCACCTGCTCCAGTGATTGGAGCCTGATTAAAAGCAGGGCTGCTCAGATCCCAATCTTTCCCATTCTGCCCCCAAAACTACTGTTGAATAGAATTCCTCTCACTAACCGATGAAAACACTACAGATTTCAGAAGGGGAACGACTGGCTAAGAGTAAAAACAGCCACTAATGCAACTCTGCACAGTTCAGCAGCTAAAAACATCTCTGTTTCCATTTTTCAGTAGGCAAAATGCTGGTTTTCTGAGAAAAAAATCACACAAAACTGCTTGGTACCAGATTAGAGGATTCCTGTATCATCCTTCAAGAATTTATTTGAGACCTTCTAAAACTTCCACTAAACTTGGTTTCTTACATCATTTCTATACACAGGTTTTATTTGTTATAATCGCCTCGAGGCTTATAAAAAAATAAGCATTTAAAATGCCCAAAAGAGTAATTTTCCTTTAAAATTGTGCTACTGAACTTGACCCCCAACACAGAAGAGAGACTTTTGGTAATGAGTTTACCCCAAGCAGTATAAAAATATACATAAAAATAGACAAAAACTCTATCCTCCAATCTGAAGGGCTGTTTGTGGGGATTATTAGTTATTATCTTTTTTTGTACATCACTGGAATTTCATTATTTTCTGCTAAATATTTACAGGAACCCCCCCCCCCCCCCCCCCCGTTGGCCTCTGCTCCCCGGGGCAGAGACCTGCAGGGTTTAGTTCATCCAGACTTATGTTGGCAAAAATTAATCTCTGTGTTTCACTGTGGCACACAAGTGATGCTGTGTCCCTGGGGACACTCAGACAGCCCTGAGGATGCCAAATGGGAACGAAGTGACACCAATTCCTGTCACCTCACCGAGGAGGTGAGGTTGGCTTTGCCGGTGCCTCACTGAGATCCCACGTGCACCGTCGGTGCTCAGCCGGGACGGTGACAGGAGGTCGAGAGCCCTGCAGAGCCCTGGGTTATCTCACCCATCCCCGTGACCTTCCAGAGCACAGCTGGGGAGGGCAGGGGACAAAATAAAACCCCTCTTAAGGTTAAACCCAGCCTAAACCCGGCAGAGTCACCGCAGGGCCCCGCTGCTCCCGCGCGTCCCTGGCTTTCTGCTTTCCCTTTTGTCCTGGTGATAAAAGTCAGAATGCCTAAACCTTTTGTACAGCCATCCTCAGGAATTTGGGTCTCTTCCTCCAGTTCTACCCCAAGAAAATTTTAAATTAAAAAAAAAAAAAAATTACACTACAAAAAAAAAAAAAATAATTACTCTGTAGCATTCTTCAATGACATGAAAAGGTGATGTTAAAACTAAGCGATACAACACCCCCCCCCGACTATGTACATAAAAAGACGTCAGATCTCTTAAAACATAAATATACAGTGTATAAATCCAGGTGCCACCTAAAGGCTGCAGACGCAGAACTATTTCACAGACACAAAGCAAACCAGACTCACCGCGCCAAGGGCAGACACGCGGCCACGAGTCTGGGGGTTCCAGGGGACCCGTGGCAGCCCCTCGTGCCCACACATGCACCAGGGAAGGAAGGGGGGAGTGGTGTCCAGGGGAGTAACACGACCCTACGTACATGCCACGCTCCTACACTCTACTCAGGGTGTGGGTGAGAGGTCAGGAAATGGGATTAGACCCTGAGTCCCCAATTATTTCCAGGCACGTGCTCTGCAGGAGCAGGCCGAGGGGCCCCTCTGACCTGGCTCCAGCAGGTTCTCTATTATTGCTCACCAAGGGAGATACGTGGTACCTCCAGTGCAGCCTCGGCCCACGCCGTTGGAATTCTGCACCCTGTGCTTTAAGAGTTACCATGACTTTCATGGAAATAATACAGCCTTGATCAGGGTAAAAGACTAGTGGAGGTCTTTAGCCCAATCTTAGAGGTTTGCTTCTACAGCACG
>VZRE01014723.1:2752-15735 GCA_013396775.1 Cephalopterus ornatus
AAACATTTTCTCTATTATAATCTTTGTGCAAAAATGCTGTTTGCTGTTTAATTCTGCTATGTTGAAATTATGCAAACTCTTAAATGGAGGGCTTGAGAAATCAAACCTAGAGCTTCTGCAGGTCTGACTGGGTTACATCATGACATAATAGTCTGAAATCCTAGCAAACACCCCAAAAGTTTTTTAGCTCAAAGCAAAGCTACTCCTGATTGCCATCTAGTGAACCAGACCAGTAGACTCTTACTTTATTACCACTCTGATTATTTCCTGCTAAGAAAGTATCCTAAGGGATAAAACATCCTTAAGGGATAAAATGCATGTTCCCCTCTCTATACAGCCAAAAAAATCAAGGCAGATGAATCTCAGACTTCTCATGAGGGGTTGAGGAACACAGGAGAGAAGAATCAGGGCCATCACCCTCTTCATTACTTATGAATAAAACCAAAGAGAAGGACAAACATCAGCAAATACCTAATTCAGTAGATGTATGTGGTGTGGAGCATATTTCCCTTTGTACAGAACTATATTTAAGGAGAACTGGCTGAAACTTTTTCACTTTTTGTGGACACTATTGACTTTTAATGAATAACTGCTTTTTTATAGTTGAAAGCTCTGTGACTCCTGACAATTCCTTTTCCAGACAATTACTTTATTTTCTTTTTGCAACATGCCCTTCAGGAAAGCAGATTTTTTTTTTCCCAGAAATTTTAAGATCAATCTCACACCTTCACAACTCCTTTGCTGACCTTGCATACACTCAGTCATTTCCTTTCACCACTGGTTTAAGACACCGCAAAGTCTAGGAAAGATTACTTTCTCTTATGCATCCATCTCCAGGGTTCCTAATCCATTCACTGAATCATACTGTGAGCTTAGAATAACCAAGATTTAAATTCATTTTAAAGTCTTGTTTTCGTGTGATGTGGAGACGAATCTATCATTACTGTGTAGGTTAGGTCACATTAGTCACAACCAAGGGGTACAAACAGCTTTTTCAAAGTCATGGTTCTTAGTTTCTAAAGAAACTGAAGATAATCCACATGCTGTCACTTTTATGCTCAGTTATCAGGTTTTCCTGAAGCTCTGTGCTCCAAGGTAAGTCACCAGAAATTACAGATGATATTTTAAAGTTTCAATAATTTTATAGTACTTTCTTTTTTATCTCTCCAAAGAGATTAAGCAAAAAATATGCAAACATTTATTATAACTTTATGCAAAGTAACTTCTGTCCCACAGAATCTGAGCTGATTTCTGAGGCTGTTTTCCGGCTTTCATTTGACATTCCACAGTATTTTGTTACTCAAAATTCCCCTGCATGCTTGCTGTGGGGTTTCTGCCCATATTGGTTGTTGTCCTGAGACTGAAATAGTCATGGGACTACTCAATCTCAATAATGGTTTCAAGTTATGATTCACCTTATACTATGGTGTTAGTTTATAAGAGAATACAATTAAGACAAGTAAACTTTAGTAATCTGTTACTTTTAACCATAAATGATGAAGGTGTAAGTAGCATTTAAAGAAGTGAAACCCTAGCCTTTTCGGAGAAGAAGGAATAAATTCTGTTTTTCTGCAAGTCCACAGTGATAGTGTCAGTTGCAGCACAGTTGCCCTGACTCATAAAAGGTAAAGTTTTGCTCACAGTTCTTCAAAACTGTTCTCTCAGTAACAGTAATAGATTCAAAATCGACTTGACACCAAAACTGTCACCTCAGTGTCTTGAGAAGAGTGTAAAGGGTAAGCAGGCAGAAATTGAAATGAAGAATAGTTAGAAATAGAATAATAAAAAAGTTGTCAAACTTGAAAATATATGGACTTGGGCACATATAAGTGTAGACGGTCAAAAAACTAACTGATCCCAGTTTTGGGGGTGCAAACCGGAGTATTTATTGAACAGACGCTTCGCAATAGAAGGGTCTGGTGGGCGGGATATGTTAATAAAGAGAACAAGTTATGCTAACTAGGGGACAGATTATGCTAACTAGAGAATTACACAATTCTTTGCTAAGGTGAAGCAAGATGGTTAATACTTCTCCATAGTGAGGAACCACATGGGGGGAAGAGAACAAAAGCGTTTCTGCATCATCTAACAACATCACCACAAAGTCTTCCCATATCTTGTTGAAGGAGGTAGGGCGATCAAACATAGCTAAATGTTAACAGGTATTGCGATGAGGCTTTAGGCTCTCAAAGCAAAGAGCTTCTCCTAGATTCTATAGTCCATGGCTGGCTGTTTAATCCTATCCATTCCTTTTCTGATGACAGCCAAGTTTCAGATTCCAACATCTCCGCCTTTTTTATTTTCTCGCTGTAAAACAAAAACTCGGGAAAAACTTCGATTGATCATTGCTGGATACACGAGAGCAAACAACGAATACATAATAAAATGCAAAAAAACCATAATTTTCAAACAATTCTACAGTATTTTTTTAAGCTTTGCACTAACATGAAAAACATCTAACCAATCAAATAGACCACTAATCCTGCTTTCATTGTTCTCCTTATTAAGTTTTCAACTTATTAATACTTCGGTGTATTGATTCATAGTGGTCACTGTTCCTTTCAGAATTTATTTTTATGAATCTTTATTTAAGCTAACCTTCTAAAAATCTTTATTAAAACTGACTTATAAGCAAATGACTTTAATCAAATGAGTAACTCTGATGACTTTAGGGTTTGTGTGTTCCTTGATCTTTAACTTTTATCTAAAGGTGTTTTTAATACAGGGTTTGCTCTTGAAAATCTTTATTTCAGTCTAAACATCTCTGTAAATGAACAACTCCATTCAACTCAAGGTCATGTGTTTTGTGTTTTTCATCTGAGAGTGCTTATATATATCTGGGATGATCTGGGTGTGTATTTTGTGAGTAAAGCAGAACATATCAATGACGATATATTCACACATTTATATGCTTTCACATACACTTTCATACGTGATGGCCATCATTACATGCGCTCACACAAACAAGCTTTGCGTTTTGTCATGTTTTATGATTCTAAAACGAGAAATT
This sequence comes from Cephalopterus ornatus, assembly GCA_013396775.1. Lineage (NCBI taxonomy): Eukaryota > Metazoa > Chordata > Aves > Passeriformes > Cotingidae > Cephalopterus > Cephalopterus ornatus. The sequence goes on from VZRE01014723.1 coordinate 5,763, forward strand.
GGTATTTTTGTTTCTTACCCTTAGATTAGCAATATCTAACTATGTGTTTCTTTGGTCCTTGAATTACTGCTTTGATGAGTATATACCGTGTTCAATTTAAAATTAAAACACATATAATTCCTTCATAAGCATTCCTGTAGTTCAGAGGTAATATATGCATTCCCTCTATGTTCAAAGCAAATAGGCATTACTCGATGTTAGTTGGCTTTGGATCTAAGGAAAACTTGTCATAGTTGTTGCAAAACCTAGTAAAAATTGTTGCAAATATAAAAACTTCATTCTATTAGGCATTGCCACCTATATAAACAATTTAGAAAACAGCAAAGTTACTCCTGAATTTGTTTACATTATTCGACATCATCACTTACTTAAACGAAGACTTGGAATAAGAGTTAAAAAACTGAAAACATTTTTGGCTATTATCTATGTAACGATCTCTCCGCCAGCCTCGCTGCGCCTCGGCTGTCTGCTTTGTCAGTTTTTCTTGGCCGGGGGGCAGTTGGGGTTAGCGCCGCCCCAAGCATTTGAACGTCGCAACCACCTGCTGGCTGCGCTGTGCCGCCAGAGTCCCCCCCACGCCGGGGCAGAGCCGCCCGGCCCCCGAAGACAGGCAGCCGCCGCGCCGTGGGAAGCGCGGCTCCGGGTGCCGCCGCCGCTGCCACATGCCTCGGGCCAGCCCGCCGGGGTGCAGAGCGGCCTCCAGAACACACCGTCTGAGTGGCACCGGCGGAGCAGGAGGCGTTGCTACTCAGCTCTCGCTCGCCACCGCCGCGTCGCGCCAGCCCGGCCCGGCCCGGCCCGCGCCCTCTTCCACGCCCATGGGTGATGGCTGGCGGGTGCTCGCAATCCTCCCACCGACGGACCGGGCCGGGCCCTGAGGAGCCGCGGGCGCTGAGAAGCCGCCGTCACCTCCCGGTGCTCCCCTACTGGTGTGCTCCGTCCGGCACCGCGCCCTCTCCGCCGCTTCCCCCAGGCTGAGCTTTCACGGTTTCATGTTCCCCCCGCCCGCTCCGCCGCCCTCGCTGTCTTCACCAGGGGCTTTCCGAGCAGCGGCGCCGAGCAGGGGCAGCAGCTCCATGCTCAATACATGTGTCTCGCGTGCAGTGCGTCCGCCACTAATCCGATTCCGCAACAACCAGCAAAGGGCAGCAGCCCCGGGCTGGGCAGCGCCTGCCGCCGCTTCTCCGCCGGGAACAGCCCCCGGAACAGCTCGTGCTCGCCCCCTCGTCATAGACAGTCCACTGGCGCCTCGCGGCTGCTCCCGCTGTGTGGACGCTACGCCGGTCGTCTGTGGCTCTCTCAGTTTTCTGCCACCTGTATCCCAGCGATCCTCATTAGGGTCTCGGGCGACGAGGGTTTGGGATTCATTCGGCAGTGCTGGAGCAGAGGGATCGCCGCCATTCTCCAGCCGCCTTTCCCCGTGTGATGGCGCAGATGGCGGTTTGGGGGAGGCATTGTCTTCTCCTGCCGAATTTTGCGGCCAACAGCCGTGATGGTTATCCACTAGTTTTGGAGGAGTGTTTTTTAAGAGTCTCAAAGACTGTCTTTCATGGCCCGATAATTTTTGCTGCTTGTTTATCATTCTGATTGCCGTGAGCCCAAAGCAACAAATTCTGCAAGGATTGTTCATCAGTCTTTGAGCCATGTTGTTTAAGCAGGCGCTTCATCTGATGGAGTAAGCTTGGCTTTAATCCGAAGACATTTGCACCCCCATTCCCCTATTTTTATGTTTTAAAGTCTATTTTAAATTATTTACCTAGTTCGTGGCCGCTCACCTAACGGTCCTGCCGTAGTGTGACAATTTCCATGTGCGATATGTTTTCCAGTTCAGCCACGCACCGCTCTCGGGGCAGGGAGAGCCGCTATTCCTGCCAATGCCGAGGGCTCTGGATGGCTAGCCTCTAAATATTAGAAGCCGAAGCTCTTAGCCCCACTCTCGGATGCCATTTGCAGCCGGTCAAAAAACTAACTGCTCCCAGTTTTGGGGGTGCAAACCGGAATATTTATTGAACAGACGCTTCGCAATAGAAGGGTCTGGTGGGCGGGATATGTTAATAAAGAGAACAAGTTATGCTAACTGGGGGACAGATTATGCTAACTAGAGAATTATACAATTCTCTGGTAAGGTGAAGCAAGGTGGTTAATACTTCTCCATAGTAAGGAACTACATGGTGGGGAGAGAACAAAAAGGGTTTCTGCATCGTCTAACAACATCACCACAAAGTCTTCCCATATCTTGTTGAAGGAGGTAGGGCGATCAAACATAGCTAAATGTTAACAGGTATTGCGATGAGGCTTTAGGCTCTCAAAGCAAAGAGCTTCTCCTAGATTCTATAGTCCATGGCTGGCTGTTTAATCCTATCCATTCCTTTTCTGATGACAGCTAAATTTCGGATTGCAACATGAAAAGACAGGTGGATGTCAAACTGCCAGGTAATAATAGTATGATCTGAGTCCTTGCTAGAGATCCATATGGATATTTGCTGCTATTCCTGCCACTAAAGGGAGAGAAATAGAATGAGTCTCTGTCCGTGTGTGTATTTGAGAAGGACAGCTTTGCCAGTAGCTCTGGGCAGCTACAAGGTGACTGTTCAACTTTTTCTGAAGACAGCTGACTGCTTTGTAAAGCAATTTGAATCGCTGCAATCTGTCCTGCTTCTGGATGACCCTGAAACTCAAGTAGATTTCAGGACAGAAATAGGAAGAAACAGGCATTTGATGAGTCCCTAAAAATAAATAAAGAAGTATCTTCAGCTCTGGTTAGAGGCAGAGTTAGAGAAGCAAAGAGGAATTAGTTTTAACAGCTTATGCTGGAGGCTAGCAAAAAGTACATGCAACTAGCAAATGCCTTTGGAATGAGGCTGTCAATTGAAATTACTTGTGAACATTTTCATAGACTGATTTAGATTATCTTCTGACCAGAGATTTCAGACCTGCCAGTGTTACTCACACTTGTATAGAGTTTCAGTCTCATGTACATGCCTCTGGGCATGAACTAAGTGATTTCTGGTCTGTTGTCTGGTCAGCGGGAGCAGTGACTTGGAAAAAGGCACCTTGAGAAGAGGTCAGGGCTGATGTGCCTCAGCTCAAGCATTGCTAGTTTAAATGTCTTTATGAGAAAGGTGAGGATTAGATAGGCTAGGTAAAGCCTGTCTTAGCCAGTTACAGAGGCACAAACATAGTGGCTGTTACTTGTGCCTCTTGAATTTTCAACTACTAGCAGCCACTCTATGACATCAATTTGTTGTACAGGGAAAAAGTTGATTACTCCATTTTTGAGTGCAGCTTCATAGCCCAAGGAGAAGAAAAAAACTGACTGTGCCTTCCAGCAAAATAGGAGAAAGGGACTTCCCTTTAAACATGTGAACAAGCAGGAAGCCAAATGTGCACAAGGAGAAGCAGAGGGAAAAGGACCTGACTTATTCAGCTTCTTCTGCTTGAAGGCTGGTGAAAGCTGCTTGAAGCTGCTCAGCAAGTGTAGGCAGTTGTTCTCTTATCCTCTCTTATCCTGTTCTCATCAGGACAGGTAGAGCCATTTTTGACAATCTCAAAGTGAAAATATATTTGTGGTTTTTCCCCCGACTGGTCTTTTCCTTGCAGTCATGGCGACTTTTATGTAGTTAGCATCTTCTTTCTCTCATAGTACTAGGAAAATGCCTGCTCTAGCCCTAATGATTGAGAGGAATCCTGATTTTTGTTGTAAATTGGTTATCTATATGTGTGTATGTGCTAGAGTCTACTGGAGTATAAGATGATATGATTTTACTTGATGTAATAAGAAAAATTTGCAAAGGCTGGGAATTGATTCATGTCAGAGTAGTTTGGGTAATGTTCCTTCTCCTCCTATTTTAAGTGCTCTTAGTTTACAATATAAACAGAAGACCTTTATGTTAAAAAATGAAAATGTTTCCTTTGATGAAGGGAGTGCTGCAGCTTACTCAAGGTAAACCTCAATGTTTCTGTTGTAATTGTACTTTTGGAAGGTTTTAAGGCAATTAAGATTCTTTTATTCATAATGTTATGACCTGTAGTTCAAAAGCAGTTGCCTACTCTAAATGCAGTAGAGAATCACAGAAATCACTCTTGCAAATGAAATAAAGTCAGATGCTGTTTCCAAGATTTGCTTAATTGACAGCTGAGGCACTCAAGACCTTTCAGGATTAAACGCTTTGTCAGGCTAGGTTGGATAACTTCCCATTCTGTTTTAATGTAAATGAAAGTACTGGGAATCACAGACTTTAGCAATGAAATGAACTGTCAGTTTTCTGGATTTTTGCTTTTTGCTCCCTGATTTCCCTCTTGCAAGAGCGACAGCTTTCCTCACATCATCTCCAGCTTTTCTGCTGCAGCTCTCCTTTGTTCTTTCTGCATCCCCAGCTTCATGTTTTCTTCAGTACCTTGAAGGGTTCCTTTGTTTTACACAGATCACCAATCTTCATAAATCTCCAGTGAACATAATGTCATGGAGACATTACTTCTCTCTGTCAAATTTGAATTAAATTGGCCAACAGACTAAAAACTGTTTGGGGAGGACTGGCAAATATACAGAGTGACTGTATAATCCTCCTTTTCTTAGGACACCAAGCTAGAAAGTAGCAATATATTAAAGACAGAAAGTTGATCTAGATGTGAAGCTATAGTTAACTATTATGAGCATTTCAAATAAATTACCAAAGATTTATACTTCAGAACTTGTGCCAGTAAATGGAAACACAATTTTATATAGCCAAACAAAGGCAAATCAAGGCAGGATCAGAGAGAATGCTGGTTACATTTAGTGGGAGACAAACTGCTTTGTAAGGTACATCATTGAATGTCATCTACAGTATGGTTCTTTTCTCTTCTTAGAGGCAGGGCTATCAGATTAATACTAGGCTTTAAGGATATCCTTTGTAAAAGAAGGTTAAACACATAAAAGTTGGGCATACAACTTTTCTAGAATGAAAAGGATGCTGTGAGCAATGTAACTAGGCATGAAAGTGGAACTATAAGAACAAAATAATATCTAAATAGTAGTAACTTCTTATTCAGAAGTTCTGTTCCCTGTGGGCCAAATCCTGATGATATAGTCATAAAATGATGATACAGTCAGAAAATACAGCCCTAAAATGCAAATTTTGAAAGGACTATGATCACCCTCTTCTGAATGCTTCCATAATGCTTGCATAAGTTATCAAATTTTACTCAGTAATTCCTGTAGAGAATGTTATTATTTTTGATGCTAGGTATTTGAGAACTTAAGGTTTGATAATTGGAGGCTGAGCATATCTTTCAGAAGGACATTGAGTTTAAAGCTCATGACTAATGATCCAATTCCCTTGTGTTCCATCGACTTGTTAGAGTCACCATTAAGAGTTGGGTTATATTTGCAATTTATTTTTATTTCAAACTTCGTTTTTAGTCATGGGTTCTTAGGACATATTTTCCTGCAATTTTAGAAAGCTCTCAGAAGTTGGGCACCTGTGCAATTACTTGAAAACTGTTCAAATTGTCTTCTAGTTTTTTGTGGGGATTAATGTAGGCTCAAGGCCTGGAAAGGACCAGCAGGCTTCGGGCTAAGCTGAGTGCAGAGCAACTCATCACAGGAATGGAGGTGCTAAGAGCAACTGCCTCAGCGCCTGCCAGGTCCCCAGGTAACTGCAACAGCCAATCAGATGCTGTGGTTACAGGCTTTGCCTAATAAGGAGGTTTTTGCCTAATTAGGAAGTTTTACCTTATTAGGAATGTTTTAATGCTTGTAAAGAGTTGTAAAAGGGCTGTGTCCCTGCAATAAAGTTATTCCAGCTCCTCTACCTGCGAAGTCCATACTCTGTCCCTCTCCCCCCGCTGGGATCGTGATTTAATGCACTTCAGTTTTCAGGCACTGGTTTCAGCAAGAAGACAGTTTGATAGTCCAGGTGCTTTTGAGATGTGCTTAACTGAAAATGCAAAAGATTAAACCAGTCTAGACTCTTTGCTTCTCAGAGTTCCATATAGCCAAATTCTGCAGTTTTCCTTACACATTATGTTGTATGTGAAATATAAAAGAAAAGGGTCCATCTTAAAATTCAACTCAAACTCTGAATTTTATGGCTGATGGCTACAGTTGTCATATGAGGGCCTACTTTGATATAGGAATGTACAACTGCATGTTCACACGTATGTCTTGTAGCATTAATAACAAATCGGAAATTTGCTGGCAGCATTTCACTTCAGGAATAGAATTTTAAAGCTAAAAGAATACTGGGAAGAACTTTCTGTGCATATTCAAGACTGATTTTTTTTTTTTATTGTTCATCTACAACCATGAACCTGTGACATTCTGCTTCTGAGAATACCGGCATACTCAAGAAGTGCTGTGTAAATGCTGGAAAAAATGTGTAATTTTTTAAAAAAATATGTCAATATTTGCTGATATCAAATATTAACAAGAACATTGAAATGTGAAGTTCTAGATTCACGTAGTACTGGTTTATTACAGAATTTGATTAGGCGGTCCCCTTTAAAATGAAGAGCATATTTGTAAGGCAACAATAAAACAGAGGACAGACTGCCCACTGCATTTTCATTTTATTTTACACATAGCTAGATGTCTCATCTATAATCAAGTCTAAAATGAAAATTGTGAACCTAAGGATCACAAGAATCACCAGGGAGCTGGGGTAAAGGCTTCTGCCTGGATTTTGTTCTTGTGGAGCTTAAGGATATCATCACATAATGCAAAGAAAGAAAAATTATAAAATAGACGTGGTGAAGATATTTTATCTTACTTCTGATTCTAGAAGTCAAAGAGCTAGTGGTTTTGTGTCCATCAGTCTTAGGAAACTCAGGTGCTTGTAAAAGCCATAAACAGCAATCTTGCAGATGTTTACAGAGTTTTATTTTTCCAACATACAAGAACAGATTCATTAGATCAGTTAAAATACTCTTTTCTGAGATTTTCAGATTCATCCTGACCTAGTCGGATTTCACACAGTTAATCAAAACACTTCTTTCATGCACTGAAAGAAATTAAAAGAGAAAGTAAAAAAAAAATATCTCTGGGAGAATAAAGCAGCAAATCTGTTTAGTTGGGTTTTTTTGCACTTCAGCAAGTGCAAAGTGTTATAAAAGCAGTGAGCTTCAAATCTCATCCTTTACTGTATGAAAGTATATCTGCAATATATATCTTAGTTGTGGGGGTTTTTCCAGAGCAAATGTTGTAACATAGATATTTTTAAAAGTGGAGGTATAAAGTCTTTTGCAATAGATACAGTTATACAGCAAACTATTCTTTGTATGGAAAAGCTATTTTCTGCTGTGAATTGCACTGCAATGTAGAGAAAAAAGAAAAATATTAGTGACTAGAGTAATAGGCTCCTTCTCCTACTAAGATGTTTAATGTGATCCTAAACTTCTTTCTTTCATACCTTGTACCACTAAGGACTGAGAGCCATAAAAATAGCAAGAACAAATGAAAAAACCCAACAGAACAAAAATGTGAAAGCTGAGTAAATATGCTAAACCAACAATGAACCAAGGAAAAAACTCAGTCTCACATCTGTACCTAGAACGATCATGAACAAGAGCCTCCTGGAAACTCTGCTAAGGTACATGGACAGTAAGAAAGTGATTGGTGACAGCCAACAGGACTTCAGTAAAGGCAAATTGTGCCCAACAAATTTGGTGGCCTTGTGTAACAGGGTTACATCAGTGGTGGATAAGGGAGAAGTGACTGGCATCAGCTCTCTGGACTTGTGCAAAGCCTTTGACACTGTCCTGCATGACATTCTTGTCTCTAATTTGAAGAAACGTGAATTTGATGGGTGGACCACTCAGCAAATAAGGAATTGGCTGAAGGGTTACACTCCAAAATTTCTGTGAAATGGGAAGATTGTACTCTGAATGCTGTTACATTTTCAGGCATTATTCCGGGTATGCTTATGTTGCTGGTACCACTCAGAAAGATACTGTGAATGCAGTACCACTCAGAAAGGTACTGTGAAGCAAACTGCTTCCAAGACATTTCTAAAAAATTTTTAATGACAACTTCTGCATCTAAAATATATGGCATTTCATTTGATTTCTGTTTAAAGCACACTAATTGGCACAATCAGACCTTGCACTATAGACATTCACAGTTAGAATTAATACTCTTTTTTAAGACAAATACTGTTGCATCTCTATTTTGTGTGAGCCAAAGAACAATAAACATTCATTCTGACTGTTTTCTGGGGCATAATTTGCTGAAAAAATTACTATGTCAATTTTTTTTTTTATTAAAAAGCTATTGTTTTCCACAACAAAGGAGATTTTTTTCTCTGTTTTTCTTTCTATAAGGAAGAGGATAGCAGAACCTAGTTCCTTAAATGTAAGCCCCATTTTCCTTGCAGTTTTCTTTTCCCATGGCTGGCTTCCATCACAGCTGTGATCTCTTCCTCTGGAAAAGGCAGCACTTGCTGAAGACAGTGTGGGGATGTGGGAAGATGTTCTGATAAGCCAGACAATATTTATTAGTTGAGTGGTCATCAGCTTCTGCCAAGTGTGACAGTGTAAAACACTGCTTGTTTTACAAAGTTTTGTACTCTGAAATACAGATTTGGATTTTTCTCTTCCATGCAGGTACTGTTTTTCACAGAATAAATGTGAAACCAATAATTTTTGACATTTCTCTCTACTCTCTAACTTTAAAATAGTCAGTTACTGCAGAAAAGGGCAAAGAGTAGATCATCTAAAGCCACGTGCGAAGTGTGATTACACAAACTGAATTTATTTAGAAAGCCAGATTGAAAACTGCCAAGCTCTATGCCATTGGCATCGATATTATCTTTGTTTCCCTTTTTGCAGCTTTGATAGTGTTGTATCTTAGTTGATACACAACAAGGACTTTACTTTTAGAAAATTTTAATCGACTAGCCTTTACTTTTCATACTGTAAACTATACAAGTCTTTCTGAACTTTTTAGAGCTTCATCAGTTTTCAGCTTGTAACAATGTTTTCCATTTTTGTTCTTAATAAACACTCCTCTTTGTTTCTTCTATTTTTTGTGCTAATGTTAAGACTTTTGTCCTCGTGCATCTGGTAATAATGCAAAAATTTGAATGGATTCCTTATTTCTGTAAACAACCCCCTAAATTAGAATTCACTTGTCTGTTTTACTCTTTAGTTGCCTGAGACAGATGTGAGTGGAGCTGATGTATTTGGGGAAAAAGATAATTTCTGAAATGATATGATTTATGTCACTCCCAGAGGAGACCACTCTTCCTCCCTAAAAACTGTCAGTATGTTGCTGAATACAATTTTTTTTTTCCTCAGAATGTGAAAATTGTGGTTGTAAGTGCAGCCGTTTTTAAGTCCCTAGGAGATCTGTCTTGACTAATCACACTGGTATTCTACCACCTTTAGATGATAGGAAGATGTTACTGTGATGCTCAGGCTGAAAATATTTTTAGAGTGTCAGATGTTATTCTTGTCTCAGGTATAAATGGAAGAAAGAAAAAGTTAACAATGTCATCCATCTTGAAGTGTTTGAGGAACAATCATGATGTGGACAGTGAACTTTATGAGCTTTGAAGCTGCCAAGACACTTGCAAGCAGTGCAGAAGCAGAAGCAGAAATAACACATTTCTCTCTTGTGCTCTCTTAACAAGCTATGTTGGGTAAAAGTTGCTATATAATAATTGGGAGACTTGTGGCAGTAACTTGTACATATTAGTGGAAGCATACCTACTAGTCCTTAATGCTTGAAGTGTGAATTTAAAGATTTTTTCATCAAACTAGCTCTTGCTTCGTATAAAAAGAACTCAATTAAGCAGCTTTCCAGGGCATGCCACGGCCTGTGTACTTAACTAATAGCTGGAAGGCTATTTTATTACTTCCTTTGGAAAGCTATCCCAGCAAGCTATGACAGAACTGTCAAAGCCCAAACAATCCTTTCTTTAGTGGTGCACTTGGAGTTTGGTGTGGTAACGGGCACATCAACTTGTTCTCTGTTATAGTTTTCAAGTGTGCTGAA
>VZRE01014727.1:0-40976 GCA_013396775.1 Cephalopterus ornatus
TGCGTAGAGTCCTTCACAAATCTTTGTTCGCTAAGCCTAGCCATGATGACATATGTAATGCCTTCATGTATTAAAAAAATCCCTTTTCTTGCCTGCCATCCTAATACCTTCTCACCATCTTAAAAATTTCTTTTACATACTTTGCCAAGTGGATACTGGTTTCCTCCTTTGTTTCTCTTTTTCAGCTTTTTTCTTCTTAATTCTGTATATATATATTAATCTTTGAATTTCCATGTGACTACTTGAAGTGCTTAAGCAGGGATTGTAGACCAGGTGACTTCCAAGTGTCCTTTCCGATCATTCTGTTTGGTTCTGTGTATCCAGACATTAAGGACACACTTCTACGTTCAATTGCACTAATACAAATAGCACTGATTTTATCAGTGCATGTCTGTGCATGTCAGTGCAGGAATTGCGCGTCTATACATCGAAATGCAGATTTTACCTTTTCGTTTGTTTTAATAACACCTGTGTGGCAGACACAGAAAAAGTCAATAAGCATTCATCCCCAAGAAGACAAGAACTGGTCCCCAAAAGCCTCTAGAAAAGAAAACCTCAAATAATAATCTAAAATTCAAACAGGATGCTAATAAACATAATTTCAAATCAAAACATTATCATCTACATCAGTTACTTCTAATTTCAATGTTTTTCTGAGCTCCAGAGGCTTAAATACCACCAGAGAGACCACAGCAATTGCCCTAGAAGGAGGAAGCATTTATAATTCTATAATGATGCAGTACTAGAGACATTTTCAGTACAGCTTTGCAAACCTGCCATTAAGGGATGTTACATACTTCAAACAAAATATTACCTATCTGAAAAACATGAAAATCAAAACTTTTTATGGAACAAAGTTTCTGGTGTAAGTTATATTTTCCCACCCACAGGATATACAGAAGTCTGATAGTAAGGAGACAGTATTACGCATCTTGGGAAATTGACTCCTAGAGTACAAAGTTTAAAAGTGGAGAAATGGAGAATGGATAAAAATCACACAAAGTATTTGACTGTGGCTGAACAGACTTAATTCTGTCCTGAAGCAAAATACATCCATTTTCCAAATTACTTCTCTCTTTTAGAAGCTTTAGTTTAAAAATTTAAAAAAAACTCAAACAAACAACCAAATAAAAAAGAGTTTTGAAGAGGAAATCACACCAGATGTACAGTGGAACAACCAAAAGAACACCCAATCCCCCTCCATAATTTCTCTGGTGGGCACAGAGAGAAAGAATCCCAGATATCGAGAGACTCAAAACAGGGGAAAGGAACAGAACATTAGGAGAACTATTTTTATATTTCACAGTTTTTTATATTTTTTTCCCCAATTTAGTTATTTTCCTTTTCTTCTGTCCACTTTAGCCACAGCTGAAGCAGTAAGATGACCAGTTCCACCAGCTGTTCATAGAACACACATATAAGCTTTTTTTAATTACTAAGCCCTTTGAAGTCCATGGAAAGAATATGGGTTGGACATAATTTGTTCATATGAGAACACAGATTGTTTGTGTATGCATCTACAGGCTCCAATTCTTGGATGGTATTATGCCCATGTGTAAAATCTGTAATGTAAAATATTCTATAACTGCAGAGAGGAAAAAAAAAAAACAAAAAAAAACCTATGACTTTTTTTTCCTGACAGCTATTAAATGCCATAAAGGTGTGAACACTAAGAAGTTTCAGCTGGTTATACAGCTTTGGGAACAATAGAAATACCAGAGCTAATAGGAAACTGTTTGATCACATGCTGTTTTTCTCAGTTTATCAATTGCCTCTGCATAAAAACTGTTACATTTTTATGAGTTTACATGGGCCTCCAAAACTAGTTAGGGTCCAAATATACTTGCTGAGAGCTTAAAAACTGGTGCCTTGAAGACTTCTGTTTTCTTTGGTTTCTCAACTACCTGCTCTTGCTCCTATAAAGACAACTGTTACAGAAAGAAAGAAAAAAAATTTTCCCATAGTTTTCAGCTGTTGGAGCAATCTTTAATACATCTTTGAAAATGTACTTTTGATGGATATGATTTGCTTTGCTTGAATCAATTACCCTAGATTTATTACCTGTGGGTGTCTCTGCAGATATTAACCTCAGTTTATTACAGATAATCATATTCATGTTTTCAATAAGATAGAATATAGTACCTATGGATTACCCTGACCTTCACAAAATATATCCAATCATTTTCCTGATATGTACCCATCTAGCAAGGAAACTGGTGCGTTTCTTACCTTAACACAGAGGTGTATAACTGGTGAAGAAAATAACTTCTACAAAATAATAGTCCCCCATTTGGGTGGGGTAGACCACTAGAATTTACATTGTCAGAAAATAATATTCTATGTTAATGTAATTCCTCTCCATTTCTTTTTTATGAAAAACAGTTTGCGCCATCAGTGAACTCACCATCTCTATTTGTGGAGATATTAATGTGAAAGGTTGCATCCACCTCTTCTTCTTAGTTTTATTAAGTGAAGATTTTCTCCATTTATCTTATATATTTACCACAACTGGAGCTTAGAAATAATAGAAAATACATATCATTTTGAAAAATAAGTTTACCGAATTATAATTTTGACCATCTCAGTTTATGCACCTATCTTTTATCCTATCTTCAGGATACGCAAAAGCAGAATAATATTTTTATTTTCAGTTTTGTTTTATACCAGTTCTGCATTGATGCATAGCACAAACCTAGGATCAAAATCTGTGCTTTTACACAGTCAGCAAATTTATATTCTGACTTTTAAAAATTTTAATAGCAAAACAGTATACCAAAGTCTAATAAGCAGAACTTGAATATTTTATTCAAATACCCTGGGAGAACCAACTCATGAAGTTTCTTTCCTATATTTTCAACCTTTCCTTTCAATTGTTCAGGGAACAGTTTAACTTATATTTAAAATTCAGAATGTAATTAAAATCTAATAACTTAAGTGTGTATGTTTTCAAGATACCATACAGAAAATTGCTGATTTTCTGAATCTTCAGCTTCTCTATTACCTATATTTCTCATAGGACTATCAGTGACTTATATCAGATCATCCAATCCAAATACTGAGTTCTAGAGTAGTTTAGTTAATTTTCCAGAATATAACCTGGCAATTTAGTTGCATGCGTACAAATAAACCAGTAAGAGAATTGTGACTCCAAGCTAAACAGATGACATTTTATTCTCAATTGCTCAGTATATAAGATACACAGGGATTTGAAGTTGCCAGAAAAACAACCATAAATATTTTTTTGAATAATAACTGTAGACTTGATGTAACTGTACATTCCACGTATTTGAGACAGGAAGGAAAAGATGTATTTTGTAGCCTGAGGAAGGGAATAATAAAATCACTGTCATGTGGTGTTGTTCTCACAGAAAATAATTCGAAGAATTCTCAATCTGTGAGTTAATCAACAGTCAATAGAACAGACTTTTCAAACCTGAGAAACTCGCTCTTCTTCAGAGGTAATAATCAACATTTTTTACTGGGGGCTCCGAGCTTACAGGCTAGCAGATTTAGTCTACTTGAGTAAAATATGGCATTTAGTTGCATATATTATTACCTCAGGGGAAATCCTGGTGATTTCTTCCTCTTTTTTTGAAAAAAAAATTAATTCAAACTGTTCACTCACAGATAACAAAACAGACATGTAACCTTACTGATTAACTGAAGAGTGTCTGAGAGAGTAAGAGTTGCAGAACAGGACTTCCTCTACCGAATAAACTTGGTCATGTCAACACCTAGCAGCAGGTATAATTGACCCCACCCTGTGTTTGTACAGTACCAAGCATCAAGTATCAACGATGTATTTAATTGCAACACATTTTAGAAATAATTGTAGTTGTTTCTTCACAATAGTTGGTCACTGTATACTGAAGCATTCATATGAAAACATAGAGACGAAAATGGGCAACAGGTTGTAGGTAACCGAAATGACGGAAGCAAGGCATACAGAGCTTGCCAGGCCTCTGTGTAGAAACACTCTTGTGTTTTTGATTCTGCTTTGAAACTCCCAAGGAAGTCTGTGATTACTTTCTTTGGGACAAAAATGCTGTCCTCTACCTCATTTGTCCAGCCCATTCAGTGTTTTATTGCAATCTACACAGCAGTGATAATGCATATACAGTACAGAAAGAACATTAGCTAATGACCTTAGCTATCAGCACAGCTACTGTAGACAGAATTTTATGCACAGGTTTGTGCTTCAGTACAACTTTCATGAAAAAGAGCCTTGATATCATAATATCATTTCTTTTATGTGACTGTGTTACTGAAATTTTAAATTCATATTTAAGGACAGCTGTCACTGTCGGTGTAATGTATATGTAGTTGTCATGGTATGAATGATGGTACACTGATTCATACTGCCCAAAGAGAGATTCATACTACTCTTGAGAGATGAAATGCAGAGCTTAGTGCTTACTTTGCAGAGGACTTTACATGCTCTCGCAAGAAACATGTAAGGAAGCTTTGTAATTGAAATTGTAAAGTAAGGTTAATAGATACACTCACAGCAAATGAAATTAAATGTGTATGTACAACAGAGGAAAGATTTGAAAATAAATTATATGGAAACTTGTGATCTGTCTACTTAATATCTGTGTAATAGCGTTAGCTTTCAGTGGGAGGGGAGAGGGTTTTGTTACTCTTTGGGTTAAATTTGTTAAATATCAGTTAAAATATTTTCTACAAAAAGATGAATTTAAAAGGACTTGTATTTAATATAGGATAAAATAGGAGGGAACATATACATAGTAACAACCTGGACAGATCCTTTAACTGTCTTTTGGTTTTGAGAAGGGCATGAAGGAACTCTTAAGTCTTACAGCTCACCTGTGAATTATGTTAGGACTACATATAGCAACTGAAATAACACCACATTTAGGGATGAATACAGCAGCTGCCTGAACTACTGAACAATACTATAACACTGAACAACATGTTGAAATGTAAAATGACTTGAAGAAAACTGAAGAGAAGATTCTGAAAAGCAGAAAGCAATCAGAAGACTAGAAAATTCACCAGGATGTTCTGTTCAACATTTTTTTAAAAACTGACATGAAAATGTACATGGCCAGGTTTCAGGACTTTATATTTAATTTTTGAGAGCAGTAGAATTGTTTTATGTAGGACTTTCCCCTAGATGATATCAAAACTTTGCATGTATTTTACAGAAAACCAACAGAAGTACAGTGTCTAGCCTGAAGTCATCCAGCAGCTGCAGGAACACAGCACACATCCCCACAGGTCTCTGATCAATACACTGATCACTATCTATATTATTTCTTACCAAGAGTGCAGTACAAGCTCCAGTACCATCTAATATCTCTCTCTAGACAGGAGCTTGTATTTGCACGTACTTGTAAGAAACAATGTCAGACAGTGAAATACCAGCCTTGCCTTTCAGTGACAACCTGTCATCTACATACTGCTACAATCCAACTTGCGTTAACTCTGAGACTTGAGAAAATCATAGCACCAAGAGGAAAACCCATGCTTGTTAAGATCAGACAGAAAGCATATGCAACAACTAGACAATATGTCATTTCAAAAAATCCATTTTCAGATGAACACTTGTGGCCATTAGGAGAAGGATTTTGCTTTTGCAAAGTGTCTGTGGAAATTGTTTTCAGGAAGAGAATGTATTTTTCTTGGTGACTACAGAACAACGTCTTGTTTCTTAATAGAAGGGAACAGTGGGCAACACACTGACTTAAAGACTTGTCACCAGAATTCATTATAGACAGAAAATGTTTTCAGCTGCACATAGTGACTGGCAAAAGAATACAATTTAAAATACTTTCTTAAAGCATGGCCCTTCCTCCAAAGACATCTATCCTTTCATAACCATAGAAATAACCTCTCTGAAATGGACTAGAAAGGGTATTTGAATGAACAGAATAGCCAGGATGACACTACTGACTCCGTTCACATTTCTCTGATGGCTTTCAGGTTTTTGGAATAATATTACTTTCTCCTCTTTTTGATCAATCTGCACCATGCAGAGCAGGAGATACTCCTGCTGTAAGAGAGAATATGATGTTTTTTAAGAAGTGATTTTATTTTACTTTAAGATGATTTTCAACTGCCTACCCATACTACTTCCTCAACTGCAGTCATCAAAACAAACTTATTCAAGAAAATCCTTTTTGAAACTGCATATGACTACAGATTACAATCCCTGTTTTGACAGAAACTGGACATTTAGAACACAGTACAGTGTGTATTGAACTTAAAGGCAAACAGATTGATGGGCTGGAATTAGAATTTAAAACTAATTGAACCCTGCACAGTTTCCTGAATTAATAATTAATTTCTAGATCATTGTTTCATAGCTCTGTATTTCATTTACAGGAATTTTTTTCCTGTGAGAAGTTTTATCTTGCTTAGAGATTCCATATAAAACCAGTTGTTAAACACCTCCATTGCTGCAACACCAACAACTCTATAATCTTCTTTGGATAGATATTTGAAATTCATTATCCTGTCCATAATTGCAAATAGGAAACCAGTCTTTGTCTTTTACCACAGCGGTGTCCAACAAAGATCCTTTAGGCCTCAGATTCCATATTTAGTACTTGTACTCCCTAATTTATGAACATGCAGGAAAGCTGCATTACCTTATTGTGCTTCAGCCAGGAAACAGAGCACTAGAGCTTTCTAAAAAGTGAATAATTTTTAAAGTGAGGTGAGTATTTGAGTGATTATGATTTTACTTATTTTTCAAACCTAAAAATCATCTGTATGTTGTGATGCAGTCATGGAAGATACCTTTGTCCGCAGCAGAGGGAGAATTATACTTTCACAGCATTGTTCATAAGATAGGTGTCCCAGAATCAGGATTAATTTTTTTTATAAGGGACTATAAATAATTAATCAGGATTAATTTTTTTTATAAGGGACTGTTCTTTTTCTGATGACTGCTGAATGACCCCAGATATGTGAGTTCCACCTATGCTGGCTTATGGTATATTTATTTTCAGACTGCATTTCATCATATCGGATAGATAAATGTATCACTTTCCTTCCATTGAAGGAATTTTGGCCATAATTATTATCTTGCTTCTTTGATAAAGCATGTTTTTTAATTCTATGTATCAACCTTAGGCTTTCTCCTATTTGAAATCTATCCACAAATCTGCACAACAGTTATCAATATTTTCTTCTTTACATCTCTCTGACTCAGTTTTGAATCTCATATTATCTTTTACTTACTAGTTTCAATCTAGTAAAATAATCAGTCTTTATACAAATATAAGCCAATCTTTCAATTACAACTTCACAGAAAAGACAACTTGAGATACTTTTACCTACCTGTTACTGCTGTTGTCTCAGTGCAAGATATATGCATGTATGTTCCATATCAAGGATTTTTAACACAGGAGGATATAGTTTGAAGATGGAACACTAAACTCTGTCAATAAGCTTAAGCTAAGAAACACAATTCATTAAGGCTTTTATGCCTTGTGATAACACAAGATCCAGAAATCAGAACTTCATGCCACTGGAATTTCTCAGTGCTGACTGTTGCTGGCAGTAGTTTATGGCAGTGGTCTCTGACCTAACTCATGTTTCCAGGGCTGCAAAGGTACCACTGGAAATAGAAAAGTATCTGAGAAAAAAAGTGCAAAATTGAAGATCATCAGAAGAAAATCTTATGGATTTGGTGAAGGCAACCTACTGGAGAGCTAGATATTGAACTGAAACAAGAATCAGGCCTAGAAGAGTTAACTAGGTTAGGCCTTCTCCCCTAGCACCTGTTGCACCTGTGTTGTGTTCTGCCTACTGGACCAAAGCTTAGGAACAGTATACAATAGGCCTAGAGGTAATAAATTAGGATAAGCAAAAATAAGGTAGACAACTGAATAGGTAAAGTAGGCCTGGAGCCAAGGCTTTTTCCAAGCTTCAGCGAGCAGGGCAAGAACAATGGAAAAGTAAAGAGGTCAAATCGAGGAAGATGAGAAGAAGACCCCAGATTCGAGACTGAAGGCCGGATGTACCCCCAAAATCGAGAGCCAAGACAAGCACCGCCCTACGCTCCGCCCTACGCTCCACCTACGCTCCGCCTATTATTAATATGAATAGATAGATTTAATATGTATATGATATTTAATTATAGATTATAGATTTAATATGTATATAGATTTAATATGTATAGATAGATGTTGCAATCATCTGAATATGTATAATAATCATGAGTGAAAATTGTATAAAACCCCTGATTTTGAGTGATTTGGGGAGCAAGTTTCTTTGGGTGATGCGAATCACGCTTGCTCCCAGTGCTGCAATAAATACCTTGCTGCTCAAAAGACCCAAAGTCTCTGAGCAGTCCTTCATACCGGGATTTTTCAGAATCAGAAGTTTACTTGTCCTGTAACTTCCCATTGAAAGCAATGTTCTTTAATTTGTTCAACATCTTAAGAGATATTTACACTTGTCTAGTAACAATTCTTCACAATCCTTCTCAAGGTTAAGTATAAAAAGAAGTAAACGTTTTTTCATATATAAATTCACGCATAATTTATAGATAATGAAAAAAATTATGCAAGATGTGCAGTGGATGTTTTGGACTACATTTCCACTGCTTCCCCAAGTAAATACTAACTATTCATAAGTGGCTGTAAGCCATGGGTATCAATAAGTAGCCTTACCAATGATCACGTAAACACTATTGAAATATTTGCTAAAAGTTATCTACATTTTATACACAGCTCAAAGGCAGAATTCTAAAATAACATGTAATGGTAAAAATTATTTTTTTTTAAACCTTAGGGAAAATAAAAAAGTTAAAACTAAAAAATAGAAATATATAAATGTATATGTTGACAGTATTGATATGGACTTCATTTATTTCCTGAAACTTTGATAGCAGTGTGATTTTAGTCTTCTTATGAATGCAAAATAATCACAAAGAAAGAATGAAGCAGATTCATGAATGCGAACCAGAATTATGCAGACAGGAGGAAATAAATCCACTTTACTAATTATGTGTCAAATTATGTGTCTCTAATGAAGTTTAATCAGAAGACTGCAGAGAAAAAACATGAAATTAAAAAATAGACAAAAGAGGAAAGAAGAAAGCAATGAATTGCACACAGCTTCTCTTTTCGATCAAGTTGCCTCCATTGAACAAGTCAGCAATCAGCAGAGCCACCATAACTATCTCTTACTAAGTTACTATGACTTAGTTGAATAACAGGAAACTCACACTCCTGTCAAAGTAATTAGGTTCATATATTGACCCAGAGGCACCTGACACCAAATTGCTTTGCAGGTAAGTATAGTTCCTCACTTCTATCCTTTCTGTTACAAGTGTAGGTCTAACAAAGCAAGAAAATACAGCCTATTTCTGATCAAGGAAGAATAAGAACTTTTACCTTTGATATTCCAGCTTCTAAACAGGTTTTCCTCAAACATTTTATTTTAAAATTCTCTTTCATGACAATCAATATTTCAAAACAACTTAGTCCGCATCTAAAACTTGGAACTTGTGGAGATCTGACAGAATTACTAGTATAAGAGTAGCACACGGTAGTTGTATGTAAAGTCTGTGTGAGCACAATTATTTCTTTGCATGGTTATTAAGGAAATGCTTTTACTAAATAAATGAAAATCAGACTTTTCATTATCAAAAATAAAAATAAAATTAAAAATAAAATTAAATGAAATAAAAAACAATAAAATAAAATATCAAAATAAAACCAATAATTACCATGTTCCTGAAATTTATTCTCTGGAGAACACATATATAAAGACTGGTGCTTTTTTCTACCTTGGTAAGCAGATGTGAGGAAGCTGAATTACCTGAGAAAGATCAGAAATAAGACATCAGTCACACTCTCTTGCTTCACACAGAAGCACGTCACAGCCTTTTGATGTGAAGTAAATAGACAAAGAAATTTGAGATCAAGTGAAATTACTGTATAAATTACATATGGTGTTACATCTAAGAAGTGGAGTGAATCTGTGCACATATATGTGCATGTGTTTATATATGTATTCAAGTTCCCTTTAGTGAAAAAGATAGTTCAAACCAAATCAAGTTATAATAGCTCATGAAAACACCTCTGATTATATTCATGGGGACACACTTGTTTGCACTAGAGGAACATTATTTTTGCACTGTATTGTTAATTTAATCTTCAGAAGTGGCTATTAATTCTTTTCTGCATCTCTCAGAGATTTTTTAGGAATTTTCATTAAATAAATACATTAAACAACCCATTCTAAAGGGAAAAAAAAAAAGAAAAAGCAGCTTGTACACATTCATTTGAAAAAACTCAAGGATTTACTGCTACACAACTTTCAGCTTCTCTGAACACCAATATGAGTTGATAGATAAATTCACATGCAATTTTCAGAACAGGGATCACTACAGTGGTAAGGAATAATGAATATTGATTGCTAATCAACATGTTGGTTTTCAATAAATAACCCTACAGAGTTACTATAATTACTTATCTTCTCTCCCCTAAGAAAGATATTGCACCATCTGAAAAAAAATATGAAAATAGATTAAACCAAGTCTACTACAAAGTGTTTTATCATGAGCACTGGGCAAGCATACATTACTATCATCCCAGAAATCTTGCTGAGGTTTAGGATTTGCATTTTCTGGAACAGCCCATTAACATTAAGGCTTAAGTCCACTCTTATGCTCTCATATTTGTAATCACAGAACACAGGGCGAGACAAGCCACAGTTTCAGTGTAGTCAGCCTGTTGTGCCGACATGGTTTGCAGACATTTGTGTCAACATATCATTTGCAGAGATATGAACTTGGTATTTCATATTTATTTTGGGATCTAATCTGAACAAGTAGTTTCATTAAAATAAACACAGCTTTTTCATCCTATAGAGAGTCATTATTTAGTTTGCAGATACAACTCTGAATTTGATAATCTCAAGCCTTAGCATAAATTAGATTTAAACTTTGTTGATGAAACAAAACTAAGAACAGAAATTCTTATGCTAAAATTTCGGGGAGGCCTGAATTTGGTTTATTTTGTCTCTTGCATGTTATTTTGTCTTGTCCTTTTTTTTGTCTATTCCATGAACTTAAAAAAAAAAGTTCAATTTCAGTTTTGTCATAAAAAATGGTGAGGAGACACTGAGAAATGATCAAATAACAGATTCAGAAGAATACCAAAAAAAAAAAAAAAAAAAGAAAGGAATGTAAAAAATACCCAAAGACCATTTAAACGGAGAATCATCTGCTAATCATCTGCTTCCATAAGCCACTTATACAACTCCACTGAGGGCCTATCCTTCCATCTCTGAATCACTAGGAGTTTTACCATCAGTTTCAATGAATGCAATATCAGTCTTAATCCCAGCAACAAAAACAGACATACATTTTCTTCAATAACTGTATAATGAGGACAATTATGCCATTCTACCAAGTATGGTTCATTATAGATATAAATGACAAAAATATACACATATCTTAATACCATATTATTACAAACTAGCATAAAGTGTTTTTAACAATAATTAGTTAATGATAGTGATATGTTGCTCATAATACATTGAAACGTGCCTCATGTTAGCAGTCCTGCTCAAATTATCAACTCTGCACTGTAAGTGACAGTACTAGTTTCTGTGAATTCTTGCATACAAGTAGTCATTTCTGTTGCAAATGGGAAGGAAAAAAAGCCTGTTTTTGAAACAGGAACTTCTTATTATGTCTAAATATGGATTCAGGAACTTTCTTGTAAGTATCGGGATTTGTATATTTATGTTTGAGTCTTCGCTGATAAAAGGGTCTGATCCTGCTCTCACTGGCACACTAAGCACCATATGCACTATATTTTTTCCAGTGACCATTATATTAAATTTCTGAGAAGAAATACGTAAGATGTATTAATAAAGGATCACAGTGACTTAAATATGAGCTTATTTCTGTCTTTCATATCTGAATTTTCAGAATCTGATTATTAGACACAATGAAAAAATATTTCTATTCGTTTCCAGTAGAAGAGTACTCTTTGTCTTCAAATTCAGTGCTAAAGTAATTTGGTTTACTTTTAATTCTTTTTTAACAATATTCCAATTAAGGCAAATTTAAAGCATCATCAAATTTAAAACATCATCACTTTTGGCCATGGTTTCTCAGAATTTGTATAAACACAGAAAAAAATATCATTAATAAATTTAAAAACAAAGAAATAAACCAAACATATTCATTTGTTAGAAAGAAAATTGTAACAAATGCCTGTTAGGACACATCCATGGCAGCATTTTTTTGTTTGTTTGTTATTCTTAGTGAAAAAAGACTTGGGACAGAGGTAGAAGGTGGAGAAACTAATAAAAACTTAATTTTATGAACTAAAAATTTTGTCTTAATTTAAATGGGAGAAGTAACTTTAAATATACAGATACATTCCATACAAATTAAAGGAAAAAAAATCCAAGAACTAATGGGAAAAAAATATTAATAAGGCTCTCCCAGTTATGGTTACAAGTTATCTTCTGAGTCAGACATAATTTACGCTGGTTTCATACAGAACAATGCAGTTGTTAGATGAAGTTCATAGGACACTTGGTCCTAGAAGTGAGTGTTTATTAAAAAAAATACCCTTTATGGAATGTTAATAGGAAGCACACTAATAGATCATTAAACTATTTGTTATCCAGAAGTGGAATTCTCTATACCGACTTTCACACTCCCAGAAGTCAGGTACTGACTGTGGGATCGTAACAGAGAATAAAATTCCCATTGCACAGTGCCTTAGGGAATTTCGAATACTCAGCATCTGTCCCATGCAAATTAGAGTCTTTTATGGTGACTCAGAGAACTAGACAATTTTTAACGTGCATTTCCCTATCTGCTGATAGATATATATGCTTCTTTCAATATAATTTAAAGAAATACTGTACAATTGCAGCAACATTTTCAGTAAAACTACTTTTTCTGACTCATTTTCACCCTATTCCCCTTTGAATTGCTAACTCTCCAGATTGTAAAACGTTCATATCCCCAGTTACTGATCATTTATTTTTCTTTGCTACTATTAGAACAGTGTTCATTCAGATGGCAGCTCAGGAGAGTAGTTCATTTTTGGCTCTATATTTTTTGGGCCATAGAACTGTCATGGATTTTATATAAATAGAAGAACTTATGGGATGTGAAGTGCTATAGTGCTCATATTTTTGTGATTAGCAGTGTGTAATTTACTGTGTTACATTTTAGGTGATTCACATCATCTATCTGCTAGTAGAACTACCTTGAACCATTTCTGGGAAATTTCAAGTGTTTGATATTTTTACTGTCTTAATTAGAAGCAAAAATCTCAATTCTTAACATTTATCAAGAAAGCAAACACTGCAGTTCAAGAATTTACAGGACTTTCTACTATATTTCCCTTTTCACAGGCTTCCAGAGGAAAGAAACCTCTGGGTTAAAACAAGATTCTTGGCAAAGAAAGGGTCCAGAGAGAAATTTACTGAATAAAAAGCATGGTGACAATTAGTTCTGAACTGGTAATGAAAGTAAAAGCCATAGTCATCAGCCAGCTCACTGTGTTGGCTTCCAGAGAAGCAGGAAGTCTAGGATGCTTTAGCCTCATCATGCAGTGAGCTTCTGAGAACAGAATAACACTGGTATGTCAGCAACCTCTCTCCAGGTTTTTGAGGACCTGAGGAGCTAGAAAGATACAGTGTGGTCTCTGAAACATTGGGGTGCTCTGTCCCTGTAAACCTAGGATGCTGAGAAACCAAGAATCTGGGTGCCAGGCTGTCCTGCTCTCCCAAATCCCAGGCTCTGTGTCAGACTGGAGGCAGCTTGCCATGCTGGGACTCTAAACTTTTCTTGACTCTTGGAGTTTCACTGAAAGTCTTGAAACAGCTCCAGTTCCAGCAGTTCTTCATTTCCCAGTGCTGCTGAAAAAAAGAGGCTTACCCTCCTTGTGATGTCAGTGAACTGTAGTTGCCAGTTACTTTTCAGGTCAAGTTGAAAAATTGTACTTCCAAATGTACATCACCCTTTTGATTACTCATATAAATCTAACCTGTCAATTCTTGTGTTTGAATTTTGTACACCCCTATGCCTAGATTAGGTGGCACCCCCAGAGGCTGGTGGCACCTCCAAAAACAGCGGTGCAGAATATTATGAGGTATACTATGACTATCTTCTTACAGTCATGGTCATGATGGTCACTACTATGCTGTGTGATGAATGAGGAGATGCAGAGCACAGCAAGCTTTCCAGAAGGCTTTATATTGTTAGGCTTAGAAAGAAACTCAATTGGAAAGAAAACAGAAGACTAAGAAAAAGCATTAGAGTAAAAGGGAGTTTCAGGGAAAGTTATGGAAATACAAATGCTGAAGAATTCAATCAGATATTTTCTTTATGTCGTAAATAAAGAAGTCTTGACTATACCTATATGCAGGAGAGCAACAACAAAAAATATTTATATTGATTTACATTGATTAAGAGAGCTCAAAATTTGTTTCACAGTGTAATTCATTCAGTGGATGTGGTTAATTTGGAAGTGTAACTAATGTTAGGATTGATTTGGAAGTGCAACTGGCATTAGGATTAAGCAGTTAGCTCTTTCTAAGTGCATGACTGAGTCATCATTATATAATCTAACCTTTAAGACATCTCAAGGATGGAAGAATACAAAAAGTCTCCCTTCCTTCTGAAAACAAATGCAACAGCCTCACAAAAATCTTTTCTTTACCAGCTGTATTATCAAATCTAATAACTGACAAAGACTTATGCTTGTTAATCTCAAAAATGCTTTTGAAATATTTGCAAAAATCACTCCAGAAAAAACTCAGACTGGCTAGACACTAGGAAAACTCAAGGGTAACTGATCATCCTAGCTTTTTCTAATAACCATTTTGTGTATGCGTCTCTACATAAAGTTTGAGTAGATCACGACAAAGTAAAAGTCCTGAATATAAACATCCATTATTACTAATCCATTCTGAAGTGTAATACATTTTGGCACTGAATGAAGTGATTTACAAAAGCGGGAGACCTACAGAAAACTATGAAAATAAACTCAGAAATTTCTAACAAATTTTTCTTGATCAGTTTTCATTTACTCGTGTACATACGGGATAGTTCAGCAAATTAAAATCAGATGTACTAAATGTTCAAGTATCGACACTGTAAATTAACATCAATCATGCATGTATACTTTAATACTTAATAAAAATAAAATACCTTTTAATTCCATATATTCACTGCTGCTACCTTACTTTGATAAAATTCTGCTCCACTAATTATTGGGTTTGTTCCTTGGAAAGACCATAGGCCTTGTGCTATTGTGTGAAAAATTTTGTACACTTTTCTTCAAACTACACTTTTCAGTACGCTGACTCCAATTGGTAACACTACTGAGATCTTCCCATTGGTTTAAGGAATTTCATAGCTTAAAGTTGTTGTAATATGAAAAAGGTCCGCTCTTCATCTAAAGTACCAATATCTAAATCACATTCTGTAGTCACTTTGGTGCATGGCGTATGTCAGACAAGTTATCAGATTAGTTTGGGTATCTCTGTAGGTGGAGCTACAATGACTTCTCCCAGAATGTGTCATTACATGGCACTCTATGAATGATTCAGACCAAGTCAATTCTCTGAAAACATCCAATGGGATCTGTTTATATACTTCAAGAATTACTTTGGGCCTTCAATTTTATGAGCTTTACCATTTTTTCTTCATTTTCATAGGGTTAAACATTTAAATTACTGTAATTACTATCCTGATTACTATCCTGAACTCCTCAATATATTTGCCATGTTCACCATGTGCATTAATTATTAACGTAAAAATTATTCATACAGTTCCATAAGGGGGAAGTGATAACACTGCTTGTCTTCTAAAACCTTTTGGCTATATATTTCAATTGCTTTAGAATTTTAGGTAGAAGCTTATATACATAAAGCATATAAACTGCTTCTGTCACTGACCTGTGTTTTTTACACTGTCATATGTACAATGATCGTAAACTGAAATGTTGCTGGATTCCTTTTTATAAAATGTTAATTTAGAACTCTCTTAATACTAACTCAACAACCTTTCCACAAAGTGACCTTGGGTACATGATTTATTATTTTTACTTAATTTCTATCAATGTATTTATTTCAACAAGATAGTGAGGATTGGGCTTGCCTCTCAGCTTGACTTATCAGTACATTGGTAATGTAATTAAAAACTAAATAAAGGGTTTGTACTTACTCTCTAACTAACTCTATAAATCTCTAACATATAGAAGTGATCACAAAGCTGTAAAAACAAATAATTGCATGTAATTAATTTTGTACTACTCATGATTTATATTGTACCTACTAAATACCACTCATGTATTTAAATGTATGTGTTTTAACATATTGAGGTTGTATAAGGCAGTATATTTTAAAAGTTCATTATTTATTTTTCAATTAATATCAGTTTAAAAAAAATTGTAATGTAAAGTCCTACTTGTAGTCTTTGATTTAGAAATAATTAATCTGATTGAGCTGCTACAATATATTGCAGCTATATGATTTCTACCCATGCATGGTAAATTCAAGGCCTGATAAGTACTGTGAACCTTACACTGACTTTAAGTATAAAAAATAGTCAACAGTAATCTTAAAAGAATGTAGTGGCTATCTTCCATATGTTATTCAATTCATTGTCCAAATTTTTCAATACATTTCTACAACTAAAACCAACTCGATTATTTTGCTTTGTTATACAAATCAAGGTTTTCCTTTTTATCTTGTCATTTTCATTTGTTCTATACATTATCATTTTAAGTACAACCCTTTGTATCTATTTTCTGTTGTATTATAGCATTAGTGTTACTCTAGAGCTTGTCAAGAATCAGTCCTAAAAGTTTGTATCAAATCTGATTGAAGGAACATGGAAGTACTCATGCTGTAGCACAGTAAAGGTTTACCCAGATTAGCACCCTGTCTCCAATAGTGGCCATTATCAGATAATTTCAACGTCTTTAAATGTCACTGAAACTCTAAAAATAACTGTCCAAATACCTGTGCCCTACGATGCAACCAAATTGTCTATGAGATAGAGCTGATGTTACTTCAAACCTCAAAACCTATGCAGCTGTATTTTCATGAGTGTCAGCACCTCTAGACTCAAATGTCCTTTATAAAATCCTACTTCATTCTAAATAAAATAATAAAATATTTTTACTCACTCTATTTGTGCTTAGTAGGGTATTTCTTTGTTGTTCAGTTCTCTAACTGCTCTTCAAGCTTGGAAGAGGCTCAGTTTAAACAACTGCAGAGCTATATCATTAGCTGTTGTCATTTTTCTTCTTACACCCTCCTTTGAAGACATGGTTACAAAAAATGTGGGCCTCTGCTGCCTGGAAAATACAGGCTATGAGCTCTGAATGTCTTTTTGTTACTCTTCACTCGCTCACCTGTGTGTGACTATCCAGGTGATGCACTTGGGGTTATATTTGGTTTTCAAGTTCTTGACAGTACAGATTGTATTTTTTTTTACCTCATAAGTTTGCACAGAATCTAGTACACAATAATCAATTTCAATAAGTAAGTCTCTTAGCTGTCATAATTATATGTAGAATAAACTCCAGCCTCTCACTGACAATCTCTTGATATGATTATATTTAAAAATATGCACCCTCATAAGAAGGTTTGTAGCATTGCCCTTAATGTGATTCCCCAAGCTGTGCTTTTAAAATATGTATTCACTCTGCTTTTATGTTATTTCTAGATTTACTGCACTCCTGTGAATGCTCTGCCAATAAATTGCCACTCCTGCATTATTCATTGAAATAATGCATAATACCGTAGGAATCCATTTCAAAATAATTAGCACTAGTAAGCCCTTTAAATTTAACAATAGATGAAAAGCCATCTGCCTGCTGCTTTAGATTCGTTAAGTAACCAGGTCTAAGTCAAGGTATTTCAGAAGCTTAACACAGCAAAAGAATTAGAGCCAAAGCTAACAATAATTATACATTTGTTTAAAATATTTCCAAGGGGTTTGAGTGCTAGTATAACTTCTTTAGACATACAGGCTAAACAGGCAACCGCAGAGAGTTCCAATCATTGCGAATCACAAGTCTTTCAGCTACAGGATCTCCACTGGCTACGGTGAGAGCTTTATACCTAAAGGCAGAACCCTTAAATGTTAACTAACTAGTGAGGCTATCAGAAAGAATTAAGACTTTAAAAATCTGATTTTTAAAGATAATCCTCTTTCCAAGCATCATTCAGCTACCCTTCCTCTATGAACACAGTTCCAAAGAGGCTGCATAAGCTCCCAAACACATGCAGTCAACAGGAAGTGGGAGGATTCCCAGAGGTGGGTCAGAGTTCCCATCAAAAAGGAAAGAACACAAAGAGATAGTCAATGAAAATACTAAACACCAAAACAAATGCAAACTCCTACTTCTTCTGCATGCATAAGTATTTCTGCCATCTTCAGAAATCTCAACATGCTATATTTTAGGTACTTTTCAGGATAATGCCAGTGTCAGTAGATACTGAGATGGAGCTGCTGTCCATCTTTTTATGACTTACCATAGAATGTTGAAGAAATCAAAAATTCCTGAGGTCAATTCCCATTTTGGACTAGAGAAATTCAAAGTTACAGCTCTACTTTTCAAACAGAGGTGGCACCATCACCAAATTAGTCTTGGCTAGGAGAGATTCGCAACTTTTTCACTGAAGCTGGGTGTCTGCCTCCAGATTAATAGAGCAATAAGGCACTTTTGAAGCTGAATTTTAATCAAATTGTGGGAACAGGGAGCAAAATGGAAAAACAGTCAACTTACAATCTCCAATTGCTGTTTCTTTTATACATTTTCTCCGGGTATTTGAAAAAAAAAAATTGACAGAAATGTTCAAGATGTCAGGCTGGACAGAGGTCTCTTTGTCTTTTGAAACAAATCATTGGACTATTTATTGTTGATTTCTCAAAACAGCTTCTTTTTAGTCAATGTTTTCCTGGAAATTGTTTGCATAAGAATGTGCATGAAAGTCCTGTTCCAATATTTCACATGCTGCCCAAATCTGATGTGGCCTGTTTTGCTCGCCAGCAGTTTAATTCTTCTGTATGAGTCCTAATCAATAGGAGAATTTCAAAGTACTTCAGCAGATTTTGGGTAAATCCTATACTGGCTAGCAACTTTAATATGAAAGTACCACAAAGAAATGCTTATATAGGCTTCATCTGGAGTTGAACATTGCCCAGCATGAAGTAATATGAATAAATAATTATTACATAAAAAAGCTCTTGTTCCATTTGGCATCTATGTCAGAAAACAGTATTTCAGTTCTCAACTATTTTTCTGCAAGTGGTTTTGGGCGCATACACCATTAGGTTGAATGTAAGGAATGTTAGAAATTACATCCTTAGTGTTACATTTTTTCCATCTGCTTTCACATCATCCATAAGTTCACCAGCCGCTCTGTAAATTACTTTATTTTCTCTATTTTGAACTGATCTCTCTGGTTTCACATGGGTTATGTGCATGTTTGGTGCATACTGAGGCTTATACATTCCTGAGAGCCTGCAGAAGGATGGAGAACTCCTTGGGGCTCATCACTGACAATGTCTCCTTTTCCTTCAGAGGTTATTCTTCTTAAAATTTAAACACCTACAAATGCAGAAAAAGTATCAGAATTTCTGTTCTATGAAGAGTTCTAAAGATTTTTAGGTCTTCAATTATACTTTTGGGAACAGAAATGGCACAGAAGTTTTTAGAAGACTAAATCTAATTTCTTTATGAAATACAATTTCAGATGCTTGTCAAGCTCGAATTTGTACTTCCAAATTTGTTGTTCCCTGTTCAAACCAGAAACGGCTGCATAACTGCTGCAGACTTCCAACAACACAAAATTCATGTAACTATGTAACAGTATAAACCCAAACTGAAACTGTTTTTAGAATGCATGCTTCCTCAGTCTTCAGGACTTCAGAGTAGTCCTTTGCTTACAGATAAACAGACATTGAATAAGTGTGAATTCCTCCATGAGCACCAGCAGCCATAAATAAAGAGTGAAAGCTGTTTATCACCACCATTTGACACAGCTGACAATGTTTACTCAGCTCAGGCTCTTCACAGAGACAGCTACCTTTCATTAATGCAGAAAATTACATTCATGCAGGTCAGGGTTAAGGTAATTGGTAAAGTATGAGAAGGAAAGTATATGCTACAATTGTCAGCCCCAAAATGAAGTGTGAATAAATATATAACATATCACTTTCAGTACATCGTCCACAACAGATGAAATGTGAAGAATACAAACACTTTGCAGAATACACAGCACTGTTGTGAAAGCAATATTGCTGTAAAAATAGTAGTGTTTCCTAGTGTGAAATGCTACCGATATACCTCATTTCAAGAATGTTTAGAGAAAGATTTTCTACATACAATTTCACATTTAAAATCTGTCTATAATTACTCCACAAAAACTAAGTAATTGGGTTTTCACGTAATTATTAGAGGTTCATCCACTGTTGTTAGTGGAAGATATTAAAACAAGTTGGGCTTTCTGTAAAAGTTAAGAGTGTGTAACCAATGTGATTTATGAAGCATGAACTATGTAATCTATTTAAAGTTTGATGCTTCTATGTATTGCTAAATCAATTGTTCTCATAAATAAACTATGACCTGGAAAAGCAGAAATGTCATTCACTG
The DNA here is from genome assembly GCA_013396775.1 of Cephalopterus ornatus. Taxonomy (NCBI): domain Eukaryota; kingdom Metazoa; phylum Chordata; class Aves; order Passeriformes; family Cotingidae; genus Cephalopterus; species Cephalopterus ornatus. The sequence continues at coordinate 20,631 of VZRE01014727.1, forward strand.
ATAGTTTCTAACAAAAAGATATAGGGAAACCAATCATAAATTTATGGCGTTTAAGCTAGCCGTCTCAGTGATGTTCAATACCAATGCAGTAGACAAGGTGATTTAGGTATTGTTAAGTGTAGGTCATGAGAAGCTGGGACAAGGTCATTATCACATTTGTGAGTTCAAGAAGGTATCAAATACCTGGGTGAAGAAAATATTTTGGGCAAGATATGACTGTTGTGATGTGTAGGTATTTGTGGGTGCAATATCCTGCTCTGTGGGATAAGACAATATTCCCAAAACATATATTAAATATAACCTAATTATTTAAGTACGCCTGGACATAAAGTGTTGACACCACACAGTCAGGAGAAAAAATAATGTTTGACTCATCATGATAGCAGAGCTGCAAGTCCTTATTAGCAATGAAAGTTACATCTCATGGTACTGTGATCCATCTAAGAAATGTCAAACTGAACTATAACTAAATTCTTTCACCACTGCTGAGACATGAAAGTCTGGCATTCTGTTAGATGCTTCAGTCATGAAGTAAACTAAATGCTGTGGCTTTTGGGAAATCAAAGCAAAGCACTGAGGCTGATAAAAATCACAACTGATTATATTGTTCAGATTTCACGCTTGTCCACTAACACCTGAAAAATTACTATTGAATCTGTTCTAGAGAATTTATCCAATTAAACACAACCTTAAAATACATAGCTATAATTCAAATTCTCATGCAAAAATGTCAAACTGAGAGATCTTTTTCAAGATCCTGATTTGAGGCAAAATTTCCAGTTTAGGTGTAATAACCCATTATTTCATTGTTTGTTTGTTTGTTTTTAATTGAGTTTCATTCTGGTTTGCTCCACAAGGATTGCAAGTGAGGAACTCAGAATGTCAGAAAGTCTGCTGGAAGGAAATACTTTGATTTATAATTTCTGACTCTCCTGGATATGAATTACAAGCATACATAAATGCAGGCTCTCTGGGCCTCTTGTTTTTAGAACTGATTATCGTTCTCTCTAGCGGAGAGGAACAACACATCTTCCCTAAAAAAACAGTTAGAAATACAATGAGTCTTTATTTTGAAGTTTTAATTTTTAACTTCTCAAATTTTTTGATTCAAAAAGTTAAAAAATATTATTGTGTTATTTTTTTTTATCAAAAGAGTGAACAAAATTTACAGCTCTTTTAATATTTCAAAGTGTTAGAAATCTGAAAGAAAATTATTTGTGTGAAAACAATGTGTGATTTGATGGCCAGATGTCTAAACTTTCTCAGTTTTGTTGCACTAAAGTTCTATTTCCATAGCATGTGTGCAGGGTGAGTCTTGTGTTATTTCTAAAGTTGTAAAGTGCAAAACTGAGAAACACTACTGAAAGAATCAAGAACTAAAGAGTAAGGTAGAGACTTTGAAATCTATAAGGTTAAGCTATTTGACACTGCTCTTCCTGTAAAGCTCTGAGACATGGCCCCAGTGGAACTTAAATCTTTTCCATGGAAGTAGTCTCAGCATCTCATGTTACAGACTCATTCCTAACTTCTAACTTTTTTTTAAACTCATTATCCTGTCTGTGGTTATTTTTTCCACCTCCTTACCTAATTCTCTGAAGATCCTAAACTGAGCTTGTATGTAGGATGAGATTTACAGTTTATGATTCATGAAAAAACCTGATGAATAAAACCATCGGAAGATAGTCATAATGCTCTCCATAAAACATTGCTTTTAACACCACACTATTAAAGCACACTAAACAAGTTTTTTCTTTAAATTATGGTTTATCTAAAACTTATGCCACATAGCTATCTCATGTAAGCTACTGGTTTTAGTCTGATCTATAAATATAAGAAGAACATTGGAAAATTCATGTGGAAGAGATCAATACCTACAGGAATTTACTTTAAAGGAAACGAATGTTAAATATGAGCCTTTGTGTTTGCAATATGATATGCAAATCTGATTCCAGATCTTGTCTGCACATATAGTGATAGAACCCATTTACATCCCCTTACTGAGTAACAAGTGCTCATGACTATGAAAAAAAAAATTGTTGTGTTTTTTTTTTTCTCTCTGTCAAGAACTCTGTCTGTAATTATCACCAGGTTCCTAGGGAAAAGCAGGGCGGCAGGGCAGAGAGGCAGTGCATGGTCAAGAAGCCATTGGCCACAGGGCTCATTCTCTGTGGTTCCAGAGCCACTTGCTAAAGGCTACAGAGATACACCTGACACAGCTGTGCACGTAATTGAGTCAGCAGCAAGTGACAGTGCAGACCCAAGTGATTTGCTGACACAAAGTAACACGAGATTAAATGAAACTGGAACAGTTGTTCACATAAATTTTAGAGGTGAGTGTAAAACAAAAAAACAAACAAACTAACAAAACCCAACAAAAAACAACAACAACAACAACAGACATCATTAAGCAAGACTGTTAAGTGAACATGGCCTAACTTGAGTTAGGTAACAAGTTTCTGCTGTTTCAGAAGCAGTTTGGTGCAATTATGACTCTCAAAACACCTGATGAACTACCACAAGTTTGTAACCCGGCATATTAAGGGAAGTCAATACTGGGGACTGTCCTCTCTGAGAACTTGTGGGAAAAACTTTTTTTTCTTTGATTGCTGAGCTGTAGGGAATAAAAATGCCTCAGAGTACTAGCAGCCATTACTAAACGTTCACTGAAAAGAGCAGTCCTTCTTGACCAACAGGCTTAAGGACATGAACCACTTGACTGCAGATATGTTAAAATTAAATTATCACACTGGTTCTCTAGAACCAGAGGGACTTGTAATGCAATACGCCACTGAGGCAAAACTTATTGTTCCACAGCCACTACTCAGGAATGTCTCTGGGAAAAACAGCTCCTATTAGAACAGGACAAATTCTCCTGTAAATGACACATACAGAGTTAAAGCCTGACTTTTCTTACACCATTAGGACTCCCAGCTCTTTAACAAGGACCAGAGTTTCACACTCCCTTCCTTCTCCTCCCCTTTCACTTTCAGCTATTCAGAAGGAAAGAAAATCAGATACACTGTGGCTAAGTGTTGCAATTTACTAAGGGCACATGTAATTATTGTGATATATTTTTTTATTTTATTTGAGGACGATGACAGATTAGAAAAACTTCAGTAAATAGTAAAAGAAAAATTAAAGTATTATTTGTGTAATTTCATTGCAATAAAAAATATTACTTTTTTACCTTTAAGTCTATCTGTTTGAAAAATTTCTCATCTTAGTGTCCTCCCCATCCTTTAGGACAGAAATAATTTAAAAAAAAAAAGATACAGAGAAGCAGGGAAAAAACTCTACATATATTTCTTTCTTTTCTACAGCAGGATAAAAAATTTGAAAGCAGATATCTATTCATTTCATGCAAAAATGTTTACATCTAATGAGGCATTTTCAAATGTGTTATTCTATTCCATAACCGTACAGTGTTGATTTTTTATAATCTTCTACTGTTGCAGAAATGATGTCCCAATCATGACAAAATATTTTAATTGTTCTGTTTACACTTTGCAGATCTTATTCTCAATTAATAGCTTCCTATTCACTTTAGTCCTTTGACTTTTTGCATTTTTTTCAGATTCAGTTTTGTTTTGTAGCTGTCATGGTTCCATAAAATGTTGTAGTCTTTAATGACCATATTTTTCCTGTGTTCTGTGCTTACAGTAAATTTGTCTTTGTATTCTTTTCTGAGCTTTGTTTGAGGAGCTGATGACCTGACGCATCCTAGTCACTGCCAAAATATTTACTTGGGTTCTAGTTTTAAGTATATTATGTTTAGTGAACCCCAGGTTTGAGGTTATTGTTCATTACAAGGATCAATTAATAGATTGTTAACTTTATTAAGAGTTATATCCTGCCTGGGTGGAGGGTGAATTTCATCAGCTTTGTTTTTTAAGGAGTGCTGAGGAGCCTCATCAATGTCTCTAAGTATCTGAAGGGAGGGTGCCAACAGGATGGAGCCAGGTTCTTCTTGGTGGTGCCAAGCAATAGGAGAAGAGGTAATGAGCAGAAACTGATGCACAGGAATTTCCACCTGAATATCTGGAAGAACTTGTTTATTGTGCAAGTGACTGAGCACTGGAGTAGACTGCCCAGAGAGGTTATGGAGTCTCCCTCACTGGAGATATTCAACAATTGTCTGGACACGATCCTGTGCAATGTGCTTTGGGATGACCCTGCTTGAGCGGGGAGGTTGGATTAGATGACCCTCTGTGGTCCCTTCCAACCTGACCCATTCTGGAATTCTGAATTTAGGTAGTTTGTAAGAACTGCATTCTCATTCTTATTTGAAAGAAAATTCTGTTATTAATGTGTCTTCAACACCATGCATGAATAAGGGATTTTTTCCATAATCAGGATGAAGAAAACTACCCCAAGAGTATTATTTAATAATAGTTAGAACAACTACACTTCTGAAAAAGATTCATGTCTCCTATTTCAGACTTAATGGAACATCAGCAAGAATTTTCTTTGACAAAGACCAGACTAAATCTTTTTTTGTAACAGGGAAGGTGTTTAGCACATGCCAAATAAAGGAAAGAAGAGTTACCCTAACTAACTTTAGGTGCTTGATTTAGAGGTTTAAGTTAAAAATTAAGTGACATTAGGTTAGTGAAAAGAGATTCGCATTTAGAAGGAGTTATACAGAGCACAGGTGGATTGATTAATCTTCTCTTTTCCTTCTCTCTCTCAACTGTTGGGAGATACTCCTAGTCTCAAATCTCAAATTAAACTCTGAACTCTGAAAACTCATAATCATTTCTGGTACATTTCTAAAACTAAATAGAAAATAATAAGACTATGCAACAAAATTTGATGTGCTAAACACATTAATTGATGTTTTCAGAGGTCTTTTGATCTTTCCTTATACCTTCTTCCTGTGACTTCAAAAGGCCTAACTAAATTAATGTGATAAGAATCTAGAGAGCAATTAATCTCCCAACTAGGAAACTCAGAAAAATGCATTCAACCAAGCATTATCAAGTATTACTAAGCACTATGCTGAAAAAAAATCTAATTATTATAACTGCAGACTCCTGAAGAACATTCCTCTAAGAAGGATTGCTGAGGGGCATTTTGAATAGCTCAGAAAAGTCAAACTGGACCTTCCAAAATGGAAATTTGTACCTGGAATGGATTTCTGCCAGCATGACTTAAGGCACTTGCAGTCTTGCCTAAGTACAGCACAAGCAGACCTTGATTTCACCTGTCACAACAGAGTCATGTCCTTATGGTTTGAAAACTCCTTCCTCCTGCTCCACATCATAGCTGGATTTAGCTTTACGTAGACTTAGAAAAGTGTTTCCAGGATTTCTGTAGTGGATGGTCTGCTAGGGAGACAGGAGACAATGTTGTTTAGTAGATAAATCCACCTGTCCTTGGGGTTTTTAAATTCCCAGCTCACACCGGTAAGGGTTACTGACCTAAACAGCTTTTCACAATTACAGCTTTCTTAGCTGGGAAGAGATACCGTTGGAAACAGATTAAATAGATCTTTTTAAATTCACTAAGCTAGCCCTTTCAGCTGAATTCCATAGGCCTGAAAAATATAGATTTCAAATCCAGTGCTTCAGATTTTAAACTGATCTTGGCTTAATGTATTTTATGAAAAAAATACATCAGCATGTTATTTCACAGTAATTTACATGTGGATTTGACTACACTTATCACTTCCTCTAATCACAGACAGTTGCTGGAAAGTGGACACCAAATTAGGGGGACCACTGGCCTGTTAAATTATTATCAGTTTTATGTTTTATATATCCATTTCAGCTTTATTTCATTTTGTCCATGAATTAACAATGAAAGATGTGTGGCTACTTTACAGTGTTGTAGCTTTCAGGCATTGATAAAGATAGGACATCATTTCCTACTTACTTGAATAAAGTACATCAGTTGTTCAAACATCTTCACAAGAGTGGTGTCTGATGTCCTGTGTAAATCACTGAATAGTCTGACTTATACTAGGCTTCTGCAAAATGGAAATAATGACAGAATGTGATATAGGCAGACATGGAGATCTAACTTGAACTAAGAAATCTCAGCTGTTTATTGCTGCTTATCTGGAACTTACCTGTTTACAACTAATGGCTTACAAGGTTATTGCAAATAGCAGCACAGTCTTGGGGTCTTACTTACATGAAACAAAGTTAAAGTGCATCATATGTTTTGATTTCCATAACATTGAATAAATGAAGGATCTTTGTTAATGGCAAGGAGTTGTGGTCTAATTTTCATTCCATTTTTCAACAAGTCCTTTAAACTCCCTTCATTCTGTTAGAGCTATGTACAAATAGGCTATGCAAACCAGCTCTTTTCTACAATGTTTTATGGCTCTTTAGTTGGAGGCTTGAGGCATCTAAGCTAGAGCAACATCACTTTGTCATTCCAATGTCTGAGTAGCTACATGTTTTGGATATCTCGAAGGTGTAATACTCTCCACTATAATTTTTAAATAATGATAGAAATATATGCAGGAAAAACAGCTTTACTCCACCTCCTATATAAACACTTCAAAAATTAAAGAAAAATTGCTACGGTTTATGAGGCTAAAGCTCCAAAGAAAGTAACTCACTTCTTTAAAGCCATTTGCAAAATAAATAGCAAATAGGTACTGAATAACAGTAGGGGTAAGAGACAAAAATCTATATTTATAGAATGCATATGTATCTTGTTCTGATGTTGTTATGAAATCAAACAGAAACTGGGATAAGTGCAGCTTTTGAAAGCTTTCTTTACAGAATTATTTTTACCTACCAAATCATAAAAAAAGAAATAGGGCAGCAGTTTTCAGTCTTAGTGGAAAGACTTTCTCATTTTCACTCTTCTTGTGTATGAATGTTGACAGAAGGTATTAAAGAAAACCACTGAGAACACAAACTGCTGAAGACATAATGGTATATACAAGATACGGAAGGGTGCACAGGAAATTTTATCTTGTTTGGAGGACATCTGGACAATACTAGGAGAACATTCTGCATTCCAGAGATGTACTCCTGTGAAGGAATTTGGGCAGTTTTATTTATTACTGCATGTTTAGGGCAGTTATGGAGTTATTCATCAAACTGAGGGACTATCACAGTATGACTGAGGCTTTAGATTGAGGAATGTTGAAAATCTGAGATGGAAGGGATGAAATAATGAGCAAATATTAAAACTAAGCATGTCACCAAAAACTGAAAGTTAGGGCAGAAGCTAAACAGACATTTTGGACCTACTGTGACATGTTCAAGACACTAAATTCCTTTCAATGTCTGTGGGAACTGCCCAGCAGTATCAAGTAGGATTAAGTCCTAGGACAAAAAGACACTTTGTATCTGGTGAGTTATGTGTATAGTCTTTATTTCTTCACCAGCCTTTTCCACAGGCTTTCCTTTGACATTTGACTTGACAAAATGCTTAATCAGTCTCCCTCACAAAAATAGAACTAAACCACAGTTTCCCATTTGTTGTCTGCAATAAGCGACGTAATAATTTAAAATCATCTGTAATATATATAAATAAATACAGGAAGAAAGAAGAAAAAAGTGACTTAAGAAAGACAACATAAATTTAGCAAGGCTGCAAATTATATATTTGTTCCTAAATGTTAACTCATTGCCAGCTGCAGAGTGTTCAAGTACATTAAAAAGCCATTTCAAGGTGTACAGAGCTAAGGAATTTTCACAAAAAATATTCTTTATAAGATTTTGATTGAATTCCATGTTTAAACATGGCAGCACTTAAAATAATAAATACGGTATTGTGAATCAGGATAGACAAACAATTCCCATATATACTTACGTCAGCTGAATGAACACCAGACACTTCTTGTGTCATCACCATCTAAAACTGTGTTCTCACCATACATTATCTGTCAAAATGGCATCTACTGTGTTTTTTTCTGTCCTAGCCTATGATTGCCTATCACTGATTGAAACTACAGCGATTATTGACATACCTGGCTATGAGCAGTGTACGGATAGGTACAATTTTGGAAAAATTTGTGACGGAAAGATAAAACTTGATTTCACTTAGGAAGATTTCACTTTTTACCTTCTCAAATGGGTTAGATGGGCTTTTTTACTTCCTTCTGCATTTCAGAGAAAGTTGCAGGGAGAAGCTGTGAGCAGCTATCTCCCTGGTATGCAGAGAGATAACATGTTTGCAGACATGTACAAGGCCTCCTCAGGCCAGAGAGGGTGGGGGAGGAGAGAGAGATAATACAAAAAGCCTGGGAGAAGGTGGGGCATTGCCTTTTTCCCTGGGGGCCCAGTGTGCTTCAGCATCGTTAAGAAGTGTTCCTTGCATCTGAAATAAACCTTTTTTAATCCTTCCACTGCCTTGGTATTCCTGGGAAGAATGTCTAAGTTATTTTTTACCTTACCAGCAACCTATGCCTTTTTTAGGAACATTTGAAGCTGTCATAGTGAAATAAAAAAATTTCCTTTGATCTAGAAAACGCACATAATTACCTAGATGAGGGACAGGTAAAAGTAATTCCTAACATTACCAAACTGTGGACATTTGGAAAGTGAACAGTTGCATAGATATTTCATGCACTTTCAAAGACAGCACATTTAGAAATGAAGATGACACTTGCATATTTTATGATAAGCATTAAATTTAGAAAAAGCATGCCATTTTTCTCATGGTTGCTCACTATTTTCTCCTCTCTATGAGCTGAGTGTATGACCCCCTGACCTGTTCCACTTCCAGATGCAAAGTTCTAGTCTACAGATGTCTTTAGAATTAACACTACTTGCCCTAGCCTTGCTTGTTATTTCTTTGTCCTTCCAATGGTGATCAAGTTTTATTAGTTTAAGGTTCTGCTGTTCATCTTAGGTGAAACAGCTTACTTATGATATAACTCTTCTGATGTCAGTAGATTTCAGCTGAAAGAGGTCTGAAGTAAAACACATAATAAGCTTAGAAAGTCTATGGAAATCTGCAACACCAAATCTTTGCTTCCTGTCTATACTACATCACTTTTGTAGCTGAAGGAATTTACCATTGAAACATAAACTCTTAGGTTGTGTTAGCCTATCCTAACTTTCTTTTTTTTGAAAGGAAGATTTTTTGAAAAGATTGTGGTTTGAGAGATTTCCAAAGCACATGAATTTTGAAAACATAAAAGGTGGGGGTTTTCCTATCCCTGTCTTTACAAGTGTTTGTTCTTATCATTTTCAGACCATTTTTTTAAATTTTATAGCAGCAGACAAGATACATTAAGTGTCACCTGCAATAGGAAACACAAAGTAAATCACAGATGGAAATGGTTTATAACAATTGCTCAAGTGTCAGATAAGGAATAAGCCGTGAGTAGGCGGTAGCAAATCTGAAGAGAACTTTATGCTTTGAAAGAAAAGCAAAAACTGACATACTGAACCTTTTTAATATTCCTCCCATTCTTAGGTATAAAATAAAATAATCCAAGTGCAGTGAAAGTACACCATAATTGACAACAATTACTAGCTGTTCCAGGATATCGTGTTCTCTTTAGTTTCATTTGATCCATTTATTTGACAGATACTTAGCCTGTTTTGCAAGATATCATACAGAGACAGTTCAACATTCCAAAAGGAAAAGATGATTAGACGAACCAGGAAATAAATATAAGAGATCGAGGACCCCATGACCATTAAATTTGAAAGAAGTTAACAGTGCATGGAAGCCATATGCCTATATATTACTGATGACTATTTTAATCTAATCTGCATCTAATGCCAATCTGAACACTTATTTTAAAAGCTTTTATTGTGCAATTGTGTCATTGCAGCACGGATTGCTACTAAATGAGTCCTTGACTAAATCATGAGTCAGAAACCTAAACTCCAGAACTATGAGGAAAGAACTGTGGTTTGATTCAATCTAGTGCCACATTTGATATATTAAAGGGTTTAAGAACAGGAGTGGTCCACTGTGCATATATGTACAGTGCTCTGTGCATTTTATAATCAACATAGTAAAAAATCTACTCAGTAAAAATCTCATGGTTAGGTTATAAAAGTGTTTTCTCTTCTAAGTAGTTCTAAAGAGTATCAGGCAACTGCAGAAAATGGTCCAAGCAATGCAGTCACACTGTGATGGGTTCAAGCAGAACCTTTGTGTACTATCAACTTCATTGCTTCATGCAGAACCCAATGCATTTAAGCCACCTTTCCCAAAAAAGAGGAAAAGCTTCCTGCTGCAGAAGTATAATCCAACCAGAGCAACCATTTCTCAGATCATAGAAAAGAGTGTAACAGTCAAATTTTACCCCTTTAGCAATCCTCCTAGTTTGATAGGGCACAATCATGCCTGAAGTTAGTTAAGGATTTTTCTTCCCACCATGTAAGAACCACCCATTAAGCAACTGAAGAATTCAGGCACAAACTGTGCCTCTACCACAACTTCTGACCAGTGGCTGGCAGTACAGAATGGTTCAATTGAAGCATTCAAGATGAGACCACATATTTGAAGCCAACCTGGCCTGGGGGCACAAAAGTTCTGTAGGTTCTCCTGTACTGCTATAGGCACCTGATCCTAAAGTACTGTGACAGGACACACTAAAATAAATATTGATCACATCAGTCCAAACTCTTCCTGGGATTCTTGTTTCCTTTAATTCTTCCAACACAGTGGGAGGTGAGATGGATGTAAGGCAAGCCTGAAGACATACTTTGCAATGTTCAATTTCCTATGCACTATCTCAGTTTCCCAAGAATCACCCTGTCTTGAAGAAAACTCCTGCCTTCCTGTATGTTTTACCTTTCTTGTACTCCTGAAATTAACACAAAGCAGAGACATATTGCAAGCTATCTGCAAGCTTTCGCTGAATTGTGAATCATTCTGGACTGCTCCTGGCTAAGCACCATTATGGGAAATGATATCGTATGGCAGTAGTTAGAAGATGTAACAAAAAGAAAGTTAAGAGCTTTTCACAGAAAAGGAGAAGACGTTTGCATTGTACTCATGGCAAGATGAAAGTTTCAACTGGAACATCTAGTCATTCTTTGCATCGCCCTTATTCTTAATACTCCTTCGGTAGAGCAGTTTAGTCTACGTTACAAAAGCTTGGTTTAGATTCGCTACAGGAAACAAGGTAAATTATAAACAAATCCAGTTTATAAACTCTATCCCAGTACTATGGTCCAGCTGGCTGAACAAATGTTTATCACATTAGAACTGTGAACTGAAACATAGCCTAATCCATTCTGGTAATTGATGCATGTAAATTCTTGAACTAAAGTAAAATGCCTTTGAGAAAGTTCCTTCCAACACACCCAGCTGGTATGAACTGTTTCTTCTGTCTTTTGCCTTCACTGACTAGAGGCTTGTTCAATATTAAAGTACATTCTGTGTTATTATAGTTCTTCTCTGTAAGTCTGGACCAGAAGTCTCTGAGTGCTAAGGGTAATCTCTGCATCTATGCAACCCTAATTTGAAGATTCAGAAAGCTACTTTTAAACTAAAACGGAACTTTTCAGTATCTGTTATTATACTAATGTTGGTTTGTTATACTAAACTGCCCCCTTGTGTTTTTCGACTAGAAGCAAACACATTGTTCCCGTGTGCAAAGTGAAAGGGCTCATGGTAGGTAAATATTTTTCAAAAGACAGGTAGCACGTTTTGAAAACAACATCAAATCTTTGTCTATAAACAAGAAAAAGTTAATATATATGGGTTTTATATAAATATTTCCATACTAGCAAGAAGTAGTGTTTTGCAATGACAAAGTTTATTTTGAAGCTTAATAATACAGAGATTATCAAGATGATGTACTGCCCCTTAAGGTAGGGGGGAAAATTGGTCAACAATATGACAGGATGAGGGTCATAATCAATTTAAACTAAATAAATAAATCTCCATCAAAAGGAATAAGCCTCTCCTTCTACAGATCAATATCAGATAATTTAGAAGATTAAATGTGTTCAATGAATACCACACTTGAACTAATCTCAAAGTCAAGCTTTTAGTAAACTTTGAAGTAGATAACAAGATATACTGTAATGGAAAGTAAACCAGAACCATCACTGCAGAGCATCTATCAGTGAGAAAACACATGAACTAAAACTGATGAATCAATTCAGGAGAAAAGAAATCAGAATAACCTCTCTGAATCCTCATTTTTTGAATATTGACCAAAAAAAATGCCCTTCACATTCATGGATGAGTTGTGATTGAGTAGTACTAGCACACTGTTTGAAAACCAGCCCCTTATTTTTTGGTACCAAAAACTAACACCAGACAAGATATAAGTTTGATGATGTACACCTTAAGTGACAGAAAGATAAAAATGGCAGCCTCTGATTCCCTATTCAGACAAGGGAGAATTTCCAGCTTTTCCTGTGAACCTTTATAAATGAACGATGAAAAAAACCTGGTAATAGGAAATACTCTCTATATTTCCCTTAAAAAACCCATATAGGTCAAACGGGGNNNNAGTGGAAAGGGGGGGGTGGGGGGTTGTGTATGGATGGATTGCCATCTGCAGCCTTCAGTGCAGAATACTTTTAGTTTGATAAAATAGATAATAATAGTATTTACTAAGAATTGTTTCTCGTTTAATTCCAGACCAAACTGAAAGAATCTCTCACATCCCAGGGATACTTTAAAAAAAAGGGAATTGTCTTGTGATTTCAATAATGCCAAAGTTCTACAACATAACACAAAGGCTTAAACTTAATGATGAGAGAGCACAATAGGTTTGGGTGCAATGAGTGAAGGATGATCTTCACCTTCAGCACTTTCCTCTCAATTATCTTCTATGTGGAATCACATATGGAAGAAAAAGGTTTTTGTTTTTGTTTTTTAGAATATGACTCCCTAAAAATATTCAGTACTTTGCAATTTGTGTGCTCTTACACTGATGCCAGTGAAGCTACTCACATGAATAACTGTTTGTCAGGGTGAATGAGGAATCAAGGCTTACAGGCAATCATAACAAGAAGTGAGATAAGCAAACGTATTTGGAAACACGATTTTAAGTCAAGTCAAGAAATTATGGTAAATAGAGTCAGGTCTTAAGCTAACACTTGAATATGTATTGTTTAACAGAGCATGAGCTACAAAACTGTGAGTACTAAGAAATGTGTTCTTACAAGTGCAAGAACACATTAAACATGTAGTTCTGGAAGAATAACAGCCATCCTAAAATAATTCTGACCATGAAATTATGCCCTTTTAACCAAATGGGAAAGCTTATAGGATTAAATTCAGAAGAATTCATATTACATTAAAAATTCATTTGGACCAATAGCTACCTTGCAGAATAAAATGAATTTCTTGACTTTCTTGATAAGAAAAAAGCAGAAATCTAAAGGCCACTTTTTAATTCTAATTACATTTGCCCATATTCTGATTGCTCATCTGTATTTTTTAATTTAATGGTAGAAAATTTGCTTTCCATTATGTCCCAGACTTTACATTTGCGTACCTATTGAGAGTATTGGGGGAAAAAAAGGCAAGAAGAAGAAAAAAAAAAAAGCACTCAGCCACCAGCAGAACCCATTTAGTTTACCAGATTTAAAAAAAAAATTAAAAATTAGATTATTTGATATAGTCACCAGCAATTAAATGGAAGGACTGTGCCTGACACAAGAAGTAAGTGGAGTTCAGCATTATTCATAACCCTGTTATGTCAGGTGCACTGCAAACACAAGGCAATATGACTGATGGATCACCTGTGCCAGCAACGGATTTGGTGTGATTTTGCCACAAAAATGTCGGAATATTTCAGTGCTTCCACACATTTCTGCAAGACACGTAGACTGGCAAGAAGGAGATAGTTTCTGTGGAACTCTCTTCATTAATCCCAGAGAAGCTGAATATTGAGTTCCCTGCAAGTTGCAGTCATTTCCAGGTTGTTGCTGCCGTTTCTGACCTTGTAATAAATACAGTGACAATGAATTAAGCAGAGAGTTTAACCTGAGGGAGAGAAGAGATTTTCAGCCTCCTCTAGGAAAGCCAGATAGATGGCTGTCTGACACAGGCAGGTCACAGAGTGATTGTAGTGCAGAAGGAAGGGTTTCACAGAAGGAATAAAGCATCTTTCAATGCTGGTTATGCAAATGAAAGTCTTCAGGCTTAAGGTGGGCATGGGTTAGATTCAGGACACAGGAGAAAATTTCAGTGAAGGAAAATGTGGTTTATTGGCACACCTCGTGGTTCAAGGATATTGCAGGTAACTGATGAGTAAGGGCCAGGTGGAACAATGGTAGAATGGCTCTGGAGGTGATTGATAGTTGGGGGACCCAAAGAGGCAGTAGAGAACAGAGAGCTGGGCCTACCAGAAACTAACCTCTTCCCCTCATCCTAAAATATTAGGGCACTTTTTAGTTCTGTATGAGAATGGCAAAATATAGCATATTGATATCCTTTCTCTTCAAAATTATTACCACTCAAGCTTTTCATATTGCACTTATCCCTCTGCTTCCTCATTTCAATCACTGCCATTCACATAAAAAGCAACAGTGACATATGAAAAGACAGGAGTGGATGCATAAAGAACAGTCTGCTAACTGAAGACCTAATGGTTATTTTTTGGAACCAGCTATTTGTAGTGCATTGTGCACACAGTACTGGATGTTTCATTTTTATGACAGATCAATTCAATACATCTTTTGCCAGTCTAAGTCATCTGGGCCTTCCAAAGACTGCGTTTGTAAAACTCACTTTAGTACAGAGAACATTAAATAAATACTGAAGTGGATTGTGACTAGCCAAGTTATTCCAACAGATTTTTGTAGATTTAGACATATTTATGGGGAACAATCTACTCCTTATACCAGAATAAGGAATGAAAAATGACAGCATTATGCAGTGACACTAGTGTTGAATTTCATCTCTAGCATCTAGACTTAATTACATATTCCTGGGTATGTAATGTGACAGAAAAATATTTAGGTGTTACTATAGGGAGAAAAGCAGAAAAAAAGAATGTGTTCATAAGGAACTTGGAATACAGTTAATTAAGAATCTTTTTTCCTTCTGCCAAGCATGAAAAAAAAGAAGACAGAAGGACTAGCTGACACACAATGAATTTGAGGAACTAGAATACTATAAAAATCACTCCAGCTAGTATTAAGAAAGACTGACAGTAATAAACCTTGAGAGAAGAAAGGTATAATATTGTCAAAGCAAAAGCAGCGGTCACAATTTGAACATGGAAATTGTTGGTTACAGACTGAAAAACTGGAAAGATGATTCAAAATTCACTGCATTCCAGGAGTCATACCACAGACTACTTTGGTATTTTTTGCTTACACAAACAGCAAAACAGAAAACATTAGCTTACATTCATGGGTATGATCTACTTTTTAAATAGGATGTATGTTGGCAGAATGAGGTATTACAGGACAAGCTCATGAGCTGTTGCAATTTGGATTGACTTTATTCAAGCTGCCATCCCCTTCAGTCTGCATTCCTCCCCTTTCACAGCCAAAAATGTTGTTATACAGGACGACTATATATATCTGCTTTTTTCAGTGTGCATTTTCAGAGTCCTATAACTAACTTACTGTCTGAAAATTTAATGCAATTGGCTAGCTGAAAATTAACTCAGTATGAAAAATAATTCATTTTTCTCATCTAAAATCATTCCCAGAGCACCTCTGTTGTTCACTTTTTTCCTCATCTTTCATCCTCGTCTTTGGCAACAACATTACAAGTAGCTAACTACTAGCAATAACTCCTTATTTTCATTAGGAGCTACTATATATAGGCAAAAACCTTTGAGTTGGTAATATTTTCCAGAAACATTAACTCCCTTTTAGTTCTATCACTATTCTGGTAGTCAGTGTTGGAAATGTTCTTCAGTGTATGCTCCAGCCCATTCTAAAAGGTCTGTCATTGTGAATGCATTTCTGTTCCTTTACTGTCTACTAAAATGCACAAGACCATTTTAATCCCCTTTTTAGTCCTGTTAAGAGAAAAGCATCAGAACCAAGCTGACAACCCATCCCACGACAGGATGGAACATAGCGAACTTAATGGTACTTCAGATTTTCTGACGGAAAATCTAGAAGAAATTTCTGCATAATCACACTGACTTCCTTGAAATCATCATACATAGATATTTTCACACTGCAGGAAGCAAAAGGTCTTCACCTTTTCAGGCAGCATGGAAGGTGCCAGAGCAAAAAAGAGCATAAATAGGTGGCCAGTAGGAAGATAGGTCAGGCATGGTATTGCCAAGGCCAGGACCCTTGTCAGGGTTGTGTATAACCTAGCAGCATAGGAAACAATCACATGATCTGCCCAAGAAGGAGAATATGAGACCTTGTGGGAGGATCTTTCTGCTTCGGAGGAAAGGGACTGTGGGAATGAGTGAGGATACAAGCAATGGCTGTGGGCATTGCCCAAAGCTGTGATGTAGTGGTATGGGGGCTGCAAGTTTTCTCTGTCACGGGGTAGTTCATTTCTTTCCCCAACCATCAGGAGCAATCTGGCAGGAGGAGCCCTCTCCCAAGGAGGTAATGTTTGTGCACAAATGTGTATGCCAAGCACTGAAACAGAGTGCTCCTTTGTCTTGTTAAATAGTCCCCATCTTGTTCTGGAAAATTATAGTTCTTTTCTCTGATTATACCTTTCTTGTATCTTTTCACTGCGCTCAAAGCTGTCTTGATGGTAGAAGCTCAGCTACTCGTGTCATTCCTTTCTGCAGGCAACATACTTTCTCTTCCTTGTCAGCCACTTTTCCTGCCTGTGCTGTGCAAGATTTCCATCGCTAGATTATTAAATTCCAGCTGTCTTTTAATCTGTGCTTGTAAGAATGCAAATTCTTATTACACACTGCACACAGAATTTTGTAATGTCCTTACACTGTTACAGTGAAGGAAAAGCCAGAGTGGTAATGCAAATATATTTGAGAGATTGGACTGGAAAACATACACATTCATTACTGTCATTTTTTTACATTTGTCACCATCTATTTCACCTTTGCTTAATCATAAATTTAGTATTATTGGATTGGAATACTTTGCATTTCTTAATTGATATTTAAAAGTGTGCCTAGTGTATTTTACTTTGCATACTGCACAGTCATTTTGTATTTTTATTTTGATTTTTACATGTATGTAGTATGACTTTGTACTCCAGTGAATTCAAGAGAGCACTATGAAGGAGGACATTCAGAGACGTTTCTTTCTCCAGCACAAGCAAACTTCAGCCATGGGCCAGCTACTGGAAAATTATGTCTTCAATCTTCTTCCTTTCATAATCCAGTGCTATTGAACATTTCTAACAATTTTGAATTATTAGAGGCAAAGAAAGAAAATTTATATTGTTAGAGAAGTGATCTATTTGGTAGGAGCTCCTTAATATCAAGAATGAAGTGAACAGGATGATCATTCAATAGATATTCAGAGATCTGTTTGGGTGGCCTGAATCCCTTGGAAGGCTCAGGTGTTAAATTCCCTGTCCTCTTAGGGTTTTTCTAGTGTTAACATGTTCGCTTCCTGATAAAGGTGTAGATGCTATCAGGCAATTTTGTCAGTTGAAAGAGGACTTTGCTGGTTTGAGTTAAAATAAGGCAAGCCACCAAAGGGACTATTCATTTCAAAGAAGACAGAAGCAGAATATTCTTGTTATTAATAAACTAAGGGCATAAAGATCACTGAATCTGTTAGAAATGCTATAGCCTCAGTGGTCAGGTACTGTCTGTGGAGCAGCTCTGCTAATTGACTTGTTGATGTGGAGCCCCAGATTTCCCAGACCTCCCTGCAACAGGAGACCATGTGCTGTGTTAAGAATCTCACTCAAAGCGCTTCTCCCTCTTGCAAGGAGAACTGACTTTAACAGCAAGTCATAGGACAAGGATTAAAAGCAACAGCACAGTACTGTGAAAGACAACTCTTGAAACAGAATATGCTTTTGAGTAGCATAATAAAAATAGACCCAAGAAATCATGATTCAAACGAGCTGCAAGGCCAGCTGCAGATTGATCTCTGGCTGGTGGGAGCCCGAGGCAAGAGGCTGTGAACTGCTGACTCTCTGCATGATAAAGGTCCTCCTGGACCTGTGGCCCAACCAGGAGACCAGACACTCAGAGACACAGCAGGAGCTGAGGACTCCAGACTTTGCCACCCTTAGAGTGTAAGGGTATAAAACTAGAGGGTTTCTTTTGTCTGGGGTCCCTCCTGGGAGGCACCTGGAGCTGTTATTTTGTTATTGCACCATGATTAAATTATTTAAGGATTGAGATGTCTGAGACTCTGCTGTGGGCAACCTGGGGTCGAGCCAGTAAGGAAACCTGGTCTGGCTGTGTGAGTGTGGGGTGTGTAGCTGGCGAGGGGGCCTCTGTTCCAGCTCAGGTGGTATGGGTATGACTGGTCAGATAGGGAATTTTAATTAGCACAGATATAGATATGGAGGATGGAATTAGACAACCTTTAAGGTTCCTTCCAACCCAAACCGTTCTGTGATTCTGTGAGTGATCTTATTCAAAGGCTAGCCTTTCTGAAACAAAACTGAAATATTAGCAGAGCAACTTTCTCCCTGGGTAGTCATTTCAGGGGGTTCTGATGTCTTATGAAGTGCTTTATAACCAGAAGGAAAGAGCAGGGATTTACCACTCCTGACAGAAGAAGTCAATGGAGAGAACACTGAAGCAGCAGAGCAGTATGCTTTCCAGCCATAATTGTGATGCTGACTTCACAGGAGTGAAGTGCTTTGGAGCAGTTCCTTCAAATTCTCTGCATTTCATTTTCACTGTTCCTCAAGGGAGAATATTTAGTAAATGTTGTGTTCTGTTTCTCTCCATTTCAAGCACTGTTTTATTTAAAGGTTGAGAATACTCCAGATTATTACACATAAAGAGAGCAGAGGAGTCTATCCTTCACTCTTTGTAAAGTGTTTGAGAGTGCAGTATTTAACAGTGGAGGTGTTATTTAGACAGAGGATGGACTACTTCAGTTGCAAAGAAATGTACTTAGCTAATTAAAAACATTTCTGTGCTGACCTTTGAAACAAAAGACATTAACGTATTTTGAATTAAACACTGCAATTTTATAGATTTTAGAATATTGCAAAAAAGGCTCTAGAATTCAAAGTAAACAAATACTTCGGCATAAACCAAATGAAGATAAAATTTTATTTCACAGTTCAGATCACTGTATCCAATAACTGCTTCCAAAAAACTTTTGCTTAGATGAAAATGTAAAAACAAGAGGATTGGAAAAGAGGAAGATATCAATAAACAAAGGTATAAATAGATTGTGACAGGTGTGAATTTTTATGGTGTTGACTGGACTGAAATAAGCCACTGAAGAAAACCATAGTATAAGTAAATAGATATTGCTCTGCTGAACCTCTTGAAATCCAAAAGCCATTAAACTTTTTATAGCAGATTCTATCCTCAGTCATAGCCTTATCTAAACTTTGGTGTACAGTAAACTACAGTAAATAACTTCAGGGACCTATTAATGAGAACACGCTTCAGAAGCTTTTAAATCATCCCCTTTCTGTCAGACTCCTTAATGTCAAGAATTCTTTTCATATTTTAATTTTGTATTTCATAGTCAGGAATGCAGGGTGTAGGGAAACAAGCCTTGTTGCTTTTAGGTGAATAGAATAGAATAGAATAGAATGTTTTACTTGGAAGCGACCTACAATGATTATCTAGTCCAAATGCTTGACCACTCAGGGCTGAACAAAAGCTAAAGTATGTTGTTAAAGGCGTTGTCCAAATGGCTTTTGAACACTGACAGGCTTGGAGCATCAACCACCTCTCTAGTAAGCCTGTTTTAGTGTTTGACCACCCTCTCGGTAAAGCGATGCTTCCTAATATCCAGCCTAAACCTTCCCTGTGTTGCTGATGATCTAGATTTCCCTTAAATATTATGACTGAATCTTTGACAGGAAATCAAAGACAGTTTATATGGCCTAATATTAATTTCTGAGATCCTAGAAACCCATTTTCTATTTAACTGATGCCATTAGCAATGCCAAATACATCACAACATTCAGGAAGCTAAAGGTAAAAAATACCATCATCATTCTAGCTCAAATGTTATAGCAGTCACAGTCCATAAATTAAAACATCTGAGTGTGAGAACTTGTCTAAAATGTTCTTAATGGAGCTTAGTAATGTTTGTCTGGGGAATAAGAATATCTTTCAATTACTTCTTGGCTAAACTGGAGTTTAAAGTTAGAATCTAAACATTATAAGACTTAACATTTAAAACTCATGCAAAATTGCCTGATTTTTAGGTATTGCTGCCTCTTTAACATCGTGGGAAAAGTAGGAATGGCTATTCAAAGTGTCTATTGGCTTTTTAAATAGCTATTTTTAAGACTATTTGAAGTACCCAGTGCAACAAGCAAGAAGACACTTAAAGCGAATTGTGAGGAAATAATGAACACACAAATCATAGAATCATAGAATCATAG
>VZRE01014728.1:0-33376 GCA_013396775.1 Cephalopterus ornatus
TTTTTTTTTTTTCTGCAAAAAGTGCAGTTCTAGTCTCTGCAAGTAGCGTAGTAGCGTTCTCTAAGTGTTCTGCAAAGGGCTTGTTTTTTGCGACCTCAGTCCAGGGTATCTTGAAGTCCAGGCATTTTGCTTCTTCATCTCTTTTAATGGACAGGTAATCATAGCTAAAGGAATTCTTTCTCCCTGAAAAAAAGCAATGAAATAGAAGGGAAGGTAAAATTAATTAATGCCATAAGATCATGTTCATGGAGACTCTGATGTGAGCTTCAGGATGAGGCTGAAAATAAGGAACAGGTGTCAGGGAGAAATAAGCCAATAGTAACTTCTAGTGTTTAGTCTTCCTAATAAATGAAAGATTTGGGCATCTTAAAATACAATGGATTCTTAAAATATGGATTTTGCTTTGTATTTTGGCCTTACTCTTCAATTTTTTTTTCCAATATAAAGGCTTTTAAATACTGATAATGAGAGAGTGTTAATGGAAAGTAGGATCTTATTTATGGGGCTGAGTGTAGTGGCAGGTAAAAGGAATAGTATTGCTAACAGAAGCTGTGTCTTATCTGCAGGGTATTTTATTTATGATTTTTTTACTGGACATGAATTAAACCCTCGTATTGGCAGTTTTGACCTCAAATACTTCTGTGAGTTGCGTCCAGGATTAATTGGCTGGGTGAGTCAGTAATCCTAGTTATTTTATTTGCTTAAATATTATACAAAGATTTTGGGGTTTATATGTATAGTTGGTATGAAGGATTTTATGTATATTTATAAATGGGGAGTTGATAAGTACTGAAAAACAGTTCCACATTGCCAGATTTTTAATGACCATTTTTATTCACTTTAGGGAAATTTCTAGCTTCTTTGCTTTGTGGGAAATGAAAAAACTCTTCTTTTAAGTATTCATATGTTGAGGTTATATGGCTTCAGAAATGTGGTTAGTTGCAAACTGGCCTTTTTTTTTTTTTTAAACTCAAACATTGTTCAAAAATATCTGTGTTAAAGTATTCTACAGTGTAACTGAAAAGACTACTTGAACAAGGAAGTTTTTAAATAAAGTATTTTCTAAACTAGGTTGTTGTAAACTTGGCAATGCTTTTGGCTGAGATGAAGATACACAATCTAAGTATGCCGTCCCTGTCAATGATACTTGTGAACAGCTTTCAGCTTCTGTATGTGGTGGATGCTCTTTGGAACGAGGTAAATGACAATCTTGTTAACCTGTGTTACCATTTCTCAGTGCAGTGTCAAATGAAGGAGGCTTTTTAAATTCTGAATTCCTTCCTTCCTTCCTCCTTGTTTCTAGGAAGCCGTTTTGACTACAATGGATATTACCCATGATGGATTTGGATTCATGCTGGCATTTGGAGATTTGGTGTGGGTTCCATTTGTCTACAGTCTGCAGGCCTTCTATCTAGTGGGTCATCCTACTGTGATTTCTTGGCCAGTTGCTGCCGCAATTACTATTGTGAACTGTAAGTTACAGTAAATGTTACTGTTAGTTGCAACCTAGTACTGATTTTGTTTCTTTGAGGTGTGAGGTGGAGCTTTAGCTCAGATGCAGTGATCATATTTTCTGTGTTAGAGCTGGTGGAAGCATGTTCCTGGCTGCTGTTAAATGCAAAGAATATTAAATGAAGGGTACATGAGACTCTGAACTCCTAATTGTTCTCTTGAAAGGCATCTTTAGGTGGATGCTTACTGGAGTTAAGTGACTTGAAATGTTTTAAATTTGACTTTAAAACATATCTGTTAATCTGAATGACTGTGAGTGACTCTAAAAAGAAGTCAGTACCCGGTTGGCTGTGCTTTACTTTTTCCCTAGGTTCAGTGCTTGCATCTCCTTCCCTGATGCCCAAGTGTGATAGTTCAGACCAAATGCCTGAACTCACAGTATCTCCCCCCCCCCCGCGATGAACACAAGGGAAAGGGAGAAGGGAAACAATACTGAAAACACCGAAATGACCAAACCAAAGTTGTATAAATATATATATGTACTTACATCTGTATACAGTTAGAATACTGTGTACATAGTAAAAGGGACCCCGAAGAGAAAAGGAAATGGGAAAGGAAAAAGCCGAAACAGATACGCACAATCAAAACCCGGGAGCAACCAATAAAGAACTAGTAAAAGAAAATCTTTCTACTCTCCTTGAGAATCACTAAACAACTGGCACCCTCTGCCTCCCAAGGCCTACAAGGCCTCACCAGGCCTCACTCCACACCAGTAGAACCAACAGCAGAGAGCCTACCTACACCTTCAGATCCACTGGAAGAGAAGAGGAGGGAAGAGGCTTCTCTTCCTTCTTATTTGTACCCTGGTTTATGTAAAAATCGTATGGAATACTGGGAACATGGCCACTTCCTTGGTGACAGCCTGGTTACCAGGGAAGGCCTAGAATCAAAACCACTACACCAAGTTACATACACACGTCAAAGGAAAACATCTTTTTTCTAGATGAGTGCTTTGAGAAAGGATCTTGCGTCTCCTCTTAAGGCAACCTCAAGTTTGCACCAACATAGCCTTGCAGTTTGTCCCTTTTACCTGAATAGTAAACCTAAAAAACCTGCCTGTTTTTTGTAGACATGGCAAAGAATTTAAACACTTGGAAAAAATAAAAAGGTATACAACTTAATATGTGCAATAGTGAGAAATACAACAGCATTTTTTCATCTTCAGTTAATGTTTTTTTCTTGGGTTTTTATTTGTTCTTTTAAGAATGTCTTTATTTGAAATATGTTATGATCATATTTTCTCCGTACAGCTTTGGTAAAAGCAAATTTAAGCTGCTGTGTGAAAATGATGGGGAAACTTAATTTCAAAATCTGATAGTTCATTGTCTGGTTCCTTTATTGCTGTGAGCTTGTAAATAGTTGGTCAGTTTATGGAGTAGGCACTGTAGCAAAATACTGGACTGCTAATAGAGCTGTTATTTTACAAAGTGCAGCACATCACCTTTATGTGAATTTCACACTCAGTGTTACATTAATAAACTATGTCAGATACAAATGTAAAAAATAGATATGAAAATAAAGCTTCTCCAAAATCTTATAAAAGTTAGTAAGGTGTAAGAGCATATGGAATGCAGGTTTCCAGTGGCATTTCTATCTTGTTAGAATTCTGTAAACCAGAAAATATCAGTTGCATCTCTGAGGAAAAGGCTGAAGTGATAAGAGTTAGTGCTTTTGTTGAAGCAAAGAAAACTGGAAAGTACTGAAAATGCAAAATAAATAATTTATTTTCAGGTATTGGGTATTACATATTCCGTAGTGCAAATTCTCAGAAAAATAACTTCCGAAGGAATCCTGCAGATCCCAAATTGGCCAGTAAGTACATTTCTTATTCAGTTGCTGTACAATGTGTCTTTGTGGTATTTAAATATATATTTCAACTGTATTGACTACAATACTCTATTCACAGATCTGAAATTTATACCCACTGCAACTGGAAAAGGACTTCTTGTCACGGGTTGGTGGGGTTTTGTTCGTCACCCTAATTATCTTGGTGACATCATTATGGCTCTGGCATGGTCCCTACCCTGTGGTAAGTTTCTGAAACTAAAGTGGATTTTATAAAAAATGCTCTTAGGTTTTGGCATCTGTCTGGATTTGAAATATAAAGTGATAATTATTTGGGTTACTAAACCCTGTAACAGATTGAATGGCCAATTTCTGTGTCATAAGTTTAATGCAACACCTATTTTCTCTTTCATCTCACCTGTTCTATCTTGCTGTATATTTAACATACTATAGATTTTACTCATCTTTCTGACACTTTATCATTTGATAACGATGGGACTTGCTTCCTAATTAGTTGTTCCTAAAATTTCTTAGGCTAGTGGTTGTGCTATAGTGGTCTCAAATGAAGTTCCCTAGAAGTGGGAGTTTGCTTGTACACCAGGGGCTACCACATGTAAGGATGACTTTAAGCAATATACATTAAAAAAAAAAAGTCATCAAACACAAAGGAGTAAAATTCTGTCTCAGTTTTGGTTAATGAATACACATTCTTCCTTGTACTGGGAACCCCAGAGCTGGGCACAGCACTCCAGGTGGGGTCTCAGGAGAGCAGAGTAGTGGGGCAGAATCAGCTCCCTCCACCTGCTGGCCCCACTTCTCTTGCTGCAGCCCAGAATATTTGGCTTTCTGGGTTGCAGTCACACAATTCTGGGTCACTTCCAGTTTTTTCCACCTACGAGTCAAGTACTGTGCTCTGAGCAAAGCTGGACTCGTGTCTACAGCCAAGACAGAGAAAACCTTGTGTGGGGCAGTTCAGTGCTGCAGAGGTTTAGCTAGAAAAAGTGTGGGTTTGATATCTAAAGAACCTAAAATATGTGCCAGCTTTGCATGCACTGGGGGTGAAGTTGGCAGATTTTGTGACTTTGAATTTTAAAGATGACTTTTTGTGAATTTGTGGATCTTTTCCTATCTGCGTGTAAACCTGTCACACCACTCACTGCCCCTGTTGAGTGTTTGATGCTTTGGGAATGTAAGATGCTCCAGTCTTTAACAAGTATGTGTCACCAGCTTAATACATGTTGTTAATAGCCAACATCTTTGGATTTTTTTTTTTTTCTGTATCTAAATTGAATTTCTCACTTTACTTTACAGGTTTTAACCACATTTTACCGTATTTCTATGTGATATATTTCATCTGCTTGCTTGTTCATCGAGAAGCTCGTGATGAACATCATTGTAAACAAAAATATGGCTTGGCATGGGAAAGGTATTGCCAGCGTGTACCGTACCGCATATTCCCTTACATCTACTAGAGCGCTCCAGATTCCTGATTGGAAAGTTACTTCTCAAGTTAGTTTCTTTGCAGATAAAAATATACCTCTTACCTTTGCACTTGGTCATTTGTCATTTAGGCTTTTTTTTTTAAAAAAAATAATAAAAAAAGGCCAAACATTGGAGTGCATCAAAGGTATTTAGAAGTAAACTTAAATACATGAGTTACGTGAACTGACTGGCTGTGACTTCAATTCTTAAAAAATTGTGAATTTAAAAAACTCTTGGAGCCCTAATTTTTCAAGCTAAATTTTATCTAGAATTCTGAGTTTACATTTTTTTATTGCGTTTAATTAAGCACTGTGATGTAAAGTATATTATTTTCTTAATACAATAAATGCTGAAATTCCATCCAGTTCATTTTTTGGTGTTACTTGTACCATCTGACTTCAGATGTCCAATTTAGTTGCCTGAATTGGAGGAGCAGCAGGGTCTTTTTGGTCAGTGAGCTGGCAGCAGAGGATTTGACCCACGTGAGGGGCCTGCAGCCCTGGGCCTGGAGCTGGCACAGCTCAGCTAGGTGGTTGTTCGCCTCCTGGCTTTTCATTAATGGGATTTTTTTTGGTCAGGGAGGCTTAGGTGGCCACTCCTGCCCTGCATCTGCAGGAGGGACTAAGGGGTAGAATTGGGAGAAGTGAAGGGGCACAGCTGTCCCCTCCTCCCATCCCGTTCTTGAGGCAGTTTCAGCAGGGAGCTCTGAAGCTGCTGCCTGGCAGTGCCCCTGGCCCTGGATGGAAACCATGCTTCTGGCTCAGACTCCTGAAGGTAGATGATACAAGCACTTGCTTTGGCTGTGGACAGAGCTGTGGAAGTGAGCAGTGAACCCTCATCCTGCCTCTAGCGTTGAACAAGGGGTAGCAAAAGTGTGCAGTGAATGCACGTTAGACAGAAAAGGATCAAATGACCATAGTCAGCTTATTCTGATCTTTGTAAATTATGTCTTAATGTACTATAGCGTTTACCAAGTGTGTATAATAAAGCCTCCACGTTTTTTTTTTCTGTACAGTGTTTGGGTTTGAAAATGCAACAGCTTTTTTAGAAGCAGGAGAAATCAGTAACTAAACCAATTTCCAGTCATTTTAAAAAAAAAAGTTCATTGAAAAAAGGTTTTTGTAAATTAATGTAGTAGTTCTTGAAACAATTGAAGTGTTCATTTAAATATTTGTATTGACAGATATGCTATGAAAATATAGGAATTGCTCCTCAATCCAAAGTTGTTGGTTTTTTTTAATTTGGCATTGCTACCTCATATGTAGGTGTTGCCTTTTGTACTGTTGCAGATAGAGAAATAGCTATTTTTTTGCTATTGCTATTTAAAACAACATTTTTTACATGAGCCTGTGGTTAAACTCAACCACTTTCTAATATATTTTTGTATATATTTGACTTTTTGACTAATGTATGTGTTCTGGTCACTAGTTGTGTTCTTTGTCTAACTGGCTGTAAATGAGATGCCCTTGTGGTATTTACTTCATAAGTAGAATAATTTTACTGAAATACTCTTGCATTAATTAAGTAGCTTCTATTCTGTTGTCACAAGTAAGCGCTTTTCACATACTTCGCACATGAGATTTATAGCACAAATTGCCCTAAAAAGCGTATTAGAATATTAAATATAGTGCAGGTACATCTGCACTTGCTTGCAGGATTGTTCCTAATAAATTGGAATGTTATTTATCAATTTTTTTTCAATTATTCTAAAATTTTGATGTAATTGAAATCTAGCATGTGATTTCTTTTAAAAATAAAATAACCCTCTATTTTGTACGTGGGCATTTTTTAAAGATAATTGTACAATTGAATTGTATATAATGTAGCTTGATTGTTGGTGTTGTAAGGAAAATGTTTTAAGGCAAGTAGTTTGATTGCTGGCAGAAAATAGCAGTGCCTGTAACAAGACTCAAAGAGAATTTACTCCTGTGAAGTAGCAGATTAAACTGGGATGCTTTTTTCAATCATTGCTGAGTGAATTTATGGGAAATAGGGAAATCATTAAATGGCACTTGTTTGCAGGTGGAGTTTTAAAATATACTGAAGCGGGTGGGGACAGTTTAACTCCTCAGTCTGTAAACTGAGAGATGTTCCTGCTGTCCCAGTTTTATCTGTTGCCACGCAAGGTTGTTAAAATGTCATTTGGAGTCCTTGTCTTTCAGAAATGGATCTTGACCAATGACAACTTCAGTTTATTTACATGCTGAATTTTATGTGAATTTGATTTTGAAGTAACTGTTTTTAATACAAACAAGCCTTTGAACTAAAATAAAGGTTTTGCTTAAAATTAAGTAGTGCCTTTTTTTTTTTCCCAATTGATATTGATGTCTGATAAAAATGACATTGATTTTTCTTACTTAGTGCAGGTACAAGTTTGCTAAAGTTCCTTCCGTACCCGTGGTTGTGGGCTGTGTTACAAGCTCATGTCTGGTGCTTCCCTTAGCCTGCCTAGGAATTTCAAGGGAAGAAGGTCTTTTCATTTCTCCCTTTTCTTCTGCTCTTTTTCTGCAAAAGCTGACAGATCCACCCTCAGCCTGGGAGAACGTTTGTTCTTCGAATCAGTCCTGTCTTAGAACAGCTCCTTTCTCATCTGTCCAGCGAGATGGGCAGGGCCAATGCGTCACCACTTTTTGTTCCCCCTTCTGCTACTCAAAAAATAAAATTAATTTCAGCTGTAAAAATACAGAATTAACACTCAATTTCCCTACATTATGTTGTATTTTCCCCCACAGCTTCTATAAGAAGTCAAAATCAAGCAACAATTTAATGTAATTGTGGGATACAGCCCAAGGGTTGGTGCACAGGAATTAAATGTTGTGTTAGTTTGACTGAATGTGAACAAGCCTGTAGTGGAAATAAAATCCACTAAAGGAACAGGAATGGTAGTTTTGCTTACAGAAAGTTACTAGGTAATAAAAATGTTTTCTTAATTATGTTTACCACAGCTCATTAAAACCTTACCAGAAGAGCAGTTCTTGCCTCTTGTGGAGTGAAAGCTGTTCTGGGGAGTGGGTGTAAAACCTCTCTGGTGTGTGGATGGAGAACATATTGCAGTGTCTGTACAGAACTGTCTTCTGCTGGGGCAGTTCCCTAAAATTAGAAGAAAATACTTTGATAGAGCTTTTGCATTTTAAATATTTTAAAAACAATCTTAACTTTTCACAAAAAAATTGACTCTTTTTCTTTTTTTAAAACATCTGTTCTACCTTTTTGTATATAAAAATGGAAACAATAATGATGTTAGGGAATATGAGAAAAATATTTTGTGTCCCATCATGGGAGTGGGAAAGCATTTTGAAGAAATTGCCAAACTGAAGTGGTACTCTAGCTGCTTTTTTTGGGGGCAAAGTGTTGTATTCCCGTCATGTCAGCATACCACCCGTCTTTCTCCTCAGAACACTGCCCTGTGCTGCAGCCAAATGTTTCAAGTAATTTTCCTTTTGTGCCTCGAGGCAATTTGTTCCCCTGCCATCTGAACAGGGATAGGGAATGATGATCCGTTTGCAGTCACGGGCAGATGGATTTCAGCAAAACCTTTTTATGTCTTTCCCAGAGTGGCATATCCGATTGCAGACGCTTGGTGGAGCAGGCTATTTACTTGCTGCTTGTTGCTGCACACTGTGTGTTCACAACTAACAGCATCTGCCTTGCTGCTGGAGGAGCAGATTTTTTTCCACTGCAACCATTGGTTTCTCTGCTTGCCCTCCCTCTGAGAAAAGAATTGTAAGAGGGCAGTGGTTCCAGGAGTCCACATCCTCTTCAGTTCCCTCCTCCCTGTCTGTCAAAGAAGGAAAGCTGCACATGCAGCAGTAGTGCCATAAAGAACAGCTGCTGAACCGTAAGCCCAGCCTGGGGACCTGTGAAATGCAAATGGAAATGACTTGCAATTGAAAATTTTGAAGGCAGAATTTTTGAAGGGGAATTTTGAGGCAGTAATATTTCCCCTATGAAATACTTCACGTGGAAGAGGCAGATGATGAGAAAATTTCACTTCGTCCCCACAACGTCCCTAAAAAATGTCTTTGCAGATGCTCAGGAGAAACATTTAATGGTGATCCTAAGGGTAAGAAACATGACTGATCATGTACTGCTCAGTGGAAACATGCTCTGACATGCAAATGGAGAGATACACACAGTGCCTTGCTCCCTCTACACAATCCTGCCCTTCCTAGAAGCTTCGCAGGAGTCTTCCTTACACTCCTTGTATTCCCTGTTGGAGGCATGTATCACTAGGTTTAATCAGCCCCACTAAGGACCTTGTTCCTGTATTTCAAACTGCAGAAACTTTCAAGTATTAATGAACTGACCAGAAAGAAGCTTAAAATTTGACGAAGTGAATTCCTGTGAAAAGTACTGTAATACTTGGTAGATCCCTAGCGATATGAGTGGAAATTAACATGCAGAGAAAGGGAAAATAGTTGAACTCAAAGCCACGTAAAAATTCAAAACCATTTGCTTTTGGCAAGACGGTTTTAAAAAGCCACATACTGTAACTATTAGTAGAAAAGCCTGGCAAGGGAGATGATACTCATGCAAAGCTGTTCAAATAGAATGATGATGTAAAGAACCAAAGCTGAACTATTTCATGCTTTTTTCTACTTGTGTTTTTATAATCCTGTCAAGACTCCTGAAGCAAACTGATACTGTAGACAAAAGGTGGACATCGGAATCATGCAGAAATTTCTGCGTGTGTTTATATCTGCTTATCACAGCCTGCAGGGAATGGAAATTTGCCAGGCTAAAAATTCTCAGTTTCCACCAAAATAAACCTTTGAGAAGTTTCTTGTGAGGAGTTGCGAGCTTATTGAAGCTGTACTGTACAAAATTATGATCTTGTTAACCACCACTTGTGAGTGTCTATTGTACAAATTGCTGGTCTTTGGAGTATCACTGTTGGGCTGGTTGATGGAGTTAAGGTGACTCCGCAGTAAAGCCCAAGACTTCCCTGACCCGTGGTCTTTGCTCAGCCTGATGAGAATTTGTAACAAACCCCACAGCCCTACCCATGGCTCGTGACTTCCCTCCACCTCCTTCCTTCCTTAAGCCAATGAAACCAAGAAAATTTAGAAGTCCTGGTTCTGGCCAGGACAGGGTTAATTGTCTGCAGGAGCTATGAGGGGACTAGGACATGAAGGTTATTCTCTACAATTTCCTGTCCTTGCTGGAGGCAGGGGAAAGGGGCTCTATTTCGGCCAGAAGGGCTTCCTTCCAGTCAAGAAAACGTAGTGGAGGGAGGGCTCTGCTATGGTCTGTTATTGGGACTTTTTTCCCTGTGGATTTTTTCTTTCCTTCTACCGTCTGGCATTAGTATTGTTGCTATTCCTTTTCTTATCTCATTGCTGTTTCCAGTAAATTGTTCTTCTCTCAGCCTGTCGTCTTTGCCTTTTGTGCCTCCAATTCTCCTCTCCAATATGCTGCAGCGGGGAGGGGGAGGGAAAAAGGGGGGGAGTGAGCGAGTGGGCAGCACAGGGTTTGGAGTTTCAGTGGGAACACTAAATTGGAGAGTACCATTCCTAAAGCATGCCATTCAACGAGAAACTATTTGTTGTGCAGCCTGTTCCCTGTGCTAGGTGAAGTTTTCCTCCCTCTCAAACACTCCCTGGTGCCTTTTCCCCAGGAAAAGTCTTGCCTAGGAGAAACCCTCCTTTTCCAGGACAAGGATTCTTAAGAGAAATGGGTGCACATGGCACAATCTATTCCAGAATAGCCACAGCTGTTCAAAGCTTTCCGTGTCCTGTTCCGTGGGTGATTTCCAGGACCAGCTCCCAGGCACACTGGCACTGAGGTTCCTGACAGCTGTATTTCTGGGAGGTCATCCAGGTTGACTCCTTTGTGCCCCAGCCACTCCCCACAGGCTCAGCAGCACAGACAGTCCCGCTGGGCTGTGTTTGAGCAGCTGTTCCCCTGGGCTGGGGGCAAAGCTGTGCCTGCATCCCTGCCCTTCTCTTCTCCCTTTAGGGGCCTGCTCAGGATCACAAGCTGTTTGCCCTGGACATGTCCATGGGGACTGAAGACAGAGTCCTCTTGGTGCAGACCAGCCAAGCTGTGGGAATGTCTCTGGCACGCCTGCTGTGCCAGCTTTCAATTCCCAAGATGCTGGAATTAAGGCAGGTCCAAGAGGAAGGACAGCTTTTGATGTTGTGTGTCTGCTTTAATTGCTGATCCTGAGCAATGCCGTGACTAAAGGAGAAGTGATGAAGAATCTCAGACTGAGTCTGTGGAAATGCAAATCTGAAAATGGTCAAGCAGGACATCATACCTTCAGCAATCCTTGTTTGTACGGGTGTGATTTCCTCATCTAATTTAACAAGTGTCCAAAATTTTTCATAGATACTGAGTCTCTCTGAAGCTTCCACAATGTCTTTTGTCTCCCGCTGCAAGAAAAAACCTTATTGGTAAGAAAACACTTTCTGGACAGGAAAATATGACAGTTACGAAGGACTGACATGTCTGAAATGAGCCATCAGGGACTGTTGCTGGATTTCGCTGTGACCGAATCCCTTGCATGGCGTGCACACACACACAGATATGGAGACAGAGAGTTCTTGTCAGATCAAACTGATAGGACTGAACAAATACAAACGTTTGTGTATGCTTGTGGTTCTTTAAGCATGAAGTGATGGGGGAAAAAAGGTTTTCAATTCTAATTTCTAAGAGCAAGTTATGTATAGGAATTAGATTTTGAGGTGAAATTATGCAAGATGACACTAAGGTTATGCAAAGATACTGAATAAAACCAACAATATATTTTGAACTACCACTGATTTTTTTTTCAATTTGAAGACCAAGGACATGCATCCTGCATTTCTGCCACAGAAAATCTTGCTTCTATGTTTGGTTAAACCATCATGAAAATTAAAATAAAGTTGGAATGTGAGTTTTGCAGTTGCAGTCTTTTTTTTTTGCTATTAGAAAGAACATTTTTTAATATTTATTTATATATTTTATATATAAATATATAAACATATATAAAATATATTTGAAATATATAAATATATACAAGTGTAGATTTACATAGTAATATATATTATTTATATTATATCAGAAATAATATATTTTTTGCTATTAGAAATAACAGCCCAGATTCATCTCACTGTTTTGCGCAGCTTTGGTCCTGAATGACATCTGTTGGTGGGATGAAAGCTGAGATTCTGTGACAGCAGAAAATTGGCAAAACTTCCTCTCCATCATCTCAGAAAATGTCGTGAGCAGCTGCACCCAGGCAGCACAGCCTGTAGAGGTAACCAAAGGTCTCCACCTACTGCAGGAAGTCAGAGCCAGAAATAATTGGGTGTCTCTACGTTTGTTCAGTTACCGGGAGTTATAATTTACAATTGACACAGACTTGCCTCTTTCTACCCGACAAATTCACTCTGTCTGTTTTTAGTATCATTTGGGGATAACCCTGAATGCAGAGCTGAAGCAATGAATAAATATAAGGTGCGGATTTAGGTGCTTTAAGGAACAAATAGACATCGAACTTGTGACCATGGAGGTACTGATATTCCATAGCTATCTGCTGTATTCAGCTGCTGCCACACAGGGTTGGGGTACATGTGCAGGCAGGTTTCAAGGAAGAATAGTGGGTTAGAGTGATACTCGTGTTGGGACTGCAGGTTTAAATGATGCTATAAGAGGAAGACTTCCCTAGCATTTCATATGTCCAGGTTTTCTTACAGATAAGGTAAAGAATGCATAATCAGGGTGCAGGAACAACTGATGCTGTAAATTCTTAATAAAGAAATACTAATAAAAAGTGGTGAATTTAACAGAGTCTCAAATGCCAATGAAAAGCTCTTGCTGGTGTAAAAGTGTTCCAGGGCAGAACTGAGGAGTCTGTGGGTCTATTAGTCACATTTAAGGGAGAAAGATAGGACAGTGAACATTCATCATTCCATGCATTCCTTAGCGACAGTGGCAAGCACCTAGACATGGTATGAGGACAACCACACTGGCTGTGCAGAGAACACTTCAGGGTCCTTGGACATACTGAAAAGCCGTTCTCACTGTGGGGTATGGTGCAACAACCAACCCAGCAGCTTTTAGGTCTCCCAACCCAAAAGGGAGGGTCACCCAACCCTTTCAACATGAAACAGAAAACCAGAAAATAGCTGAGCCTTTATATGCATCTTTGCAATAGGATATATCCCAAATTCAACACGATCCAAAAATTAGGTGAGGGTTTTTTGATGGGTCACTGACTGCATGACACTCTGTAGCACAGTGTCTCACAGTACGCCTAAATTACCCGAGACACAAAAAGGGCATTTTTGCAATAAACATAAAAATAAAAGCCAAGCAATGATTGAACAACACATCCACTGAAAGATAAAGAACTCAGACATGCCAAGGAATTTTCTGATGGTTCTTTCTCTCCAAAAAATTACTTAATTTTTCATGAAGCAACATCGTCTAGCCTCAACAGCTAAACTTGACAAGCATTTTTGCCTACTGGGGATTTCCAGGGATTACTTTGACTACTGATAAAGCCTTCAGCATTGTGAAATTAAGTCACATTGAACGAAATATTCAAGATGTGCAAAAAGTCCTACTCAAAAGGATGAACTGTCATTTGCATCCAGTACCGTGTTACTATCATTTATTCACTGACCCTCGATGAAAGACAGGAAAGATGAGATATTATCTTGTTAAAGCATCAAAAAAAAAATCATAGTGTCTTTATTCTGTATAGTGAGAACTCCCCTGTTTAAACAAGGGCACCAAGGTAGTTTTGCCCATTTGTTTGTACCTGCCCTGCAGAGGGGTCTGATATGTTAAACTGTATTCAAAGGCAGCTTCCAGCAAACCTAGAAATCACAGCTGGAACTGCTGCTCCTCAGCCCAAGCTGCTTTCTTCTGTCAGTGCTTTCTTGTGTAACATGGCAAGTGACACCAGCGTGCGGTTTTTAGATCCCCAGGGTATGTCCATGGAGATCTGGGGCCTGCACTTGGCCTCAGCTGCACGTACGTTGGAAGTCAATCGGTGCGCCTGTCTGCGAGTTCAAAAGTAGAGTGGAGTGGGATGGGATGACACACTTTTCTTAAGCACAGGATTTACTCAAGCAGTATCCAATTATTCATGTTAAAAGCCTGGAAAAATTACCTTTAAATAACAATATAGCTCTTTTGACAGACGTGTCGACTGATGCCTTTTTATTCTTTCAGATGAAGAAATTGTAAATTATTTTCCTCTTTATAATTACAATATAATTAGTGATGTTTTAGTCTCACTATATTCCACTTTTTTCAGTATGGCCCTTAGCTCCAGTGAAAATAAAAGTTAGATACAACTGAACCTGCTAATATACAGTCACATAAACCACACGCTGATAAAAGGCTTGTGCATTAGGCCCATCATATGAGAACAGGTATATTAGGTGTTTGTGATTGCTTAGATACAGGCTGGACTTGGCTAGGAAGCAAAAGCTGCAGCCATGGGACTTCTGGTTGAGCCTGAAATTAAATCATCATAGAATTGTTTGGGATGGAAGGGACCTTACAGACCACCTCATTCCAAACCCTCCCTACCACAGGGAAGGACATCATCGGCTCCGGTCCCTTCATGCTTCCCTACAGACTGGGAGCCAGGAGCATTTCTTTGCCAAGCCTCTGAGCTATGGCAATAGAAAAAGTTATTCCCACTCATCTGTGCGCTCACTGGAACCTTGGCACGGCGGGAGCTTACATCTGCAGCCTTCCTATCCTCTGTTTTCGTTTTGCATTCAGTAACACATTTTGAACAGCCTTGGCAATTGTGAAAGTAAAATTATTGACTTCTGTTTTTTTCCTCTTTAGTCTGCACACAGTCCAAAATATTCCCACGTTGCTCTTGAATGTGTACAGTGATACAGCACATCTGTAAGTATGTGATAGTACTGAGCTAGTGCTGGGAGCCTATTGTGGCACATACTGCTGAATACAACTATGGACAAAAATGCTGACCTATCCTTACATCTCTGAACCTTATAAAGGTATGTTCCCACCTTTTCCTAAAGAAATGTAGATATTTTTTCTTAAATGTCTGCATTAAAACAAAACAAAAATTGTAATTTTCATTATTATTTTAGTAGCAAACCCACAAATTTCCAATCTCACCCTTTACCTCCCTGCTTAACCTCGTATTTTTATGTGCTTTGCTCCTTTGATGCAGTTGGTATTTTATAGAGCACTAGCAAACAAAAGAAATTGCTCAATGTCCTCTTAATTTTCACCACCAATCTAAACTGTAGTTTACTACAAGCCTCATTAACTTTTGAAGTAAGGGCTTGGCTATATAATTTGAGCTATATTAGCTATACCCTATGAAGTCCTACACTTTTTGGCTGCAGTGCTTCCCCAATTGGTATTTCATGGTCCGGACAATTTACAGCAACTTTTGCGTGTAATGACCCATTATTCTGAGCTGTAAAAATATGCTAAACACTCATACTCCCTCTGAAATTGTCAGCTATATACAACCATAATGCAATGACTCCCCATTTATCTGCATGACTCCAATTGCTTATACACGTGCAAAGTACATACTCTATTACATTCTTTAATATTTCTGATAACATATGTCTGTATTCAGAGATGTAATTATAAAAAAGTAATGTGAAAATGCAATCTTTGCTTTATTAAATGTACCTAGCATTTTATGCCATTTAAAAAATGGAGCTGAACGAAACAAAAATAAGTATTTCCTCATGACATTGTGAATACTCATAATTAATATTGAAATGGTAATAGTACTATAGATAACATGACATCGAATTACAGTAGTGTAACATTTTCAATACTATGCTTAAGACTGAATCAGTCTCTCCATTATATGTTTCTATTTTGAGAAGTTACAGAATATTAGATGAAGGATACATAAGCTCCTCCATGAATATGCTTGCTTAAAACTTCTTCCATCAAATTAGTCATGTGTTGTGCCTGTGTATGCTATTACAGAAATACATAATTTTCACGGCTTCTTCTAAAAGTGAAATGTTAAGTGAGAAAATAAGAAAACACCATTAAAAAACCCCCATCAACAAAACTGGCTTCTAAGTAGTAATGGATTAAAATAGCAATGGGCAGAGAACATGTGAAATAGATGCTGAAATCTTATATCTGCCTGGTTCTCCCAGTCTGCCTCTTCTCCTAAGAGTCTTTGTGCTTCACACCTAATTCATGCAACTGGCTTATTCTCAGATGCTCTGCGAGGGAGTGTCCTGCAGACTTCTTCCCACTTCAGGTAAGTATCATCACAGGTCAGGAATGGGGTTTATGTTCATGAAAAGTATATTGAGGTCGGTCTCTCTTCAGTCTGACTAGCTTTATTTGTCACTGGGTTTGTGTAACTGTAGTAGTTCGGGGTCTCATCATGCTGGGAGAATATACATTTAATAGAAACATCAAAGCCTACAAGATTTTGTAATCTGAATTAAACAATGGACGACAAACATTTTCGTCCATCTTTTACAGAAAATGAACATAAAGACTAGAAATTTGCTGTAGGTATCTGAGTGATGAAGATGTGTTGTTCACATCGATATGCCCATCCAAATATCTCTTGTGGAAACAGCGCACCAATGGTTCCTGCTGAAAGTCATTAGGTGTGTATGACACTGAGGAAATTAAATTAAGCTGGAGCTGTCATAGTGTAAGGCCCAAAAAAGACAACCAGAAAATTAATTCCTGACTAAGATAAAATTCAGAGTCCACTGTAGGGAGAAAGTGAGGATGCATCCTGGGAATCACCTTATCCCAAAAGAGCAAATCAGCAACATGAGCCTGGGTTTTTTTCTTGCTGCTTTGAAAGAGGCGGCCTCAAGAAAGGACACTGGCAAGTGAAGTAAGAATGAAGGGCTTCCCCATGCTGGCTAGAAGAAGCAAATTTAAATTTCCTGGGAACAGATCCTTAACCAGTCTGCCTTGGCTGGGCAAGCCCCCAGCAGATCTCACTGCAGTCAGATCAGGAGCGTCACGTTCCATCTTCAGGCAGGTTCTAAGCAGATGTGGCTGTGAGATGTTCAATTTTCAGTTCCTGAACGAGGTCTCAAGAAGGGGAAGAACCTTCCCGAGCACCACAAAACACCCCTGCACGATCATTTAACTTTTTCTTTCGTGGTGTTATACAGCATTATAAATCACAAAAGAGAGGCAGAGTGGTTTAACACTGAGAATAAACCAGCATCCAGACAGGCACCAAAGCAATGGGCAAAGCTGTAGTCCTGATTTCTCTGAGTTCAGGTTTGGCTTGTTAAAGCTCAGTGGAGGCATACTGCAAATTAAGAATTAGGTGGAGTTTCAAAAGGGCTGCTTTGCCGTTCCGTATGCAGTCTTACCGGATGAAAAAAAAGAATAAATCCTGGTTTTACCTGAGATCTTACTGAATGACCCTGACTGGTGCACAGGGCTCCCTTTTAGCGATCTTGCAACGTGTTTGCACAAGCCAATTATGCCAGGGAGAAATTCTTCTTTATGAAATATGTAAATCTTAGGACTTTCCAGCATCTGACACTAAAAGATAAGGAATGTCTTTAAAGGATTTTATCCTGTTGGTATAAAAAGATAAAGCACAACTAATACTCAGTCTATGACAGCAAGCTCCTGCCGTGGATTCACGTGGGTTTGATAGATATCAGAGACAAACTAATTTTTGTGACTTATTTGGAATACAGGCACGTGCAAGGTACTTGGAAGAGACCTGAGAATTATTTCATCCTGAAAAAAAACCAGTGTGAAAAAAATCAACTATCAGAGATTTGGTTTTTTCCTTCTTTAGCAAACTTAATTGCTCTCAGAAAGAATAATGAAGATGGGAAAATTTTGCCAGGGGTATAAGGACTTCCCTTTTAAGTAAACAGGATTTCCCGTAAGATTGAAGTTTTGTTGGTGGACAGGGTTAGAAAAAAACTCAAGTGAAAGTCCTCAGAAATGTATCATGAGAACAAAGGATTTGCCTTCAATCTGATCATAGAATCAGAGAATGGTTTGGGTTGGAAGGGACCTTAAAAGATCACCTAGTCCCAACCCCAAACAAGGAGATAAAAGGCTGAAAAAGCTGTAATCTAAGAGACACAAGGTATTTTTAGATGTAGGAGATACTTTCAGTTCTAAGAGAGTCCAGTGGAAGACATGAACAGTAATGTGATGTGGTTGTAAACACAAAACATAAAACAACCAACCTGACAAAAAAATATTTCCTAAACCCTGCTGGTGTCCAACACCCGATCCAGAAGGAGGACAAAATAAATTCTGATGTTTAAGTTGATCTAAATATACAAAGAAAGACCTGGCAAAATGTCTCAGTGGTGCTTGAACTCATCAGTCTGTGAGTCCTGGAGTAAAACTACCCTGTCCCCGGCAGTGACTAGGATCACCAGTTTGCTTTGTTTTTCTTTTTTCTCCTAGTGAGAAGCAGAGAAATTTGAAAAAAAAAATTCCTCCCCTGGACACAGGAAGAGATCTAGAGAATAGAGAAGGTAGTGACTCTGGAAAATAGTTTTGTGTGTCTCTTGGTGTTGTCCGAATTAAAAAGCTTGGTCCTGGAAGACCTCTAGTTGTAAATAATAGTTGCTGAAAGATCACCACAAATTTCTATTCATGACATAGCAAACTGTTGGCCAGAAATGCTGAGCCTCTGAGATCTCAATTCGATTAAATTGATTTTATTCTTTTAACTTCCTAATAGTTTCTGAATGTTGTGTAACTAAAAGCTGACCATTAAGATACTCTTGGTTAAAGTGACTGCAGCTTATTGCAGTTAAATACCACCCAAGATTTTGGCACATTTCTTCACCCTTTTCGTTCATACCTCTGCTCTCTCAGTTGAGTTTCTCATGACTTTTGTGTTGAACAGGCCCAGGAGGGGCTCTGTAACATTTGTGCATGGGTGCAACTGGTTGTTTTATTAACATCAGGACACAAATCCACTCTGGCATGAAAAATGAACCCATCTAAATTTCTTCTAGGAGACAGTCTAAGTGGTGTAGTGCATTTGGCTTTGTAACTTCCACTGATTGATGACATTTTGGCTCAAGATAGGATACAGTTTATCAGAAATATTGGGAGCACAGTGAAATGTATGTGACCAGGCAGAGCTGCAGCAACTAAATAACACTCGGTATATGCCATTTCAACCTTTTCCATCGACATCTTGACTTAAGGAGTTAAAAGTTCAGAAATACAAATAAAACCAGTCCCTTTTTAGAACAACAGATTCTCAAACTCTATGTACCTCATCAATTTCAGTCAAAGAGAAATGAAAGAACTACTAGTTTTTTAATTGAGGTTATTTTCAGACTTCAAAATCTTTCTCAGGGCTGAGAGGAAATTTGATCACTGCCTTGTATCAGAAAATGTTCTCTCAGCTGAGAAATCTCAATCTGTTTTGGGTGGATACTTGAATGTCTTCCTGCATTTTATCCTCTGAAGTTGATTTTTTAATATCTGTAAGACCTTCCTCCTTATTGTATAAGGAGTTAATAGAACTTCAGAGTCCAATATGAAAAAGAAAAAAACTTCCAGTCAAAATGTTAGAGTCTTTTTAAAGTATCCATCTGATGTGTTGATTCCTCAAAAATATCTGCCTGATTATTGGAAAAACTTGTTACAAGGATGGTAAAAAAGGAGGAGGGAGAACTAATGTGCAAAAATATGAGAGAAAATTGTAACT
Organism: Cephalopterus ornatus; assembly: GCA_013396775.1. Lineage (NCBI taxonomy): Eukaryota > Metazoa > Chordata > Aves > Passeriformes > Cotingidae > Cephalopterus > Cephalopterus ornatus. Next base: position 19,427 of record VZRE01014728.1, read on the forward strand.
CATCTTATTTCTTCCATGGCTTAGAGAGGCACAATCTGCACCCAAGAAAACATCATCAGCTTTCTATGGATAAAGAAACAAGAAAAAAAGGAAATTTAAACACCTCAGCTAACATTTCAAAATGAAATAAAATTTTAGAATACAAAATGCAATTACTACTTTTCTACTTTTCAATCTTCTTGCTCCATCTGGAATAAATTAAAGTTTATTTCTGAGACAAGACGAAACAACAACTTTAAAATATTATCTAAAATTGTCTGAACTTTATATTAAATGGGGGAAAGAAAGAAAAGTGTTTGGATATAATAAAACTTTTCAGTAATAACTAAATAATCTCACTTGAAGCTATTTTTCCAAACAGCTAAATACTTCTAACCTAATTCTAAATGCTCAACCCATTAACATAAATATTTATGTTTTGCTTAAAAGCTAGTATTAAAAAAAAAAGGATCTATGAGGTCTAAAGGTAAAAAGGTCCATTTGTCAAAACATCCATTTAGGAGCTTCGCTCTGACTTCTGTGTCACATGAAAGTTAAAAGTTAAAATAGAGCTGATAAATCATAGATATTACATTCTTTGTTACCTTATTATATCCATAGAAATTCATTATCATTATTTATTGAACTGATAACAAATTCTAGATGTCAAAGTTTGTTTATGGTTTCCCTGACAACAAGATCTTTTACAAGTACCTTCAACAGTAAATGTTTTCAATGTGTTCCTCATCAAAATTGCAGTAAAGTAGGAAAAGGGCAACTTTAAATAATCATTCACACTACCATTTGCATTGTCACCTACATTAACTTAATGGACTGTAAAACAACATTTCTTAAGATTTCCAGTTGATATATCATTCTGTGATTAAAAAAAAAGATACTGTAAAATCAGTTGGCTGCCAGAGAGAAATTCTGGTGTTACCAACCTCCACTATGAACAACAATTGTGTTTTTCTGTGTTGTAGGTAAGAATTGCTTCATGTCAACCTGTCATCTACATTTCTCCTCTTTATTTCAGCTGTGCTGAAAATTAGAGATAGAGAATTCACAAAAACCAAAAAGCCATTGTTTCAGCTGATATTTTCCCTCTAGCTTTAGACAAAAGCAGAAGACCAGGCAGGGTCTTTTGGTGGCCTTTGGAATTTAAAGTCATAACACTTCATTGATTTGTCTGTGTCTTATGGTTAGGTCAAAGAAATAGTCTTTATGCCTTTGCCCTCTTTCATCTCTCAGAGTCAGGCAGGAGAAGGACACGACTTAACCTCCCAGCTAACCCTGGATTTCTCTAACACACAGGTGTCCGGGATGCTCTGAGGGCTCGTATGAATAGATATGAAAAGCCGCTTATGATGAGGAACAAGCAGAATACAGATGATGTCTGCTTCATACTTTAAAATAGCTTTAAAATATGGTGCCATTGCAGTAACCCTTTGACAGCCATGCCCGGTGTAGAATTAAATTTCCGAGGTGCTTAGCTGCATGCCACAAAAGCATTTCTTGCTAAACCTCTGCAGAAGCTGTTCAGTCTGTTAGCAATGGTTCAAACTTTTATACTTTGTAACAAAGATATGGCCTAGTCTTACCTAGTAACATAATTTCATATGATCGTTTTTGGACTTAAGACCCAAATACTTATAAGAAGCGAAGTAATTGGTAAACCCGTGATTTTATGTACAAGTTTAGATGCAAATGTGAAAGCAGGAGCTGCAATTCTCATCGAAAATTGGATTTAAAATCCAAGTGTTTTTCACAGCTTCTGACACCAGCTTTGGACACATTGGACAACAGGAGTTGTTATGTACAACTTAGAGCAAAAATTTTAAGAACTTGATAATCTATTGCTTTGTGAAGGATGTTCATCAAGTCATAAAAAATATTAATCAAAGTGGAAACCATGGCTGATATAACCTAATTCTCTACCTTTTCTCAATCATGCTATTAATTTGAATATGATTGTGTCTAATCCTTATAATGACAGACATGATTTGTGGGAGACGATCTGACACTGAATCTGAAAAGAGAGAGAGAATAACTTATTGGATTTTCTTCTTAAATGTACAAAATCATATTCAAATAGAAGGCTTTTAAAACTAATCGTGCATATTAATTGAAGGCTTTGGTCTTGAAAAAATTAAGAGCAGAGCAGAAATACAGCAATATTGATGGATGACATAGTATGTTTCATATACAAAAAAATATGAAAGTGTAGTTCTCCTTCAATTATGTCGTGCACAAGATATTTGAAACAAAACATTTTTCCTGGGTTTTTTTGCAAGAGCTTCATACAGGGTGTTTATGCTAAGCAGAGAATCATCCTCATACTCATCCTCTCATCCCAAAACATCTCTAGTTGCCAAAGTAAATGCAAGGAGTTTTCCTGATAATGACTGTAACTTATCAGAACACTTTTCCTGAAATAATTTATCTTTTTTTTTTGTTTTTTCCCTGAAAGAATGAATCAAGAAAAAATAAGCCAACATTTAATCAGATTGTTATAATCTTCAAATATTGCACTGCAACAAACTAGCATACATTACAGTTTTTCAATACATATCATATAGTTTTATAAAAATATATAGTTTACTGGAAGCCAAATGGAGTGTGAAACATTAAATTACTCTTCAGAGTAACAGGGTAAATAATTTTTCAATCCTGCTACTGAAATTCAAAATGCATGAAATACGAAAAATATGGTTCTAGATTTATACTGCTTTCTGCATAACTGTTCAGCATTTTCAGGTGGGAAAAAAAGCCTAAATTACGCCAATAACATTGCACATGGCAGCACATGGTCTTAACATATTTGAGATTGAGATTTTTTTCTGTTGGTTAACTTTTGGGTTTGGTCCCACCAGGGTATGTGTATTCTGCTCTTCCACGTGTTTTGACGAGACCATAGCAGATCACACATATTGTGTGTTGTTTTTTTGGGTGATTTTGTTTTGGTTTTATCTCCAGCTGTTGCATCCCAGGTTGTATCAACTGTCATGGAAAACCAGACAGGGGTGGAACAGACTGCAGAATGAGCAAAGATATCACCATCTCAAATAACTTTCTGGTCAATAACTGTTTTCTCTGTCAAGCATTTGTCCTGTATGTATGATACAGGCAACCCACGGGTTATGATGTTAATTGGCCTTCAGGTCAAACAGGATCACTTTTCTCCGGATACAGAATCCAATTTCAGAACTTCTTTAAGGTTATAATACAGGGGGAAACACAAGTAGGGATCCAGGAGCTCCAGAGGTGTTCTTGAGCCTACGTGTGTGGCTTAGGGTCTTACAGAATGTCCTTCAGCTGAATTTGGGCTTCGCCTTTGTTATCTCCAAGCACACTTTGTAATCTTTAAACAGCAAGACTATCTAGAAGGTGAATCTTGAATGAAAACTCAATTGACTCCGTTGAAATTACCAGATACCATGGTTAAAACTACCAAATGAAAGCACATTTTTTTACACAACTGGTAATTAAATTACAGAGCTCATTTATTTTGCCCGCAGGAAAAAAGGCTTTCGGCGAAAACAGAAAGTATAGCTGTCTTCTGACAAAGAATTTCCTGGAAGATCAGCATCTTTAGCTGTTTGCTGTGGTTTTCTGGACAGAACTTCCAGCTCAAGGTGAATCTTCATGTTGCCAAGGTCAGGACAGTGGCAGTACGGATTCTTGAGGGAAGGGTAATTAATTTTGTAATTAGAAGGATATATTTTCTCATATGATTTCAATGCAAACTGGGGAGCAGACAGTGTTAAAACAAAAAAGCTTCTAGTCTAGCATTAAATGTTACACACACCTCCATCTATAGGGATGAACTAGAAGGCTAATTAATTCCAAGCTGCAGAAATATGTCTGTGTCCACAGAAAATCATTGCATGCTGTCAGCAAAACTAGAATGGAAAAGAAATCCATCAAAGTCTGATTTCTTCTTTAATATAGGACAAAATTTAGTTCTTTACAGTCTTAAATTGGAAGCAGCTACAGTCAATTAGCTGACTTCATTTAATATTTCAGTTTGCATACTCAGCACGTTGCAGCAACTCATGTAATCTTTGAGAAAGCTCAGGACACAGTATGGGGGAGATAAGGAGATAAAACTTGGTATCGTGGGAAATTTGAAACTAGAAAGTAGAAAATTAGAGCCTTCTCTCAAAAACCAGAATGGGGACTTCATAAGCCGGTATCCAAAATCCCAGGCTGGTGTTACTCTGAGGAGTGCTGGGACCATATGTGCCATGGAACACACCATTAAGAAATTCAATACAGAAACTAAACTTCACCTATTTTAATGGCATTAATATAAGATTAATGAATCATCTTTATCCTTCAGTGATATCCTGCAGCAGCAGGGAACTTCCCTAAAGAACCATGTCATGGAGACACGATCTGAAAAATGCAAGGCAACTCCAGATCACCATTGTTAGAAGGAATTTACATGTTTACTATTTACTTAGCCTGTCCAACACCATCTTCAGAGATTTTTCACAGTGCCTTTCTAATGCGCATAGACATGTCTGCAATTTTTTTTGTGTTTATACAAAAAGTTTTGTCCTTTTCCAGACTTCTTTGAAACAAACTGTTAAGTCTGTGTAACTATTCTTGGAACTTTCAATAGACTTTTAATAACAAAGTGTTCCCATCCTTCATTATTTTGGTAGTATTAGTGAAAAAGACTGTGTATTTTTCATTGTATCTTTGAATGTATTTATATTCTGTATAAATATATGCATATAGCTAAGCTTTGCAGTAAACGCTTATTGTTGTCAAAGATTCCAAAAAGACCATGAACAACCACAAGTAAGCAGTTGGACACCAGTTACTCAAAGTCACTGCATTAATATTTAGTCCTAAGTTTCAACTAGTAAATGGAAGAAAAATTTGGAAGAGGACTAGCTTTAATCATGCTACCCCTTTGCCACAACATTCAACTGCCCCTTGGGGCATAGCAGATTGCTTTCTACAGAGAGCAAACAATAAAATTGCTGCACCGTTACACAATAAAGAAAAAGCAGGACAAGAACCTCAGCACAGGTGCATGTCCTTTAGCGTTCATGTTGTCTGTTGCTACTTCTGGGATGACAGCTTTTATCTTTCTTCTTTGACACTTCGGTTATAGTTTTGCTCAACCCAGCAATGTGATCACAGAAATCTCCAAGTGTAAAATTGTAGTAGAAAAGGAGATTATTAAATTTAAAAAATCCAGATACATGTACTTGTCAGAGCAAAATAGTCCACATCAATACTGCAGAGAAAGCACAAAACCCTGAAAATCCCATAAAGTCAGGAGTTTACCTGGGACTAAAATTTTGGCATCTCTTACTGTCTTAGTGTTTTGTCTGCCTTTTACTTTTAAAATAATAAACTATTGTTTAAAATGTGCAGACATATATCACAAATACATGGGATAGACACAAGGAGCTCACAAGCAGCGGAATCTGTCTATAAGGTAACAGTCTTCCGGGTATTGCAAGTCAGGTACAAATCATTCTGCGTTACTAAAAATTATTCTTCTACCAATCACCTATTTGATAGCTAAATGAATGTACTGAAAAACATGCTTTTATAATGCTGTTTTCAGAGAAAAGCATGCCTTTAGAATGCTTCTTTTGCAGAAAAACTTTTTTTTCCTAATGCTACTTTTAATTGAATGCCATGTCCTAAGAGAAATGTGACACATTGAAAAATAAAAATGTCATATTTGTCTCTGTCAAAAGAAAAAACATGCATTTTAACAGATTAAGGATTTTAATTTAAAAATACACTTGTCAGGAAAAGCTGTTAAAAAGCAAATGAAACCTTTCTGCTCAGTTTCCTACTTGAAACAAGAATTCAAGCTTTAAGTTCAGTATATGTGATATTTCAGTCACAGACTTTTTCAGCTTTGCTTCACTTTTGCCTGCAGAAGCCAGACAAAGTCTATTAACACATTTGCTGAAACACTTGTTTCCTTCTAACTTTATTATTTTTACTAGTAGTTAGTTTTGAAGCATTTTTAAAAATAAATTTTCTTAATTTTGGACACCGTATCTGAATTAGGAAAAAAAAAAAAGACAAAAAGGAAACTATTGAACCACTAAGTGAAGTCTATCCTAGGCTTGGAAATGAATAATTTTAACACCATCATCACCGACAGGAAGGACATAATCATTCTCAAAAACTGTAGAAGGTGGAAGGGGCCTTAGAAAATTGTATGATCTGCTCTTCAGGTAGAAGCATACCAACCTATAATTTCAAAAAGATATTATTTTCTTGAGGAAATATAAGTAAGGTTTCTTTATAAGTAAGATTTCTAAAATACCTCAGAACAAGGGTTGTAGACTGCAGTTGTAGTTCAAACGTAGTGCCCAAGCATATAGTTACATGTTCCTTGTAACAGGTTATAACCAACCATCAGCATCTGTTAAATTTCTCCCAAGTCTAAGAAAATCAGAATTTTCCAAAATTTAATTACATGCATCTGTGTGTGGAGTACGTTTCTAACAAGAATATCTAAAAGCCAATAAAGCTGGTCTTGAAATGTTTGTGAGATGGTCGGTGTTTCCAACTGTACCTCGGTAAATTTTTAAGCACGTACGGCTAGAGATTCTGGCTACATCACTGTGGAGAGAGGAGGAGAAGAAGCAGAACTGAGCTAAAGCCAAGTCAATTCATTCGATAAAATGGTTGACATTTTGCAGTAATGGCACATGAGCAGTTATGGTGACCCTGGGCAGGCTGCCGTACTTGCTCGCTCCTTGCGGTCACGATGGTGTCAGTCTGACTGAGGGTTTTCAGCTAGAGCAAATGGCAGTAGTCATTCAGTGACGTATAAAATACAGGGTATTTGAAACATAAACCCTGTTTTTGTCAGTAGCCTGAGTTTACCAGACATGCTCCTGAGAGGTGCTCTAATTTTGGTGGAACACGGGAATTTGGGCCCAAAAGCCTTTTGGTCCTGGAATTAACAAAAGGGTACATCCAACCTCTTTCCCACATCTTGACGCATTTGAATGTGGGTTTGGAGCACACTTACAGATAGTATGTTTTTCTGAGCATGAAGTTTAAGATAGCACTGACCTGCAAAAAATATGGGAAGGAGGCATGTAGTGTAAGACTACGTATCTTGGAGAACTCCAGCTATTGCTCTCCTCTGAGTATTAGTATGCATAATATTATTTCTTATATTTCATAAATTTACTCTATATTTAGGAGATGCCAAATGCCATAAAGGCACAATGAAGTAGAGGAAGGTCTTGGAACTCTTTATACAACCACAAACCATGACACCCTTTTGCCCAAAACAACACTGACCCTGGATGACATATTGATTACTTGAAGGGAGCCAAAATCCAGATGGTTTCTTTGGATGAACTTAGGAAGGAATGAAATTCCAGCACACAAGAGGCTGTAATTGGCACCTATCACGGCCTGAAAGGGAGGTTGAAGAGAAAGCTAGGAGGCCTGTCTCTGGAGCTCAATGATATAACCTTAAAATGTCATGACATTAAATTCAGATCTGACAAAAAGCTTTTCATAATGTGCGAGTCTGAACTTAAGAAATCAAAATAATAAACCCAATGTATTTGGTTGACTGAGCTGTTCTCATGTGACTGTGACCTTTCTTGCAATTCTTAGTGGAAAGTGAGGGGAAAGCACAGGAAAGTAAAATCAGTAATTTTCACATAGACCCAATACCTGCCATCCAGTCGTTTGGCACAAAGCTACAGCAGGTAACCTGTCAAATCTGGTGCGCGGTTTACATGACAGCCAGATTTATGCTCCCAAGGAGTGCTAAAATCGTCCTCTTCTGAAGGAGGGATACTATTTTCAAAGCCAGAGCATATCAGCAGGCAAACTCCCGACAGATGGTTGTGAGTGCTAAAGGAAGGACCAATGAATGGATGGCTTCATATCAGAGCTCTGTTATCCAATTTGCTGCTGGGTAGTCCAAGTTTGGAGCAGGCCTTCTCTCCAATGTATTCTCAGGTACTGAAAGAGCTTCTAGAGCTCAGCAGCCACATCCTGCAGAGACTTGAGAAATCCCTTTTCTGCAATTCTCAAACACTACCAAGGCACCTGCAGTTAGAATGGACCCTATACCTTGAAGACAGAAAGGTTTTACTCTAAAACCCATGGTCGCACTAAACCATGTTGCTATTAAGCACCCTATGTCCACTTTAGAACATGCAGATATTATTTAGAATAACTGGTTGCAAAGTCTAACTTTTCCAAATATCTAATTTTAGCATGTTTTGCCAGAAGTATTTTCCATTACCTTGTGGGCCACAGCTGTCAAATGGCAAAGAAGAATAACTATTGGAGGAGGAAAAGGTTATATCACATGGTAGGACTGCTAATTTTGACCTGTACATAAATCTTTTAATAGAAAAATACCCCAAACAAACAGAACCATAACAAAGTAGAGTCTATTAGTCTTTGCAATTGAGTTGTTAATTATAGTTCAGGCAATGTTTTGTCTTCCCATACAGCTGGAGTGAGCTCTAGCATATTTATATCAAGTCATCATACACTCACAACTGCATGGCCAAAGAATCACTTTGCAAATGAGCAAGAGGCAAAAAAAGGTTTGTTTGCATTCTTTAATAGTATAGAATCTTGCATCCTTTTTAGAGGTGTCCTGGAATACAGCAATATGCTGGAAAGTACTGCCAAGTGCTGAAGTTTCCAGATGATTATACGTTCTCATATTATTCTCATTCCAGTCCTCTACACCAGACAAAATAGCTGTGGCAAGCAAAGGATTCACATTCCTGACCTCAGCTGAGGCTGGGAAAATCCCCTGAGAAGTAGTACAGCCAGTAACCTTTTATTTGAATTATTTTTTTTTTCAAGTTTTGGCGTAATTGACCTGCTGGGACAAAATAGGATTATCTGGAGTACGACTACAGATCCTGGAATTTTAAGGTCACAGAAACCACAGCCAACTTCGGAGAGGCTGATAATTAAATTAGTAGGAGCCACAATAAAAATAAGCTTCTAAGTCTGACCAAGTAACACTGAGATCCAGCAAGAAAACAAAACAAAATCTTACAGCCAATCTTAGCATTCCTCCTAAGAATGTAGAAACATTTCTACATTCATTTTGTGTAAGAAAGAAGCTGTTCCAATGTCTAGATACTTGCACTGTCTGCATCCATGCCTAGAAATGTACAACACAACAAGTATCTGCAGCTTTCTGAAAGTGTAATATTGATTCCATTCTAATAAATAATAGAAACGCAATAGGTCTTTGGTGACACAATAGGTTAATTTATTAGATTAACTTCGTATTTGGGAGAGCAACTTCCAAAATTGTCTCATACGAAAGTTGAAAATAGATTTGCATTGATCAAGCTGTAAGATTTCCATAGCTAATCCAGTTAACAAGTCAGCATTAGGTTATGCAGGAGTCAAATACTGAACATCTCACTTGGGAAATTGTGCTCATTCCATTTCAGGAGTATTTCATACAGAATCTCTACATTGCAACAAATTGTGATAGATATACATCTATAGATACACATATAGATATACACACACACAGAATTCCCTTCTGATTCACTTCCAGAAAGTTCTTGCAGATTGTCCACAAGGCCACTTCCAGGATCTCCTCAGGATGTCACACACTTTCCATTCACTCCGTATGTAACCTACTTTCCCAATCACAGCCATCATAGGTTATGGAATTGATTTATATTGATATGGGACAATGTATTCATGGGAAACCTATCCATAAAAGAAATGCCACTGTGGTATTTCTAGCACTGTTTTTTTAGTGTGAAATTCAAACAGTTCTGCATAAATTAGGAATTTGGTTTTGTTTTCTGCAAAGTCATCCTATTAAAACTAAACTATAAGCAGCAAACATCCCTAAACTTTATGTGCAAAGCAAGCTTAGCATCTAATTTTTTTAAAAAAATCTCTAGTATGCAAAAGTACCAAAGATTTTTTCCTGTTGAAAAAGCAAGCAAACAGAAATCTCAGGAAAAGACAGGCAATGTGAGGCATTCTGAAAGATAAATTTATGGAACACTGTGGGAATTTGTGATGATAATGAAAGTGGAAAATGGAATGCAGTGTTTCTATCACTTGCAATTCCTGACTCTTCCTGAGACGACTTCTCGAAGCATCACAGAACAGGGATCCATACACCATCCTCTCTTGTGGAATTCACTAGAACATGCAGTGTCATTTCAGTCTTAGCACATGTAGAACCACAAATATATCAGAGTTATTCTGAGGTTACACGAGGACAAGAAGAGCAGGGAATGTAGACTTACCAACTTCAAAAAACAAAGTTACTGGGTATAATTTCCTTCAGCGACGTGCATTTACATGATGGATGATTCCAAAAGGAAGCCTCTAGACAACTGTGCTAGGCAGGTGGTTCTGGAATCCTTCACAGAAATAATTGTGGGACCAGTCTGTCGAGTTCTGTATCTGTGCTGGATGGCTCAGAAATGTTCTACTATTTAAAGAAGGCATTTAGTCACGGGTGGGTAAATAATTTGAAAAACATAGACACGAAATGATAGGTCACAACTCTGAAAGAAACCGGAATGACTCTGTCTTATTAAAGAGAAAAGAAGGCGAAGCATCTGTGTGCCTGTCACAGACCGTCCCAATAAAGTGCCATGACAGAGCAGACACTTGCATATTCACTTTATGAATTTGATGCAGGCTATCATACACACCTCTTTGAGAGAGAACCCTACACAGCATGCAGTTCAGAGTGCCAAGCAGACATTATAAATGTCTAATGACATTCTGTCAAGAAGCAGCCTTTGATTTCAAAGTATCATTGAATTTTAAATATGAAATACAATCACATAACATATTCTCATTTATGTCCATCAGTGTTTATGTCTTACCAGCTATAAATCCACTTAACTGAAAGAGATGTGAAATAATTTCTTCAACTTTATTATTCATAGACAAATTGAAGGCTGTCAAAATACGGAAGGCAGTCTTCTGATTGTTAAAGCTTTTGACTTTGATCATGCAGATATGCTTTTCAGTAGCCATTTCTACAACTTACTGCCAAGCATTTGTATACTTACCTAGAAGGTTCTTGAAATCTTCTGAAGATACTTCTCTTTGTAGTGTTGATTCTGATGTTTGCAATTATGCACCATGCTAAGACAATAATATAAACTGTTTGTTGAAGGATTCCACTTGTGCTATTTAACTACTAAGAGACAAAAGAGTTGTCATCTGCAGATTTAACATTGCAAGGAAAAATGCTGTAGGTTTTATTCTGGACATTGAAAATGTCTAACTCTTAACTGCAGCCGATTGTCAACCGAGAATTGTTAGGGTTTTTATAGGGTAAGGACTACCTTAACATATTCTACTTCCAATTGCAATGTTCTTGAAGTGTGCACAGTCATATGTGAGATGAGATAGAATAAGCAACTCAATTTCAAGTAATAACTTAAACACACTCTAAACTACTGCACCTCTGAGAAACAGAGTTGTCAGAGAGGCAAAATGCTATAAAGAGCACATAATTGTATTTTCTTACATTTTTTCATACTTGTTATTCTGTGCAATCATTTTAAACTATTTCAAAGCTTGCCTAAAAATTCTTTGCTTTTGATACCAAGATTTTCAGTATTACTTCCCTGTCGGAGTCTTCCTCAAAGTTTTGTTATTATAATGGTAACTTTTCAGGAAAAGATATTGCTTCATTTTATATAGCATTGGGACTTTAATATAGACTTTCTGAAATTACCTTCTACATTTCAAGTTCCAATCACCACCTAAATCACATATCTTGATCTTGTGACACATGCATTGTTTTGGTAAAATAAGTCTGTTCCTACAAGTAGTTCCCAAGCTGGTTATGGTTTTAGACACTTTTCACCCTTTTTCATTACACCCTTCATAGTAAAGAATCGTGACACAGGTTCCTGTTGAATTACTCAAACCAGATGGAGAAGGTTCACACAGCAAAAACTTCAGCCTTGTCTCTTGAAAAATTTTCTCGAGGAATTACAGTTACTGTACAGTAAGTATCTTTTCTCTTACATGCCTTTCTATTCTATTTCTTGTGCATCTTCTCCATATAAAATTAACATTTTGGTCAAGAGCATCCTTTAGGGTAATGCCTGTAATGTGAATATCCCTGAACCTTCAGTAAAAAATGTAAAAAGGCACGTCTTCTTCCTTCAATGATCAGTTCCTTTGCCATAAAATGAGAGTGGTTGACATGGGTTGCACATAGGTCTGTTGCTGAAGCTGTATCACAAGATCAGTGTGTTTACATAAAGGATTCAAAATAATTTAAATACTTCACTGTAAGGGCAGAACTGGGTTTAAAAGAAAACCGATCCAGAAAGGCATACTAAGCAGGGACTGCACATATCTAATTCACACATCTTAAAATCCACCCCAGAAAGAAAACCATAATTTTGAAATTCAAAATAGTCAAGACCATTACACTTGAGACAGAGGAAGTTCTAAATAAGAACAAAGAATGACGATGAAAGTGGAGGAGGCAGAGCGGCTGAATGACTGTTCCCGAAATGTTATATCCAAAAAAGAAGTGGCACAGGAAAATCCATACCGTTTGTCAACGGGAATGACAAAATTAACTGCCCTGAAGTTGTTATAAGTTATATATATGGTGATAAAACAGAGCCGTAAATAGAGAAGGAGAAAACTTGTAAAAAACTTGTATTCATTCCTTGATCTGGTTCTTGTTAGAGGGGTAGAAGAATTGCCTCTACTAAGGCTGCAGCTGGTGTTATTTTTATTTCAGACTACGTAGAAATACTTAGAGGTCTTAAACTCTATTTAAAAGTGTGCAATATTCCTATGATTTCAAAATGGAGGAGCTTTGGCTTACTTTCACCTTTGATGTCTTTTCAGAAAAATGGTGTCAGAAAGATCTGAAAAACAGAATGTCAGAAAGTTTTAGTGTTTCTTCCAGTACTATTTTTGACAGAAGACAACTTTCTCTGTGGTAACAAATCTTTATTTCACATTCAAATATTATGCAAATTTTTAAGGTGAAAACTTAGGAGAAGCCCAATTGATAAATTTGCATCTTGTTTTGGAAGGAAATAATTTGATATTTCTCTTTGTACTGATTATTTTCTTATTAGCAGTTTTTCTTACTAAAGAGGTCCTTTTACTATTTGAGTTTTTATTTTTACTTGTAGGACTTTGTTCGATTTCAGCTCTTTCTGAAATCTGAAAGCACCTTTCTTCTGTTTCTGAAGAAGGGGGTTTGTCATAGTAATGTGGCTACATCTGGTTAAGTTCTGATCAACAGACGACCTGGTCAGTCTTAACCAGATATAAGAGTAATATCCATTGGTTAAGGATTTATCCACAACCCATGACTCCAGAGCAGATGTTCTTATAGCAGCCTTGCCAGTGTGCAGACTGCTATCAGGCACCGTTTGAGAGAAAGAAGACAACTTTCTTACGTTTATTCATCTGAATCATATTCCTTCTAGATCAGGCTCTCTGGGTTTACAAGGAGGGAAACCATGGTCAGTAAAATAGAGCTTAATACTGATATCATAACAAAGAAAAAATGCTGATGCTCACTAGTAAGTCCTGAGATTGAGCAGAATGTGGTTGATTGCAGGGGAACAGTGATAAATTATGGGCTGTACATGACAAATTATGGACTGTATATGACAAGTTAAATGCTGCAACTAGCAGCATTCTAGTAATCAGCAGTGGAATTACCAAGGCTTAAACTCTTCTCACCACATTTGGAAGGACAGCAGCCAGTGGCAAGTGAGCTCTGAGGTACCAAATGACGTCCTGGTGGCTTTTATCATCAGCTGCTAACGGGTCCTTGGTGAGCTGCCCTTCAGACCAGTCAGGCTATAGAAGACTTATGGACCTTGAATATAAAAGGAATCAAGGGAGATGTCTAAAAGACCAGTGCTGCTTTGCTTCTGACATTCCGGATTTCCTTCGTTGTCTAAGGATTTATTAAAAAAAAAAAAAAAAAAAAAA
>VZRE01014728.1:33393-102937 GCA_013396775.1 Cephalopterus ornatus
AAAAAAGAGTGAAGGGCAGGTTTCTAATGCTTGTGAAAATCCTTACACAATCAGATATAGCACTTTTTCCAAGAGGCATGGTCTTATGTTTTAACCTAGCAAGTCCAGAAAGGTGCTAAGTGTTTGGTCTTTCCTAGAATATTTGTGGGTTTTTTCACTTTACGTAAGATTCCTCTTAATGCTCTTTACTGTTTGAAAATAATTTATGTAAATCTTAGACAATTTTGTCTGGATTAATATGACCAATTGTTCAGTGGCATAAATGCCTGAAACCATGAGTAATCCAAAATCTGAGAATTTAGGACAGCTGGAACGATACCAGAAATTCCTCTGTTTTACAGATAATTCCTTTATAGGAACACCATTAAAATGCATCACACTAAGTAGCAGGAAGGACTAGTAAGGTGATGAGAAGCAGCACTGAGTTTCAAACCTTTGTCTAGTAGTACTGGGGTATCCAAAGGGAGGGTGTCTCTTCAGCAGATGCTCCTTATAACAAAATATTCAGCTCAAGTTCTGTGAGGGAATACACACCATAAAGGAGTGCTGTAATGGGTAGAATAAACATAAAAGTGGGCTAAGACCACAACTTCTTGTTTTTTTATAACAAAGCCATTATGTGGTCTCCAAAACGTAGGCAGTCTGAGGTTTCTTTTGGGTTTGTGATTTGTGTCGAGCCATATGTGCACCTTTGGATAGAAGACAGAAAAGAGAGCAAACAGCCAACACGCCATTCAAATGTGTTTGCCTTTCATTATCTGTGCTTGAAGTATTCTTGTTAATGACTTCAAAATAAGGAATAGCATAGCAAAACGTATTTATTGCATTAATTAACTTCAAAGAGCTTGCCTCAACATGACATTTAGGAAATGTAAAAAATTTGAACAAGTCCAACAAAATAACTTTAAAATTGCTTTTCTTAATGCATGGAGATCTAAACAATTTCAGGAAAAGTCGGTTGCATGAACTGGCTGCGTAGTCAAAATAGCGTTAGAAGTCCCGTGATTTCCTTTTGAAAACATATTATGCCCTAACTGACCTATATGAAGGTCCTATAACTTTTTGTGAGCAACAACATTCTGAGGAATGAAACCAAACCCAAAAAACTCAACAAAACAAATTTGTGGACTCTATAGTAATTGTGCTCTTTCACCATCTTCGTTTACAGGAACACCTTATCTACAAATTTCTTTGAATTCTGGAGAGTATCAGGACTTCTTTTAGTTTACAGAAGGGTTGCAGGCTAAGGTCACATGATATCAGGACATTTAAACATTTCCAAAGACAGATCTGATTTTGATAGAATATACTAAAAATATTCTACAGTCAGGTCATTTAAAGTGCCCCAACTGAATTTTGATGAACCTACCACCTACAAAAAATCTGTTTTTAGAGAAAGTGCTATGTATCTGTTAAGCATTAATGTATGAATTAATAAAAATGTCTCTGACTAATGCCAAGCAAAGAGAAAAGATTATTTTTTTCCTCTGAAGCTGACTCATCATATATTATTTTTAATGATACGCTCTGTAAATGTCAATTTTCAGACTTTATGCAATTAAAAACTCTGTTTACTCAAATACTTTTCCTATTTCAGCAATTTTAAAATTAGACAAAGGACTGCCTGATAGTTTATGACTTTTCCACTGGAGTGTTCAAGTGGAAGAACAAGGCCATCAACCTTTCCCAGTTCCTTGCCCCTAGGTACAAGTGAAAGATCTAATGCATATACTTTTAGCACAAGGCAAACGCCTTGAAAGAAGTCTCTTCTTAACAATAGGGCTAATTAAGAAACTATAAGAACTCTATTAACTATAGGATACATTTCCATTAAAGGGGAAAGCAGTCTCTTGTGAAGAGTTAATAATATCTTTGACATCATCAAACCTACACAGTACAAATGCCAATAAAGGATGGTCCTAAGGAGAATGAATAGATGAAGTTGACGGATTCTGTTTACTCACCTCAACAGGCAGACTGAATTTCACCTTCTCATTCAGCCCATATTCAGCCTGGATTTTGTGCAATCACTCTCATTTTACAATGTAACACTGTATTAATTACTATTTTCACCCCATTTGTAGCAAAAATCTCGAGTCAAGAAGCCAAATCCCACTGTGCTTGGCACTAGACAAGCATCAAAATAAAGCTCAAGTTTCCCCAGATTAAAATTCCAGGCTCCTACACAGCAAGATGACATGACCATAAAAATTTTATCAGAGTTAGTCTTCCATGCTGTTATCAACATGCAGTCTGGCATTTGTATAACGGTCTTGTTGATTTATAAAGGAAAATAAGATAAATACTGGTACAGCAGGAGATCAAGTTATCTTTAATTCTTTTCTCATGGAAAAGTCTACATTCAAACTTTCCTGGTCATATTCATCTTGGTTCTTCTAACACTGATTTTCCACACTAGAAAGTATTTTTTCCTTCCAGGAATAACAGAAATAATTATTTATGCATGTAAATTTTACAGACTGTCACACCTGCTGTCACAGCAGCTCATTAACAGCATTTGGGCTGTTGGGAGACAGATGAAGATCTATTTAGCCAATTTTCCCTTTCCAAATCTGCTCCCAAACATTGCCTTCACAACTCTTCATCCATCTTGACTCACTCACGAGAACTGGAGCTTGGGCAGAGGCCTTTTGTACTCCCAAACATCACTGTACTGCCCGCATCAGCGGACAAAAGAAAGGCTATGGATGTCATCTCTCTGGACTTCTGCAAGGCCTTTGACACGCCCCCCATGACATCCTTCACCCTAAACTGGAGAGACGTGGATTTGATGGGTAGATAAGGGATTAGTTGGACAGTCACATCCAGAGGGTAGTGGTCAACGGCTCAGTGTCCCGGTGGACATCAGCGACAAGTGGTGTCTCTCAGAGGTCCCTACTGAGTTTGGCGATATTTAATGTCCTCATCAATGGTGCAGACAAATAGATTGAGTGCTGCACCCTCAGCAAGTTTACAGACGACACCAAGCTGACTGGTGCAGTTGACATACCTGAGGGATGGGATGCCATTCAAAGGGACCTGGTCAAGCTCAAGAAGTGGACCGATGGGAACTTCATGAGGTTCAGCAAAGCCAAGTACGGGCTTTAAGTTAACTCTGCCTTATGTTAACTGCACCAAGCCCTGATTTGGATGGTTAGGCTTGTTACAAATTTGATCTGAGAACTTCCTTGTAAACTAGACCTTGGTACCAGATGTTTCTTGTTGATATGTGGGCTCAGGATGGGATAACAGTCAAGGCCTTGAAAATATGGCCATAGGGTGAAAACAAATGGTCCCAGAATCCATAAGTCACAGTTACTGGGCAGTGATAAAACACAACCCCCAAAGCTGGGCAAATATCACTTTTGCTTTAAGAAAAGAAACAGCAGCTAACTAAGGAAAAACAATAAAATGAATAAAAACCCAGCCCACCTCCAGGACTGTGCACCTGCAGCAGCCTGGGAAAGTACTCACCCAGTTTTTGCAACAGTGGTCCAGAGAGGGAGGCCAACTGCCTAGAAACATTATAAACATGATGCATTTATAAATGGGTGGGATCCTCAATGTGGCTGGGCAGAGAGAAGTGATGTAACGTGCTCGGTTTTGTTTCAGCTTCCCTTGATAGACAGGTTTTAAGTCTTACTCACTGAACCTCAGTGACCAGGGCAGTGAAGAACTGTGTTATACCCCACATCAGCTCTGTGGTACTGCATAACCTCAGGTAAGGAATGGGAAGGATTAACTGACTATGGAGTGATAACAACTGATGATGGACATGAACTAAGCATTAACATCAAGTGCATAGTTAAAGAAAGTCAGACTAACAAAATTTTGCTTAAAAGTTTAAAGTTGGCGCTTATATATATTCTAAATATTCCTATCATAGCAATCCTTAATTCTGTGACACATATACACACATTTTCAGTGACAACACATGTTACCAGAATTTTGTGGAGCAATGTAATGAAACAAGATCATGATTTCTTTCGTTAATTTTTATATGTGGAATGTGTTAACTGGCAAATATAAAGCACAGTTTCAAATATGTGTGAAATTTATGATTCAAACCAGATTCAAACAGAAACAAGCATTTCTCACTAAAAATTAATACAAAAATATTGAAACAAACGTGTAAGAGTTTAATGTTGTATATTTCTCTAAGCAAGAGGTCAAAATTCAGACATCAAGTTTTTACTGATGTTTCCAAAACAGACAGGCAGAAGAATGTGACAATTTTACCACTAAATATTTTGTTCTGATTTTACATTTCATAATTTTCTTGAATGCTTTCTATATAATGTGAACTCTTTCATACAGTCTATGTAACATGAAAGAGAACAAATGGAAAAATTAACTTGCCTCCTAAAATTTAGTGCATAGGAAGATATTACTACAGATATTCTTACTTTTTCTAAGGTTGTATAAGGAAGAAGAAACAAAAAATACTAAAAGAGAAAAGACAATACTTAGTTCCCTTAATAATTTAGACATAAGATTTTGAGTAGTCTTTGGATATTGTAATTCTTGAGATTCCTGAATGCCCGCGTGATTTAACACAATAATAAGATGGCATTTTATCATATAAAGATGTTGAAAAATTATTTCTACAATTGGTTAATTTCAATTTATTTTTTATTTCCTTGCATGAAATTGGAAAAGAAATTAAAATTGAGTAACTTATAATGCAGCTGTCTTTCATGCAGCCATTTTGGCACCAGTGTAATTATAGCCTGCAGAAAACTAGAGAAAGAATCAAGAAAAAAAATAAAGAAATAATTTTCAAAAATAATTTGACAAGTGTTTCCTAGTCTTCATTATCAAAGACAAAAAGTATGAATACTGATGGCCTCAGCAGTGGCAAAAAATTGCCATGTTTTATTTTGTCTACCAATGCAGTCTTTGTTTAATTTTGAACAAGCTTGCAGTTGCTATACCAGAGGGTGGTCTCTGTAACACCTTCTGACAGCAAACTCCAAAAAACCTTCTCTTGAACCTCTGCCATATCTTTTAGGCAGGAAAACAGCCTCTTAGAACCGAGTCAACCACAGGATAAGCTAATAGAGTTTAATTCTCCATAGAGAATGCTCGCACCTGTGTGAAAGGAGATTAAAATTACAAACTGTAAAGTAGAACAATTTTCAAATTATGGTCTGGAGTCTGACTGGCAAGAATCTAGTGAATTGGCAATGGGTAGGTATACCTTTGTAGAAATCTTATCTTTCATAGCTATATGAGAGAAAACTGGCTACTAAGCACTAATTAATTGTTTCGAATGAATTATTCTGTGGTTTAGCCAAATCAAATAGTAGATATCTTATTACAGACATTTAGAAACAAGTAACTTGGTATTTAAATCAAGGTTGTACTTAAAATTTTTGTACTACAGTAAGCATTCTGAAGGCAAAGGAACAAGGTTGTAGCCTCTTTTTCCCCAGTCAGGTTTCCAACATCTATTCTTTTTTTGCGATTTAGTTTTATAAAATCTTAATACTTCCGGTAGAAAATATATTTTCCCCATTTTAACAACAGTAATTGCACCAGTTTCTAAGCTATGCCTGTGATTTTCTAACATTCAAATCAAGTATCTCATACATACAACAAGAAGTTTATCATCCAGCAACAATACAGTTATGTAAATTATGCAATTATCACTTAATCCATGCAAGTTTAGTGTCATATTAGTTCTAAAATATACTGATGATAAAGACAAAAAGGGCTTCAAAGTTGAGTGGGCTTCAAAGTTCAGTCATCTTCAAAGACACTTAAGAACTGATGAAACATCATGCAATGTGATATTCATACTCTTAAGAGGTATTATTTTTAGTGATTCTTTTAGGAATATGAGTACTCTGCTTCTGGTGAGATGACTTAGCTCTCTAATCTGACTGAAAGTTAACCAGGAAAGGAGATACACATATAAAGTATTTTAATTCATTTTTGTCTAAATTAGTGACATGATCTTACATACTGG
Source organism: Cephalopterus ornatus (assembly GCA_013396775.1). Taxonomy (NCBI): domain Eukaryota; kingdom Metazoa; phylum Chordata; class Aves; order Passeriformes; family Cotingidae; genus Cephalopterus; species Cephalopterus ornatus. The sequence continues at coordinate 39,365 of VZRE01014728.1, forward strand.
TCATGAAATCACCAGTATCAATGTCATGAAGAGGATGTCTTAGAGCCTGTTGTGTTCAGGGTACACAAATTCGTCAGGCAACCCCACTGTGGTTCAGCTGGTCCTCCATGATCAGCGAGCTGGGCGTGCCTCAGCTTAATTTCTGATCACAGCCAGCTCAGCACTATAAGTTTGGTTGAGTTCAATAAGAAAAACTTTGACAAGCGGAGATTTGCAAATAGCAGCATTTACCAACTCAATGCCATAGGTCTTGACTGTGTTCAATAAGGATTTGCACAATTCACATTCATGAACAGTGTAGTTTATTGAAGCAACAAAAAAAGCACGTTCAGAATCACCAGTGATAAATACACCAGTGTTAATGTGTGTTGCAGCAGATAGTAACAGAGATATATTAGTAATACATATGAAAATGAATATTCCGATGTCTGCCTCAATGCAGTTGGAGGTGCGAAGTTCACCTAAAGGTGTCCCTTGAGAGGAGGATAGACTCAGTCTGTCTACTGATCCTGAGCAGGCTGACGTGTTGTCCCCCTCTGTCCTTTTTGCCACAAAGCCCCCCGTTATGTACTATAAATTTTGACTCTTCCCAACGGGATGGAACAATCACATCTTATGGTTGGGGTTTTGGTGGCTTTGGTCATTCATGTGTTACATTTACAGGCCCTCATTTGCATTCTTAGGTTTGTAAGTTTGTATGTAAATGAGTGAGGCTTACTGAGGGTCTCAATTACTTTCTGTCAGAATTTGTAGTTGACACAAACAGTAGAACAAACACTTTGGTCCTCCTCCACATACTGAGGCAGCAGTAAAGGTTGTCTGACCTTCACCAGAGAGTCTTTGTGCACGTCTTTATCTCCTTGTCGGACCAGATTTACAACAAGGCTTTTTACACACAGTGAAGGGGAGTGAGGCCAGTGGCTGGTACAGAGGCACAGGTGCCCTTCTGGGCCTCACTGAAACATCAGGCTGTGAGACCTCCACTTCATTCCAGACATCCTTCAGTCCTGAGCCTTTGCTCAAGCCTAATGCAAGATAAGTGAGGGGCTCAGATCAAGTTTTCCCCAACCAGCCTCATTGATTCTTCACTGACTCAGAGCAACACAGGACAACTCTGACCATTTACCACACCAGGAAAGGGTGAATGTCCTTATGCAGCTACTGTCATCTGCAGCCATCCATCCATCCATTCATCCATCCATCCATCCATCCATCCATCCATCCATCCACCTTGCACACCAATTTTGGGCAGTTTCTTCAGAGATGCCTAACTCGTGGCAATGGGAGAGACTGACTTCCATGCTGGGTAGTAGAAATGTGACATCTCACCCAAAAAGCTTTTGAAACAGCTCCAACAGCAGCCAAACTGCTCAGGTTTTTGTGCGTCCCAGTGGGATTCAGGGGATGCCCACACCCTGATGGAGGAGGAAGAAAGGATGAGCTCTCTCATCATCGTGGGTAGGTAACTGTTTTGCTCAATGGTGCTTGAGTAACAAATCCTGAGCTGAGAGTTAGGAACTGAGGAACTTGTCAGCTAGAGAGCAGTGAATTAAGTGGTGAATTCATGTGCAAAAGGGATGGAGCCTTTGTTTGTTGTGTTTGTTTTCTTTCCCAGGGAGCTGATAAGACAAAGTTTAATTTACAGAGTATCTTGTCCTGCAAATTTGAGAAGTCCAAGCAGGCCATGACCTATGTGCCTTAAATCTTTTCTGCAGAAGGATTTCATTTTGCTGTATGACATAGGATTTGTTGGGGTTGTCACATGCACGAAAGCAGTCAAGTTAATGCAGTCTGATCCCTGTCACTGTAACTACTGTGAAAGCACTTTGGTGTGCCACACCAGGCTGCACTCATGACAGGCAAAGAACCACTTGGAAAAAGGGCAAAGACAGAGAACATGACACCCAGCTGGCACGTTTTGCATGTGAAGATTCAGCATGCTTTGAAGGTATACAGGCACAGCAATGCAGCAAACCCACGGGGCATTTGAGCTGGCTGGGCTCGGAGGGCCTCAGAGGCCGCAGGGAAACACTACCTTCCATCATTTTTTCCCTGAAAATCACCATACCCTTGTTATTGCCCATATCTCTGCAAAAACCACGCACAAAGGCTTCTTGAAGAAATCTCTTCGCCACTGAAGAAGAGCATCACTGGAGCATAAGTGTCAGAATGCTTTGGCCTCAGAAGCCAGGCACACAGTTGATATTAAGGGCCATACTTTGGTACTTCGTCACCACTTTAAAAAAGGCAAAACAATGTTTTTTCTTTGGAGGGATTACTGGTTTTGCTGCAAAAATACATAGGATTTGGGCTTCTTAATTTTATTACAGTGAGTAAAAATTTTGCTCTGTTAATTCGTGTAGTAGTTGGCTCATGACCCTTATGAGTCTGTAGGTATTTTCAATGTCATTCTTGGGATTGCCAATGCAGTGAGACCTTCATGTGTTACAAATATTCATCCACATGACTACAATACAAAAAAATCTGAAAATATGTAGGATTCAGGTGGATCTCAGCTATGCTGCTAAGTGTGTTCCAATTATTTTTGGTTGTATACACTGAATGCACTATTTAAAGTCTTTTACTTAAATATATTTGAACTTTTAAGTTATACTGGAAAACTATGGTTCCTCATGACATTTTCCAACCATTCCAGAGTACCTTCAAATTAGATTTGCAACGTTTTAGAGTCAAAATTCTTTTAGAAACATTACTTCCTATCCCCTAATGAGATACATTACTTGTTTTAGGAAACTGTACATTTGTCAGCATGTGTTCGTTTTGATTTTGTTTGCTTTATTTGGTTAGGAGCATATTATCCTTCAATCAATTTTGCAGTAATGTTATTTATCTTGACACAAATTTCCCACACAGAGAGAAATTACCTTACATAAATCTACAGAACATTGTGTCAATACTGCCATATGTAACAAAAAGAGGTGAAAGATTGGAAGTTCATTTCAAAGCCACACAGAATGTTCCTGGTTACAAGCAGTAATCAGATTCATGCAACTGTTTAAGCCAGCAAACATAATTGGAACTGCTTCTCAAATTAATTGCAACCAGATTCCTAGTAGCACTTAGCATAGAATTTTTTATTCTCATATTAAAGGAGAACATTTTTCTGCTGAACCTGTCCTAGAATAATAGGATAGTACTCAAAGTCTTAGTTCTCAGGAGCCATCCTTTGTATATGTTTCATAAGCCCAGAACTTTCATAAACATAAAAATCTGCAGATATAAATTAGGAGATATAACTCAATGGCTGGAAAACACTATTTTTTTTTTTCTAGCATTCTAATTTTCTGTATTCTTGTAAGTGCTCCATGTTAACTACAAGCAGCTTCAATAGCAGCTTTGCATGTAAATCTCCTGTGTGTAAGTGGGAAAACAGATGAGTTTCCTGCAAGGACTTAATTATTCGTTATGTCTCCTGAGGTTCCATTTTCTTAATATGACACTTGCAGCTGATTCACCAAGCCAGACTTATTCATATTAGTGTGTTTGAAGAAATCATATTTTATTCAAGTATTATAAGCATTTCAGATTAACAAATAAAGGCTTAGTCATCATTTACATCTTTAGGGAAAGCCATGTATGGTCAAATCAAGTACGGATGAGTTAGTCCTGAGCAGACTTTTATTCTCCTTTTCAGATTTCTGACAGTCTGGCAGTTCGGATAAAATAGCCACATTTCTTAAAGTATATTTTGTTCTTTTAGTTATGAAAAAACATTATGATTAATGAGTAACAAGTTGATAGCTATAAACTATGTACGCTGGAGACTCAAGAAAACTGATTTCAACATACTGAAGAATCAAGAAATTTTACCTTTAAAATACCCACTTTGATGGATCATCTCTTTGGTGAGGGGATGGTAACATCTGATTATTTCAACTAAGTTTTCGCTTTACTGATGTCATCTTGAACTTCCTGTGGCTTGAACTGTCTCTCCATGATGCAGAGTCATACTACAGACACTGCTGAAAGAAGTTAATGAACTCGTTTACTGTTGGCTTTACTTGGCATTATGATGGAACAGTTTTCACCAAAAATTAATCTTACTTCACCTCTCAGTTGTGAGGTTGCAATGCTGCTATGACCACCCTCCAGTCAGAATTTGGTATCTCATGAATCAAGGAGATAACTAATACTAATGCTTAGTCATCTTGGTCTTGGTCGTCCTGTCCCACTTCATTACAGCACCAAATGTGCATGCCTTTATTTATGCTTATGCTTAAATTTTAACATGCATATACCAAGGTACCTACAATACAGGTGGAGATTCCAACAAATTGTGTGGTTTTCAAGCAGATTTGCATTTTCTCCATATTTTTTTGCTGGCAATTGACAAGATCAAGTATTTTGATTGACCATCAGCTGGATTTCTTACAGTATTTCCCTTTATTATTTGTTCAGTTGAGTCCTTAGTAAATTACTGATAATCTTTTAGACTCTGACTAATCAATTTTAATCCTTGTGCCAAAAGAAAAGGCAGGTTTTAATGCTGTTTCTATTCAAGAAGAATGAAACGGTGTGTTCAGTCTTTTTCAGTTTTCCTTTCTTTTTAGCTCTCCCATCTTCCTATGCTCTAAAATTCAATGAAATGAGTGGGTCATAGTCATCCTCTCTGTTCTCCCCAGCGATGTTATACCTTACACATTAACAGGAGGACCTTGAAGGTGCAGCTAGAAGGAGATCTGTCCAGACCTGTAATAATTCATTCTTAGGAGAGATGTGAGACATTGCTGTTAGAGGTACTAATTACTTCTGCACGTCTATTGCTAGTACAGCTGATTCTGTATTAAAAAAAACAACAACAAAACAATAGAAAAGTATCTATATAGCATTATTTGTGTGGATCCTAGAGGCATCAGATAAGAACACTGAGGTCCAGGGATCAGCTAAGTTTGCAGCCTCATAAAATTATGTTCGGCTGTTAAGTTTCCTTAACTCCCACAGGAATGAGCTAACCTGGCTCATGGACTTAGTATACTGAATTTCAAATCCCAGAAAGAAACTCACTATAGCCAATGACTAAGCCGCTTGCAAATTGAATGTGAAACAAAGCAAGATCTTTCTATTTTCTCTGCGTCATACACAGTCTTTTTACATACTACACAATAGCAACTAACACTTCAAGCAGCATTTATTTTTCTATATACTCTGTTAAAATAATTGAAAATGTAATATGTAACACAATTTCAGTGGTCTTTCTCAGATTTAAATATTTAGCCTAAATAGTTCATAAAATTTATAATGGAATACAAACAAAGCATCTGTTTTCTAGAGAGAAGCTATTGGGATATCAGTCACTTTTTTAGTGGAAATGGGAGCATTTAATTCTGAGACACAGGCTGTAAGCTAGTATCATGAAACGAAGATGACGAAGGAGTTGTGTATCCTGTCAGACTTCTTTCTCCCATTGCATATCTGCCTCTTGTCCACCAGGAAGGCCAAACCAGAGGAAGGAGGGAGCTGCTCTTCCTTGATGCTTTTAAAGAGATGTCAGCAGAGAGCAGCATTTGCAAGGGGTGGGTACACATCAGGCTGGGTTTATGCACTGAGGCAGCATATATTGAGCCAGATCCTACCCCCAGTTTTGCAGATGTGGATTTGCAGTAATCTCTTTTGATCTGTTTTTTATTTTATATATATTTTCTGTTCATAATTAAGTTTATAACACTTGACAGTTTTACCAGGCTATGTGTTATCATGGCTGGGCTTTGATGATGCTGTGATTTTGAAGCCAGTTGAGGAAATGGAGAAGAGAGACTTAATTGGGAAACTAAGCAAATCTGGTATCTGAGTGAGACTTGCAAGTCAGGATTGAAGGCCTCTGTTTTTTCTTGGTTTTCAATGCTTTTTTACTCTGTATTAATATCTTCCTGGTTAAAATGTACAGTGGTCTTGTTCAACTGGATTTCTTAGATTACTATTTTTGTCCATGTTTAGGATTTTTAAAAAATCCTCAAAATGTATTATCAGACTTTTTCATACTTTCCATAGATATGTATATGGTATATGACATTTAAAACATTAAGAAATTATTTTTTTTGTAGACTTCCTTATAGAAGTGTGCATTCTTCTTTTCTCTAAATTGTGACTAATGCAGTAAATGCATTTGCCTTCACACTATTAATTTTTTCAAAGCAAATAAATGTTTAATTTGCCACTTTGTGTACAATTAACTGGTTTTAATTTCTCAATTGTTTTAATTTGCAACACTGCAGAAGCAAATATCCGAACACTACCTGATTTCTAATAAGGCATGCAGATCTCAAGCATGAAGTTTATGCTGAGGGCATAGTGGGGAGACAGTCATTGCTGCAGATTTAGTTCAATAGTTATTTTCTTACTGTTGCAATGAAGGATACCTAACCCAGATGGGTGAGGAAAACAAAATGCTGAAAAAAAATTAATATCTCACCTCTAGTCTGTACCTTGGTATACACTGGATAATCCTAGATTTAGAGTATTTTTATGCAGAGCATTTCAATTTTACTCTTTTTTTTTTAAAGTCTGGCTTCTGCCTGGGAAAATGCTATATGAATACATGCTGATTACATATTTAATGCCCGTGCAGTCATGGGAGTGAAAGTCTTCCTCCCAGGAACCTTGTGAGGAAAACTTCAGAGGCTGCCTTTTTATTGTGAGGTCTTTTCCTGCAGGAAGTATTTGACCCTGAGTAACAAATAAAATATGGGAATTTGGAAGGAACATGGTTTTGCTTAAAATCCAACTACACTTCTGCCATTGGTGGTGGAATCTCCTTAAATTGTTATAAGCCACTACTCTCTGAGTCTCCAAAAAAGAGCACAAGGAGACCCTCACCTTACTGAATTGCTGTTACCGAACATGCTACACATGAGTTAGGCTTCATCATCTAAAGTATCTTCACATAGTAGTAAATAACTCTTAAATATGAGATAGAGACATTGTTTTACATTTCTTAGCTTTTTCTTATTCAGTGTAAACTGTTTATTCTCATCATTCATACAAAGTAACAAACTTCTATTTCATCATGCTAAATTGAATAACCTCTACATTTTATATATGTGAATTCTTTACTCCCTCTCTAGATCCATATAAATGAATCTAATTTACATGATTAATTGAAGTATTTTCATTTAGTTAGTGTTGGGCTCAAGTGTCCTGAACATCAGCGATTTGTTGTTCTAAATTTAGAATTTCTAATTCTGAAGGTTTGATGGAAACTGGTGAAAGCAGTTTTATACTTTGTATGAAAATACTAGAAAAAATTTTAGTGTTTTGGGCACTGTTATTTTTAAGTCATTTACCAAGACGCATTTTATAAGTAAATTTTCATGCAAGTAAAATGCTGTATATCTTAACTCAGAAAAATTCTTTAATGAAAGCTGAGTTGGTTTGAAAGTGTTTTCCATAGCTTTGGAAAACAAGGAGGGAGCTACCTTTGATTATATGACCACTCACCCCACAGTTATTGAAATGAATGTATTTGTCTGCCCTTTGTCCCCAGTCATCCCCAGTACAGAAGAAATACCCTGTTCTTCATGCAGCAGTTTACAGAGCAAGCACAGAAAGGAAACACAAAGCAACAATAAAACACGTGTTTTGAAAATGTATATGAAATTGTATTTTTTTATCATTACTCTTTTTTTTCTGCTACTTAAAATTTGAAACAGCAATGGATGTCTTCTACTGAATTATCTGACTGCTTCCCTGAAAACTCTGTGAAGCTTGGATTGACTGCATAAACTCTATAACTTTTGACTATTTCAAGAGCATCTGATCTAGTTTATGTCACTGAAAATCTGGAGAAGCGCCAGTGAAGCCATTGCAGGCAGAGCACAGTGTAGTCAGTGGAGAATGATATACTCTATGAACCCGTGCAAATGTATTCCTATGTCCTGTGTTGCTTTCACATGTATAAAGGGAGACAAGTATTATTATTTTTCAAGTTTAATGATAGAATACGATGACTGAATTGATTTAATTGTTTAGTGGTTGTTGTATTGAAGTGAAACTAAAGGAGTGTTCATATTGCTCTCAAATGCTGCATCAAAACCCTTTAGAGTGGCATGACAAGGCGAAAGATTGGTCTGTACTTGCCAAGAATTAAAGGTTCAGAAAAATGGCTGTAGTGGGATTGGTGAAGTCCAGGATTCTGTCTTTAACATTATCAGGAGTAGAAGCTATTTAGGGAGACCACACAAGCCTGCCTGCCTTCTGATGCCCATCTCCCCTGTCTTCCCCTCGCATCCAGAATGATTGTATTATGAATGTTTGGGACTATAGTGCTGCCATGTATCTCTTTGTGAACTCACTGACCATGAACTTGCCTTTCTCTTTTTGAACCTCCTCAAACCGTCATCCTCCACAGATACCTGTGGCAGGAAGCTCTAGAAGTTCATAATTCTCAGTCTTCTGTCATAGTTCATTTTTCTGATTCCTTCCCCTTTTTACAGGAAGGCAAAAATTTTTCTGAGTCTGAAGAGACAAGAAGGCCTTCTTACAGGTAAACCTCCGTTCCTGAATTTTGTAGATTGGATTAAAACCACACTTGGGATATTTTAGTCTAAATTCCTTTTTTTAAAAAAAAAAAAGACATTTGTCTATCAGTTTCTTCTCAATTAATTTTGAACTAATTCATCTCTTGCATCTGAACTTACATGGGAGTTGTAGACACCTGGAGGATGCGAACTTCTCAGTTTGTGAAAAATGAGGTTTTGTGTAACGGAACCCAAAGTTTCATCAGTTCTGAGCTGTGCAGAAGGGTCTCCATCCGAGACACCGTAACATACTCAACTGCTAAGGATTCTGGCTTTGATCACAATACTTGCTGCTAATAGTCTTGTTTAATTAGTAGGTGATTTGAGAGAAGGTAGAGAGGAGGAATCCAAGCATGGAAATTGAAGATGGAAATATTTCTGGGGAGTGATTAGGGAGTATTAAAACACCAATTAGGAAACTGCCAATCTTCATTAGTTTCAGTGTTCACGGTACAACTTATTTCGTATTTGTGTATTTTGCTCTCACACCTCTTTTCAGAAGGGAAAGCTCTTTTTAGCACAGAAATGCTAGAATGCTATGCGCTGGCTATACCATCCACCTCTACATTCCAGTTCTGCACTCCTATTTTTAGGGTTTTCTGACAAGTTTCTGTAAGAAATCTTCTCTGCTCTGAGACTGTGAAGAAAGGATTTATAGAACAGTTAGCGGCTATTCCCAAAACCAAAGGATGTCCCTATATCTTTGAATTAAGAAAGATAAAGTCCCCATTCATAGACTCGAATACAAAATAATTGTGAAATACCACAGTCCTTCTTTCCGGACACGGAACTGGTTTGCAAATATCTCTTATACTTAGAAATAATTTTTCGTATTTGAGTGTATGTTATTACACAGAAAATGTAATTCATAATGAATGAGGGCTATTACTTAGGAAGATTCTACTGATCTACTGGTCTAAGTAGGATGACAGCAGACCAGCATAGTGCTGTGCTATGTCCAAGCTAGAAAAGTGATTAGTATTTAAAAAAAAAAAAACCAACAACAAAAAACCCCAACAAAAAACAGTGTAGTCTTCACCTAGGACATGCAAACATCAAACTTTATTATAGTGTAAAGAATACAATTTATAGGACTATGTTAGCATTTGGCCAATTTATACTTCTTCCAAGAATTCCAGATCTGAGTGGATACTGGTGTCTCACAATATGACAGCCTCATGAGGGAAATGAGGACTTGTCTGTTCTGGGCTGTTGTCTCCTACATCTATGTGCTGCTGGGTGACAAATGTGTTTCAGATATGTGCAAGGGAGTGACTGTGGTCTCTGCCAGAAAATCAGCAGATTTTTTGATATCTAGATAATCCTTTCACACTATTATGTAGATAGTAGATAATCACTGCTCTGTTATCAGGTCCTTTCACCCATCTTCCTGAAAAGTGGCTGCTATTCCTGTTCTTTCTGATTAATCCCTGAACAAATACATGGAACATTCATAGACAGCTTTGAGGTTGAAGATCTCTAGAAGAGCCATACCGAAAATGCTAAGGTAGCTGTTACGTCTGGCTAAGACTGCTGGCATGTCAGACAAGGCTACTTTTTTTTTGGTCAAAGACCTGAAATCGTCCTTCAAAAGAACAGGCTGCTAAATGTGCATGTACCAGGAGAAAGAAGTTATGGCAAATAAGTGCCAGGAGAAGAAAGAAGATATGAAATAGAGTAACTTTTTTTATATGAACAGTGCTCACCCTGTCCTTCCTTTTAGCAGTTTGTGCAATGAACTCTCTTTGTGCAATGAACTCTGGAAAGTTCAAGACTTGTGTTACCGATCTTTCCTGCTCTTGTGGGAAGTGTGCATGTAGTCTGTGTGCGCTGATAAAGCAAAAAGAAGGTGACACCCAGGATCCCATGCATGCTCTGTGGCCAGGAGAGCAAATGCCCCTCCATCAAGGTCACTGCCAAGGCCATGGAGCAGGAACTCTGACAAACACGGATGATCTCTTGCCCTGAGTCCCAGTAGCTGCTTTGTCCCAGGGCCTGGCAGCCTCTTCAAGGTGTCTGCCCTTTAGGAAGAGAGTGGTGCAATGCTGTGTACACAGTGTAGGGGTTTCTCTGAGGTCGTGGTTTTCTCTCTCTTACACTTCTGATTCTTCCCTGCATCCCACTGTGGAGCAGTGACTGAGTGAGTGGCTGTGCAGTGCTGAGCCAAGTTAAACTGCAACAGCCTGTGAGCAAAATGGTTACCCACTGATGGTGAGAGTCCTCATCCTTCCTCTTCTGTCAGAGTGTGGGTGTCCCCTGTATCCCGCTGGGATGCACAAAAGCATCAGCAGTCCAGCTGCTCTTGAAGCCAGCCACTTCAAAGGGTTTCTGATATATTTATGCCTGCTCGTGAGAAAACACATCAGTCTTAGGAGAAGAACAAAGATGGTAAGGAACAGGATTATATGTTTAAACAATATGCTATAAACCAAAATTAATAATAGTGTGTTGCTGAAATGTAGAAGCTACTGAACAAAACCCTAAGCATACTGCATCAGAACTGACAAGACTTCAGATCAGACTGTTCCCTTATCAAAACCACTGTCCTTATGAAACCTTGGCAATACTGTTCTGCACTCTTTTGCATATTAGCTAAATCCCTTTATTATTCTTTTGATAAAGCTTTTTTTTCAATAGTCAAATTTCTCTATGTCAGTGTGAAATTCTTTTACACTTTCCTTTTTGATTTGCAGGTACCAACAACTCAGGAAGTGTCCAGAGAATTGTCCCTGTCAACCTTGTGGTCAGCTCAGCTGGCAGACCATTTCCTGCTGAGAAGTGGAAGGCAGCCTAAACATTATACAGAGGTCAGCAACAATCAGTACTTAATATGGTAACTCCTGGTTAAAAAAAAAAAAGGGCAAAAAAAAAAAAGCCGTGTAGACTGGACCCCTATGATTTACAAATAAACATCACTTAGTGATGTTCATAATTTATATTAAAAATTTTCACTTTATGAGAGCTGAGCTTTTGCCCTGAAAGGTGGAAACTCCCAATTCTTTTGAAGTAAACTAACAAGGCTGTTCATGAGCTTGCGTTCTGCAGGATTTATTTTGTCTTCTGAGTTTCATTTAAGATGCAACAACAAATGCTAATGTGCTCTGCAGACTTGACTGAGTTTGAATTTCTAGCATTCTGCCGGGCTAGTCTAGAACCTACAAAGGGAAGTCAAAGAATATTCTTCAAACAGTATTAATAAAAGACAGATGAGTTTCATTTTCTTTAAAAGCATGGCTTTCACAGTACTTTGCTATACAAACTACTGCTGTTGGACTTCACTAAAATGTTCTATGTTTTAGTTTTTGAAAAAGCCAGAAGGGAGAAGCACATACTGGCAACAAATATGCAGTCAGGTGCTTGGTCCAGCTCTTGTTATTTTTTTTTGTTAGAAGATGAATGCATTTCATGTAACACTCTGAAATTCTTCACAGGAAAGTATTTTGCCAACACGTTGGCAAAAGGTTGTGGTCCACAGTTGACAGTGGCTTTCATTATCTCCTATTACCAAAAAACGTTAAAAGCAGCAAACTGGACTAACTAGCCTAAGAAGTAAACAGCTTTCATTCCATAGAACTACAAGAGGTTCTGAAAGAATGAAGTGAGGAATAGCATGTTAGGAAAGGAGAAAAACTCGAAAAGTTGCTATCCAAAGATTTTGAGAAGTCAGAATTTGAATTGTCCTACGGATGGTTATGTCACTATTTGCCTCTATCTCTCAGCAACTCCAGTAAGTCAACAGCTGTCAGAAAATGCCCTTTGCCATCTGTCATTACAGGTTATTCATAAACTTGATGCAATGCCGAGGAAGAGTCTGGGCAATCAGATGACTAAATGTCTGGTGCCTTAAATAGAAATATGAAATAATAATTAAAACTGTCAGCTATTAACGCATAAATACAAACATGCACACAGAAATTTTTTCTCATTTTCATTTCCAGATTGCTGAAAAATTATTGAGCTGACAAAGATATATACCACTGATTGATTATTCATGCCCATCAATGCTCTCATTTTTCTGGACTGCAAGATTCAAGCTGAAAGCAGTATCATGAATAATTTTTATATTCATAGAGTAAACTGTATTTGCAATCCAGTAAAATGTTGCTGCTGCTGGCATAGATCATCCATAGGAAAATGGAAGGATCTAAGGGAACATAAAATTGTTTGGTATTAATAATGATGATAATGCAGAATTACAGTAGCTATAATAATAAAGATCTTTTCTATTGTGCATCCAGTAAAATTAAAGATGATGAAGCTGCACCCACAATTCCAGTAGAGTGATTTTAGCTCTATGTCAAAAGAAACTTTTCAAACTTCCAGATTTCTAATGAAATATCATGTTAGTTTCTATAAGCTAGTCCTCAAAATTAATCCAGGATTTCTGAAATGAAACTCTCACTGAATCTTACAGAAACCCACCTCGTAAGCAGGGTAGCTTGTTCTTAAAAAAGAAAAGCAAAGCCTAAGCACTGTGTTGTATTGCCATTAAGTGTAATCACATCAGGGCATCACTTGAATTTGGAGACCATGGAATCACATTCCTTTGAGCACAACTCCCATTTTGTCTAAAGGAGGGAAGCAGAGGTACATTAAGAAGTGCATTGGAGGAGCACAGCCACCATCAGCTCTGCATTTTGCCTGCCTTTCTGCTGAAGCTGAGGACCTGCATCCTTTGGGGGCTGGAAACTGCAGCTGAGCTCATGTTAAACATGAAATGTCCAATAAGAAATCTCTCTCCTGATGCAAACTACAGTCCATCCTTAGAGAGGTTCAAAACATCAAACAACACAACATTATTCAAAAAACAGCTGAACATTTATATAACAATATTTACAGATAAAAAGGAGAAAAGATATAGAAAAGGCAACATTTTTTACAAGAATGCTGAGATGGTCTAATTGTGACCCAGAACAACTAAGATACCTTGCTTCTATTATCCACATATTTGCCTCAGAGCTGGTTCCTCTCCCCCACCCTATCAATGTACCTATGTATAGGAAAGTTCATCTCACAGTAACTAGGAGATACAAGAAACTTCTCTTGTGCTAGTAGATGATAAATACACACGTTACCCTAGGCAGAAACACTCATGCATGCAAAGATGGCACCAATGGGCTCATCCTGTTCCCCCTCTGGATGATCAGGATGAAGGTCCATTAGTGGAAAAGATATATACCTACATGTACATCATGGCCCTAGTAAATGGCCTGTGGATCCTTTTGACTCCAGTTGCACCACACACAGAGACACAGCATGCAAGCTGGTCTCTGTCAACCCCAGATCCCTTGGTCTCACTAGTAACTGGCTTGGACCTCCTAGTTCGTCCTTGTGACATTGATCTCTCCAGTACACGGCCCAGACTCACAGTCACCTCAGCTCCTGGCTCCCAAACCTCTTCTCCTGCCTGCCACTGGTTCTGCTTGGTAGGCTGCTACTGATCATGCCCTGGCATATGCACCCAGGTGATGGGTACAAACCTCCAGCCCTCCCATTGTGGACACAAAGACACATGGGCCCATATTGTGACCCATGCTCCCCACCTCAGCAGCTGGCACTTAGATCTACACACACACACAACACACACAGAGAACAGAGTTCCCTCACTCAGGACAATAGTCAGAAATGCTGTTTAGTGAGCAGCCTTCACTCACAAGGCACAGGGACTGTCATACTGACCAGCCCTGCTTACAGATGGCTGACCCCTTTTATCCCCTTATCCTTCTATTTTCTCAATCTTGTCCCTCCTCCAACCACCCCAATCCTTCCCTTTCCCCATCTTTGCTTCCTATTCTAAACATTCTATCGTAGCTCTTGCACAATTCCCAGCTGTTCTTCTCCTGTACCATGTCCCATACCTCCAGGCAGTAACCCAACCCCCTGTCTGAGTGACTGGGGCTTCCCACATCTGCCATGGTGCTTCTATTCTCCCTTTTGCCATGGAGATGAGCCTTTAATCACATAATGTAAGACAAACTGTTTAAAAACCTCCTCAAAATTATTTATGATTAATGTATTAAGTACATTCGTATCAGATAGTTAATGATTTCTAGGTCCTTCCTCTAGAAGGTGTATACAAAGGTCACTGCCTAAGATACAGATATTTCTGTACAGAAATCTGACACGCTCTCACTAATATTACAGGCATATTGTTAAAGAATTTCACCATTTGAAACCATATAGAAGACAAGGAAAGGGAGGTTTAATTGCAAAAAGTAATCCTTGAATTAGCATGACAGACCGGTTTTGCATAAAATCACACGGTGAGAGATGATCTGGGACTCACTTATCTCATAGGAACACTGAATGTTTATTTAATTTCTTTTGCTGACAATTTTTTAGTTAAATCATGTCTGGGTCACCTCTTTTCCAGTCTTCATAATTACTATGGGCATTTCTAATATAAATTACATCCTGCATTGTTGAATGCAATTTCAAATTGTTGGTCTAATTAAGGAGTCTCAGACTCACAAAACGTTAATTAATCATGAAGTATCCAGGCAGCGTGTTTATATGTGCGTGCTCAAAATGAAACAGCTAGAAAATTTTTCCTTGGGAGTTGTGCTTCTTAGACAATCCACTATAAGGAGTACTAGCTCTTAAGTCCAGAAGTCATTGTTTCCCTGGCAAGTTTGCCCAGACAAAAAAAAATACATTCAGGTACTCTGCAGCATCACATTCCCAACAGCCAGCAGGAGAGCTGCTTCGTTATGTGGAATTGCTTTGTTCCTCACCCACTGCCTGTCTCCACTGCATGGCTTCACGCACATACGATGTCAGACACAGCAGGGAGTGCTGTGTCTGCCCTTTTCCTCTCATGCAGCTTGTTCTGACGTGCTGCAACTTATTCCCATACTTCATCTCAGGACACAGGGAAACCATCGCTGAGGTGCCACAGCGTTACCTGTTTCTGTGCAGCGGCTGTTTGTCTGGAAGTGCCACACCAGTGGTCTGGTCCCACACACTTAATTCAGACTGTATAACTGGACTGCAAAAAAAATAAATGCTCTGCTTAAGTCGGAGCTAGTTTCATGCAAAGCTAGTCCGCATTTCACCTCAGTGGTGAAATTCCTTCCATTTTGACTTATTAAGAGCACCTTATTGGGATGACTGCTATATAGTTATTTTTCGACTGGTATCATCTTGGACCAATCATTCAGCAGAACAACAAAACTCATCTCCCTACAGTCCTTTGAATATGTGAATATATGCACCCTACAATAAAACTTTCTCTAGTGACTGAGGACTATGTCTTCAGCCTCCAGTAACATACACCAAGGAAGGGAAAATGTACAGGAAAGGTGATGGACTATAATGCTGGGAAAAAAAAGATTGGGTCTGAAAAACTGTCTATACGCTAAGTTAAGCAGAAAAGGATAAGTGTCTTCCTGGCATCAGGAATAAAGAGGAAGTTTTCTACACTGGACCAGGACACATTTAACAAAACCACAATGCTAATTGAATAAGAGTACAGAAGATACGTCCAAGCTGAAAGTGAAGTTAAATAGATACAAAACTGAAGTTTTACCTAATTTTGTCATCTACTGTTGTTATTCACTGAAAATTATAGGTCTCCCATCCAAAATCTCATCCTTGTAAATTGTTATTTAATACATATCTTTAAACCACTTATTTCACCTTTTTAAAGAAAGACCTTTTTGTGCATATAGAGGACAATACACTACTAAAACTATGCAATTAATCTTCATTAAAGAAGGTTAAAGTAGTTCAATATCATACTTTTCTTTAAAACTGAATGCAAGATATAACAAATGATTTGTTTTATGAACACTAGGTATGCAAAGGCCACATTAATTAAAGCAATGTGGACTTTTACACTCACATCTCATATATAAATTGGTTTTAGTCAACTGAAATTGATATCTCAGTGCAGTCTTGTGCCAATTAAAATATGAACATGAACATGTAGAGCAGTAGCAGGAGTGTGTAATGCTCTTCAGAGCCTCTGAGCTGTGGTGTATTAATGAATGCTGAGACTAAAGGTCATTTTTGCTTAAAGGACCCTTTGTAGTTAAGAGAGAATGTATCATATGAAGCCCATAAAATATGCTAGACCACTGTGAAACCACTTTATTTCTCATAGACCATTAAAAATTCTTATCAGCCTTTTTCTCATCTATCTGCTTTTGATAACAATCACCACCAAATGCAGAGTAAGGAACTGCAGATCTGGACCTAGCGACAGGATAGGAGGGAATGTTTTTAAACCAAAAGAGGGTAGGTTTAGATTAGAGATTTAGGAAAAAATTCTTTACTGTGAGGGTGGGCAGAAAACGGAACAGATTGCCCAGAGAAGTTGTGGATGCGCCATCCCTGGAAGTGTTTAAGGCCAGATTAGGGTGGTGCTCTGAGCAACCTGGTCTAGTAAAAGGTGTTCCTGCCCATGGCACGGGGCTGGAACTAGATGCTCTTTAAGGTGCCTTCCAACACAAACCATTCTATGATTCTCTGATTAATTTTAGGAAATAGTTTTTGCAGCAAATGACAATTATGTAAAACTAAGTTCAATAAGTTGATGTTTCAGGATATATTTTGCCGGTAAAAGGAAAAAAGTGAGTTTCATTAAGCCGTATAAACATCACAGATCTATAGTTTGCATTTTGTATCAGGGCAAAAACCATCAAAACTATAAGAAAAATAAAACAATTACAAGTCAGTCTGGGAAAATAGAAGGTAATATACATAAAAGTAAATTAATTCTTTTGAAGAAAAAATGTTTGCCCAACACTACTTCTGAGGACATAATTCAACATATTTAATGAAAAGGAAATCAAGGATGTTAAGGCTTCTACTCAAGAAGCTAAGAAATAGTAGCATCTAATAAGCACAGCTGTATAGAATCACAAAACCATAGAGGTGGTAATTCTCACTGCTCAGTCCCCTCAGTCGTCTAAGTAAAATTCAGACTATGTTGAAGTTAATGGGAAAAAAAAAAAAAAGGGAAAAAAGCAAAAAACTCCACAGCCCCAAGTCTGTGCAGGGCAGAGCTGAGCCTCATTCAGTTCTCTGAACTGTTCTTTTGCACAAAGTTTCCACCTACAGATCTATCCCAAACAGGGAAAGAACTTGTGAGGTGCTTGTACATAACACATGTTCTGTATAGCCTCTGGACTGTTAAACCTGACATCAGAAATACCACCCCCAAAGACTGGAAATCCTGTGTGATAATTTTTGTACTATCGCAGGTATTCCAATGCTATGCACCAGCAGCCACGTGATTGCCTCCATAAATAGCTAATCAGACCCATTACACTTAATAAAAACAAGTCAAAGTTTAAGCCACCGTGGAATACTCGACCCTTGGCTTCAGTGTATGAATGACTTTGAAAGGAGCAGGCAGCTACAAAAAAAAAACCAACAAAAAACATTTAACTAGTAGTTTAGGGTGTTTTTTTTTTTTCAGGGAAGAAAGCTTCAAAGTTTTAATGGATTAAAAGGTAGAAAGAAGCCAAATGAAGAGCAACTTCGGGCCTTATCTTTACTGTCGTGTAATGTGGAATTTATAAGCAAATTTAATTAAATAACAGATAGAGAATGTTCAAACTTCAGTCATGACAGCAACAAGCTCCTGCAGTGCTTATAATTATCATTTATTCTGTGCCATGAGACAGGCCTGATTAGA
Source organism: Cephalopterus ornatus (assembly GCA_013396775.1). Classification (NCBI taxonomy): domain Eukaryota; kingdom Metazoa; phylum Chordata; class Aves; order Passeriformes; family Cotingidae; genus Cephalopterus; species Cephalopterus ornatus. The sequence continues at coordinate 57,542 of VZRE01014728.1, forward strand.
AATTGAAATGAGCAAGCTCCAGTTCAGGATTGTACTCGTTACAGTGATTATTTCACTCCTGTGCTCTGAATAATTGCAAGCTTCCCAGTCTCCAAACTTGGAATTGTGTTTTCTTGGAACTGAGATGAACAGCAAGAAACATATATGGACAGAGAGGACAAATGTATAATTTTAAATTCTCCTTGATACCCATGTCCTTCTCCCTTGTTAGGTGGATTTTTGCCTCTATTCCATTAATTAATTTTGCCTTATTACCTGTCTGTTTCTCTTGCCATCTTTATTCTTTCCTCCTGATTCCAGAGCACAGATGCTGAATTTGTAACTTTATCACCAAGTCCTTCTAGTTCAGTGAGACAATATGAAGACCCACCAAATATTTATGAGTTATGCTCAGATATTGTGGTAATACATAAGTACAGCAGCAGTTCTTGGAAGCAGCAACTGCTGACCCTTGCCAGGCAACTGCAAATTCCACTTAGGCGATTTTACATGCCAAGAAATAAGTCACAGTCTGTTGCACATGTTAGTTTGTGTACAGACTTTGCCATTCACACAAGAATTCAATCTAGCCCCTTTTTATGCAACAGTTAACTCTCTGTATCCATCACATTTACAGCGATTGTACAGTTGCATTTAGACATACAGTTAATATACAGCATAAACTAAAATTACATTTCTTATGTGGTATTTCCTAATTAATTAAAAAAAAGCCCTAACAAACTCTGATGTTTTGTTAAACATGTTTCTCTTTGTTTGATTTACACTCTAATAAAGCTGTCAGTGTTAGTGCAGCACTTAAAAGGTCTTCTGATCCTTCCTCCTCCTGGAAGCCTCCGTCTGGAATATGAAGCACAGCATCTGCATTAGTATTCACTGTGTGCATGGCAACATTGACCTTGTGCCTCAAGTGGTTTAAATATTTTAGAGACATGAGGATTAAACTCCATGGGAACATAGAATATAATAGTGGCAGGGCAATAGGTGATGAATTAAAAGACGTAAAAAAAAAAGTCATGTCCTATGTGATCACACATCTTCATTAAAATAATTTTACTATAAAACAGTTAATTATGCAATAAGTAAGTAAGCAAGTAGTGTCATTATTCTTTAAAACTTTCAGAGAATGTTAAATTTGTGGATAGCTGATAGTGATATAGTAATAGTGATGGCTTACAGGGTAGCTAAGGACTTTTTTTAGTTCCTCCATCACCTGCTGTCTGATCCACGGTATGTCAAATATCATCACTTCAGGAGATGAAGGACCTGAATCAGAGGTACCCATAGTCCTCAAGCAGACAGCAAATATCTAATCAGCAAGAGGGAATTCTTCAAGTAGTTCTGAAGACCTATTTTGAAGTTCAGACTGTTTATCCTTCATCTCTGTGTTCTTGAATCCTCAGCTTGAAACTGGGGTAAGAGCTGAGGCAATGTAGCTGCTGGAGTAAGGTCCAGGGATACAGCCGTTTGCTGGGCCAATTCCTCCCGTGCGGCAGAGTCCAGCACTACTCCTGTGTGTCAGCTTTGTTTTAACACTAATAGAAGTTGGAAGTCTCCTAAATTCTATGAAGTCACGTATAGTGCATGAGCAAAACGTTGTTTGTGTTATAGAAATAACTGTTCTGTGCCATAAAAATTAATAAAGTGGCTGCAGTATGGAGAAATGGGTATATTACTCATGAAATACAGTCTTCCAGAGTGATGGATGATTCAGATGCTTCAGAGGAGTGACTGAATTGTCCCTTCAAACTGAATTATTGCATCTTTACCTTTCCTGGTGTTCTCTCAGATAGTTTCTTTTCTTCTTAGTACCTGGTTACAGTGCTGTGTTTTGGGTTCAGTATGAGAACAGTGCTGACAACGCACTGATATTTTGGTTGTTGCGGAGTACTGCTTACTTTAAATCAAGGACTTTTCAGATTCCCACGCTCTGCCAGTGAGGAACTGAACAAGAAGGCTGACCTGAACTGTCCAAAGGCATATTCCATCCCATGGAGCCTCATGCCCAGTATATAAATTGGGGGAAGTTGGTCAGGAGCTGCTGATCGCTGCTGGTGCAACAGGCTGGGCATCGGTCAGAGAGCGGTGAGCAACTGGGTTGTGCATCACTTGTTTCTCCTCAGGTTTATTCCTCTCTTTTTGTTATCTCCCTGTTTGCTACTTCTACTATTACTATTTTCATTATTAGTAGAAATAATAGTAGTATATTTTACTTTATTTAAATTATTGAACTGTTCTTGTCTCAACCCACAGATCTTACCTTTTTTCACTGGGGAGAGAAGGGGAGTGAGTGAGCAGCTGCATGGTCCTTAAGTTATCTGCTTGGGTTAAAAACTACATCAGCTTATTTGCATTGGTAGCATTTTTTTAGTTTTTACCAATTCTGCAGTTTTACCATTTTGTGCGGGTTTTTTTCTGGTTTTAGCATTTGTGTGTTTCTTATGGTTTTTGCTTCTTTGGTGGGTTTTGTGTGTGCTAGTCATATTTTATGTGATTTAGCATGTTCTTGCATGTTATACTATTTTCTGCATTTTTTGCATGCATGAGGGTTTTTTGGTTTTATTATGGGGGTTTGGGTCTTGTGTTTTTCATGCTTGGAGCAGACTCAGTATTTTCTGATGTTTTAAGCGATTTCTGATGTTTTAGTGTGTTTTACCATGCTTTATCAGGTTTATCAGAGCATCTATAGCTTTTTTGTGTTTTGGGGTTTTTGTATATGTGTGTTTTTAATTTTTTTCACATTTTCTAGTGATTTTAGTTGTTTTAACTGTAGAACATATTCATTTTGCCTTTTTCCAAGCTTCTCAGCAGCAATGAAAACAGCAGGGAAGTGAATCTGTCCCCAGGCTATATCAGGCTAATCATCAATTAACTCATATATGAAGATAAGCCAGCATATTTTCCCCAAGATACTACCAAAGCAAGAGAGAAAAGCAGAGAAAACATTTTCAAGAACAGCATAATTTTAAAATTTATAAATGGAAATTAACATTTTTTTTCTTCTTTTTTCACTTCCTGTCTTTAGGGAGTATTTATAAATCTTTCCCACTTGGAAATGAGGAAGCCACATTAGGGCCTAGGCAGAATATTCTCAAATTACAAATAACACAGTGAACAGTTTGGTCTCGTTGTGAAACTAAAATTGTTTTCTGAGAATATAGATATAAAATTGAGTTCTTTCGTATCTCTCACAGCTTGAGCTCAGGCAGTAAATTTAACGTATAAAATTAACAGCACTTCTAGCCTTACAGTGTCAGAGCACAAACTGTAGTAAAAGTTTATGAATGTTGCTTTTAATATGTTTTCTGCTATGGAGATAGGAAGGGACTTGCCATTTCTACAATAAATGAAGTGCTTTTACAACCAGACACAAACCAAGTCAACTCTAAATCAACTATGTTCTTTACCTCAGTATTTTAAAGACTCCTGGAAATTCTGGCTTTTGCACATCACTGGTGTGAATGACCCAGTCCCACCATGGGAGCCAGTTCAAAATTCAGAGAACAGAACCATAACATCTCCTCAAGGACTTGCCAAGATTTCAGCCAAACTTCCTCATAGCATAATAAATACCTAGCATGTCATGGGGGTTTTGTTTTTAACTGCCCTTTTTTTTTTTTTAGCTAGAAATATAATGGAATTGCTATATCACTGTGCAAGCCCAACATTACTAATAAATTAAATACTCCAAATGAAATGATTTTTGCTCCACTTTTAGAAATTGTTTCTGTAAGCCAGATCTCAACTTGCTGGGCTGCTGAGAGCAAAAATTGCACTTTGGTAATTGAAATGAGTTATCACGTGTCAGGCACCAACATTAGTTACGTGAGTTTTCATTCTCAAACAGATCCTCTAGGGAATTAACTTCAACAACCTGAGCCAGAGGATTACTATTTTAGAGAGTGCCTCAACAATTATCTCCCCCTTCACTTGATTAATGTGAATAAAACTAGGTAATTCTGATAACAGCCAGCCTACTAGTATAATCCTGGGAGCTATCATGCAGTCAGACCTGGGAAACTTCTATGCCACGTGCCTCAACCCACAGGTCTATGGACAGCTCAGAGTGCTAACAAAATGCATCAGTTTTCTTGCAAACAGGATCTGAACTGAGGAACTTGTTGGACTATTATGAAAAGAAGGGCTTACAATTTCTTAAAAACAACGCCATTCATTTAACAGTGCCCTTTTTAAGGGTTCTGCTGCCAAGGCAGCTTTCATAAGAAGAAATGTTATTTGTTAACCATTCAAAATCCTTTGATTTCAAGGGACACAGCATTTGTGAGCTGTGATATTGATAATATCCTCTCTGATACTTTCCATCTGGAAATTTCCTTATTCATTACAAAATCAGATATTTCAACATTCACCCAATTTTGGAGAGAGGGGAAAATTCTTAAAAATGAAGTGACACCTCACTGACAATAAGTCATTAGGATAATCAGAAATAAACCCAGGCTTCCCTGTCAAATATCTAAAATATTAAAATATGCTGCCTTTCTTCATTAGAAAAGGATTTCTTTTTTAAGTGAAATGTGTCACGCTTAATGTATTCGAATTCCTTCACCAGCTACAGATAAACCTTACAATGCAGTGTCAAGACACAATATCTTAATCTCTATTGTAAGGAGGAAATAAGAGCAGTGTAGATATGTTAGGCCATCTGACCATGATTACATACCGGGCCTGTGTCAGAGTACAACAGTTCATCTGCTTCTCCAGTTTGCAGCAATGACACAGAAAATGTACCTCAAAAAAAGGTAGATTCAGATCTGTTCAGATGACCACCCACCCATACGACTGACGATTACAACAAACCAACCTCCTCAGGTTGGAGGAGCAGAACAGACTGTTTAGGAAGAACAGAGTTTTTGCTTTTTTCAGAGTTTTCCCTTCCAGACCCAGAAATAAGAGGATGGTAAGATGATCCAAATTCTCTGACTCCAAAAAGATTCAGTCCGGATTTTAGGGTCAGGGCAGTTTTGGTTTTATCTGAACGCTTTTTCTCATTCCCACCTAGTACATGATGCCCTGAATGCCAGAAAAACAACCAATTACTTTCCATGTAGGGTGTTTAATGACTCCAGTGGGAGTTCCAGCAGCTGAACCTGCTCCAGCAGCTTAACTGCCATGGATTCAGATGTTTCTGTTTGTGGTTGCCCAGCCTGTATCAAGCCAGAAGTAGCAGAGGTAGTAGATGTGTGCAGGTCCCCAGATAATACGAGTTCAAATGTAAGCTAATTTTTTCCACTGATGTGGATTAGGGAACACACATGCAAACCCACCTTTTCAGCAGGCAGGCAGGGGCAGTATCTTCAAGAAGAGAAATGGTGCTAAGCAGCTTGGTAATTGGCTTGGAGAATTACTGATAAGCCTCTGCAATGAGACCTGGAAAAGCAACTCCAGTTGTGGGCAGATACCTTTGCTTGCGTATATTGATAGGCCACTAAATACTCCAGTTTCTCTGCTATGAGTATGAGATGGATTCAGAACTTATACTTTTTTCCTACTGTCCTGCTTCCATCTAAAGGTAATTTTCTTGGTCCACTTCTGTGTTCCTTCTCTCCTCTCCATCTTACAAAGGCGCACCTCTTGGCTTGAGAAACTGGGATGGGCAGTACTTCTATTTGGGGCTGTATGTCTTTCAGGTGGCTTGTCAGAAATAATGCTTCTGCTGCAGAACAAAGATGGTGCCCCACAGCCCTGTTTGGTCAACAGATTGTATGTGACAAGGGCTAACACACAGCTTTATTTCAGTTTCAAAAGCAGCTGTTTTGGATTCCAAATCCAAATGAGGAATTGGTCCAACTGGACATCTCAGTTCAATCTGCCCAACTGGCTATGTGCCCAACTGGCTATCACAGTTGGAGAGCTCAGAGAAGACTTCTGTCATGACAGCTGTAATTTAAACATTAAAAAAAACCCAAGAATTCACAGTTGCATGAGAAGCAGAAAGATGAATAACACAGAGGATACAAAAATGTTGTTCCAATCACCCAAACTAAAAATACATGAAATTATGTTATCACCGAGAGGGAGAAAGGCTGAGATTAGGCTAGAAAAATAGGTGAGGAAACCCTAAGAATTCTGGTATTGCTCACTAAAAAAAAGAAGATGATGTAGTTCATCATAGAATTTGATAATGAATACTGTAAAGGTGATACATCAGGAACTTCCGTCTTGCCAATCTCATAAACAAAGGGAATCAGTACTTTCAATAAAACTAGGACAATATTTCAAAGCAGTAGAAGAAGTTTTTATCCCCAAACAACATCTAATAAAATTCTAGAGCCCATAGCAACATAAACCAAAAAAATCTAGTTAGAATAAAAGGGTTTGGATATTTGCATATATTAAAAATTTAGTTTTAATTAATGTTTCAGTGATGTTCACTCCAGGCTGTGGGAGCCTGTACCTGTTTCCAGCTATAAGAGGTCAGAATGAGACTTAAGATGAAGGACAGATCATATCACACCTGTTAATGCGCTGTTGGCTGTTTCTCTAGGACTCTGGCCGCTGTAGGAAGCAGGTTACTGGTCCAGGCAGTTGGAATGAACAATTAGGTATGAACATCCATGATACAAGCATCCCACGCACTTCACAGGGCTTAGGGTTACCAAAGATTGGCATCTATCACAGGATGAGAGCAGTCTACTTTGCCTGCAGCGAAGACACGGAACATAACCCACCTCATCCACACTCCGGTTTTCTGGGATTCTCCTGTCTGAGCCATGCATGGACATCTCATGTAAATACTCAAACTTGCAATTTTTTGTGAAAAGTTGTAGCTCCAGACATTACCTGGCAGAAATTGAGAAGACAGGAAGCTTCCCAGGAAGGAACAAAGAGAAAGAGCCAGAAGTTTAGCCACCATGACTGATGGTAAGTTGATCAGGAATCCAATCAGTAAGTTGAATTTTCAAGTGAAGAGGGATCACTAGCCACAGACAAATGAACCACAAAGACTGACACTATGAGAATTTCCTGAATGTTCTGGAGAAACTACAGAATCAAAAGTCAGCCTTAAAAGAGTACATATCACTTTGAATATCATTTGGCCTCCTCCTTCACCCACTACTGATGAAGCAGTTTTCCTGACAAATTCAGCTCTGCACATACAGCCTGTTAAATCATCAGTAACTGAAACTGAAATATGCATAGTTGGGTAGAATTGATAAACATCTGTCTGCCCTGAGAGGATTAAACAACTTGTATATTTTTGCTGCACCTCCCCAGTGTTACTCTATCACTTTGATGTATTGCTGAACTGAAACACTGGAGAAAAAAAGTTAGAACTGGCAGGGTTGCCCATCACTTAACATAATAAGAAAGCTGATTTCAGCCTGGTCCAGCTACTTGCAGCTCCCCTTGGGAACCACTCCAGCAGTCAGAATCAGCGAGGCAGGATGGAGTCCTCCCAAAAGCCCATCGCCCCCAGGCATTGGCAAGGACATGGCAAAGCAGCTCTGCTCCGTTTCGGCTTTGTAGAGTGCCAAGAATCTTTTGTACATCAGTTGCTTTGTCTTTGTGAGAGACTTGAAACAAGGCAGCCATGCAGAAATGCCCCAATCCAGGCAAAAAACTATATCCAGGCTTTCTGCAAGTCATAAAGTTACCAGGCAAACTTTTAAAAGGACAAGTTATTTTTGTAGCCAACACCACCGGTGACTGCAAAGGTTGTGTTAACCGTAAACAAATTTCCAGGTCCTTGAGTTCTCAGTAGTTCTGACTCTAGCCTCTAGCAGAATGAGGCACAAAAACAAAATGATAAAACAAGGAACGACAAAAGTAATGTCCTCATTTGAGAATGCACTATTTATCTCTGATAAAATCTGTACCATGCTCTGGGAACAAGGTTTGTGCTGGAGATAGAAGTGTGTTTCATGGATGTCAGAACATGTTGCAGAGAGAAAACAGAGCTCTACAATCAAATGAAGAAAGCATCATCAATTCATAATTACTCCCAGTGCTCCAGGAAAAAAAAATGTCTCTAGACATTGTCATTGGATTTCATTATACTTAAAGCAACAAGATCTATATCTGTATCATTCATATCTATATCTATAGATATACACAAACATTTTTAAAACGATCTGTGTAGTCTGGCACCTTTTACTGGAATTTCTCTGGAAACTATACTTGTAATATCTGGTACATATTTTTTCATTTACACTAGAAACACAGGGACAGGACTTTCTAATCCAGTAATGTATCAGTGCTCAGCACTGGGCTGAGTGCTCGTAGAGAAAAAAAAGTAGATACAGTCATAGCAAATTGCCTCCGAACTTCTTTGAAGCTTATAAAACTGCTATTACAATCCGAAGAAAGCTTGACAAGGTTCATCAAAGATTCATCGTTTGTTGCTGTAGACTTCAAATGATGAATGAGAGAGGTTACATTAAAATTCTGTTGCTGCCACTACCACTTCAGGAAGCTTTTGGAGGATAAATACTGCTTCTCCTTGAAGGCAATAGGTTTTGAAAGAATGAGTCACATTTTCCAATACAACCTAACAATCTTATTTAATAATTAACTTAAAGGGACATTGCCTGTTCTCATAAGGCAAAACCCTGATAGAAAACACAACAGTTTCCTTCACAGATATTCAAAGCCAAATTACTGGCTGCTGCTGGAAATATGATAGTTCTCTGGATGACAGGCAGGACTGATCAGCTTTAGCTTTCTCCTGCAGACCTTGCTAACTGCATTTAGGTTTTCGAGGCCAAAGAGCCAAAGAATGAACACATTCAGGGAGCGTCTTCAACATCCCTTGAAAAAAGGCTCTCAAATGACCTGAGGCGGTATGGCTTAAAATGACCCCACAGCAGCTCCTCTGAACCTGCCAGCAGCGCTTGTCAAAAATGTGTTTTAAATTAACATCTTAGAAAAGCCTATGTGGTCTGGAAATACAGCTTTCTTCTCTTGCTCAGTATAACCCCATAAATAATATTACTGTTTGGATCTGCTAAAAGTGGCAGATGCACAAAGACAACAGAAGAACACTTCCCTTTGTCTATTATATTAACAGGTAAGAATTTATTTAGCTTCTAGATGGCTTGTGTGTGAGTATGCATATCAAGGAGCATGTAGTTAAATAACGAAGTATTAACAGGCCTATAAATGGACAATAAAAGGGATATAAAAAAAACTTTAGATCCCTTTAGAATTCATCTCATGCAATCTCTTAGACAATATATACATAAGTATAGGAAAAAAGTCTGCTTTAGGGTTGAACTTAAAGATCTAGAACCAAAATGTCAGGTAGCCAAATTCAAGGGTGATATAAACTGTGGTGGAAGAAACAAGGGTTAAAACACGTATCTGCTCTGCAGAAGTTTGGCACTGTTTAATACACTGACTTCCCAGGTAGTTCTGCTTCCCTCGTGATTACAAGCAGTGGTCCCACCTTGGGGTTAACCTGTGAACACTCCTCAGAGGCTGCACTGCAAATTCAAGCACACTGGCTGGAAGGCCAAATGCCTCCCAGTGACCTGTGGAGTCTATATCATCCTTTGCCAAATTGAGGCAACTTCTATGCTGTTGATCTGGCCTAATAATGAATTTGTGCTCATGCACATTTAAACATCAAACTCCTGTACAAATGCGGCTTTATTCATATAATAGGATGAAAAGGATTTCTATCAAAATAGCTGATTTCCACCTGTACCTGGTTAAAACCAAATCAGGATAATTTTATTCTCCAATAAATGTACACACAGATGAATAATTTGGATTAAAACCAGTGTCATTGTTTTAGTCTGAGCTTGCACTGGGTTTGTTTTCAATGCCACACCAAGAGATACCAGGATGCAACTGTATCATAAAAGAAGAGGATAAAAGGGTAAAGCAAATAGGAATTAAAAGGGTGCAAAATACTGAAATGGGGAGCTGTTTGGATCATTTTATTCTTTGTATTTTAGCGCTTTTTGGCAGCATCCAATTACAGCATTACATGCACTCAGAGGCTAAAGCACACTTCAGTTTGTCAGTAGGCCCTAAGGCACAGCAACAGAGCCGGTCAGGTACCAATCTTGGCGACAGTGGAAAAAATACATTTTGACTAATTCCATTGAATTCTGTTGTTTCCTCCCATAATTTCCTCCAAGTATTAATTATTTAGGATTATAATACCATCTAGACATGTAATTCCCGATTTCATCTACGCAGTGCCAGGCATTACTCAGAGAAAGAAATGGCTCCATCTCACAAGAGCTCATAATCTAAACTGACAAGACAGACAAAATGAGGGAGAAGGAAGCGCTATCACCTCCAGTTAGGAGACTGTGAGCTGAGAGATTAAGTGCCTGCACAAAGTGACAAAGGAAGGGTGTGTAACAGGCAAGAGCTGAACTCTCATTTTCTCAGTTCTCATAACTCAGTGATGAGAACTTCATCTCTTAAGAAAGGATTATCTGGCTTTGCCTGATTTTTATATCCTTTCTGGTTAGCTGGTTAGAGCATGTACCCTGCAGTTAACAGAAGGGAGCAGACTGCACTCAAAAAAACACTTTAAAGTGCCTAAAGAATTCAAGAGTTCTAAGGTTTCATCTGTTGGGAATGTGAATCTAAAAGAGCAACAAAGGACAAAGAATACATTAGCTATTCTGCATCAGCCTCCTCTGTGGGCACTTCCAGTGCAAACTATCTGTGAAACTGCAGACTTTGCTTTACAAGGTTGTAGTGTATAGAAAGCAAATACAAGGACCTGGTGAGGAATAGCTACCATGGGTCAAATTCTTACTGCTCTCTCCTGAGTACTGAGTTCTTGGTATGTGGGCAACTCTTTCATCTCACTTGCATGAGGTTTTTAGGATTCTAAGTAAATAAACAAGTATTTGTGAAAATTACACTTACACTCCAACATCATTTAGGAGATTTCGAAATTCTTATCGGTGTAGAGAAGTTAATAATTTGAAACACAGTGTCCAATTCTGTAAATGTTCTATGGTCATTTAAGAACAGAATCGGAGTCCTTGGATGAACACAGCAATGGCCCATCTGGCTTCAGTTGCTATCACTGATAGCAGCCACCTCCAGACATTTCAGAACAAAGTGGAAAATACTTTGTACTAGATAAGCAGGTCATAGGGTAAGTAATCTGCTGAACTCAAACAGCTGGCAATTAGATGGATCCAGAAAACTGTGGGTTTCTAATTTTATTCTTTCAAAAGTAGCTATGAAAGTGTTTGTTACCTATATAAGGGTATAGGTTCAATATTGGGTGTCCTGATCCTTGTATCAGTTGTGACAATGTGTTCATTGATTAAAATCTTTATCTTTCTTTTCATATTTCGCATCTGTGCCTCACATTTTCTTTCAGTGCTCCCATTGTTCTTATAAGAAAGTATAGGTAAGAGCCCTCCTCCCTGAGTTATTTTATACAACTTTATAATTCATTTACACAGCTCTTTATGGCTGGGCAACTACTCAGCACTGGAAGGGCAGGCATACTGAAAATCAGACCTGAGGAGAAACACATTTCAAAGATGTGGATTTAGTATGCTTTCATATAGACTAAAATGCACCAAACAAAAGGGAGTTTGAAGAAAGCTTCCAAAACCAATGTAGCAATGCTGGTCATTATGCACAGAAAACAACTCTTCCTTTCAGAAACAAAATAAAAAGAAAAAACCAACCAACCAACCAACAACCCCCTCAAAAACCCAAAAAACCAACCAAACGAACAAACAAAAAACCCACAAAAAACAAACCAAAACCAAAACCAAAAAACCACTCCAAAAATAGTAACAGCTCAAGAACAGGTCAGTGAAAACTGCTCTTGCTTGATGGTATTTTTCTACCTGGAGACCAGTATATGCCCGTAAATGCAAGGTAGGTCAACAACATTGGCTGCAAAAGGCTAAGAACAGTTTTGCACTGTGATGCTCTTACCTTCTAAAAGGGCAAGGGATTCAAAGTGACAAAGTGGATGTCATCTGCTCTGCAGGAAAGGTGGCTACATGATGAGATGTTTCTGGGCAGCTGGGAAGATACAACTGAGCATGCATCTCCTCATATTCTTGCTGAACTGTTGTTGACAATGGCAGCATTCAGGTGGGCTTTGACAGTCCAGAGAGCCACAACAAATGACAACAAACCTAGAAATTTCCTTTGAATAAGAAAGTTGTATAGAAATTTGCTAAATAATCTGCCAGGTTTGCTGTATTTTGCATTTGCATTTTATTTGGGTTTTTGTAATACATTTAAATTTTCTATATACTGAGAGTCACGTAGGGTCTGAAAATGTGTTAAATATGTTTTAGAAAGGAACATGGATTCTTATTCCAAGAGAAGCAAATGTATGTATTGCTAAAGCTAATATTAACATCAGAATTTGTACCTCCAGTAACTAACTGCAAGCTGTCAGTAACTGTCAGAAACAGTAATTATTTGAAATGTTTAGAAATAACTATGCTCAAACTTGGCATTCCTGTTAGCTGCAGCAGCCTGATTATCTTTGGTCTTGTAAATTATATTGCTTTTTACAACAAGCAAAAAAAAATGTATTACAGATAGAACACAGACAGAAATACAGATAGCAATCCTGCTTTGCTTGTACTATTTGACTTGTGCTATGTATGACTTATATTATTTGATTGTTACTTTATATTACTATGTAGAGGTGAGAGCTATTCCATAAGACTGGATTACTTCTGTTTTATTTAAGACCTTTGCATAAATCTTGGGGTGGTCTGTAGGAGCTACACTTTCCAGTCAGTGTTTCATGCTAATGATCAGTGATGGCAAATCTCTTTAAAAAGACTGAAACTGTCAGAACAGTGGGACAGGCAGATTTCTTCAGATCTGTCAAGAGACCAGTGATATTAGGAAGAATGCATGGGAGAAAAGGAGGAACATCTCTTCAAAATTTAGACTAAGTAAGATATTTTGGCTTTTTAATGCTTCCCTCCACTTCCATAACATATTACCCAAATATGGGATGTTATTCTTAGGAAAAAAAACAATTAAAAAGTATTTCACGTTCCTCTGAGTTTTACTGAGAGTTTGACTACAAAGAAAGTCATGGAATCAGACCACAGAAGTATCTTTTCTCTTACATGAGAAGTTGGTCAGCAATTAGAGATAATAAAATAACTACTTTAAGTGTGTCAGCATCTAAAAGTATTTCTAGAACTGTGATTCGTTAAATTGCATCATAATATCATCTGCAGCAAACATCTTCATTCTTCAGTTGAGGTGTACCTTTGAAACACATCATTAGAATTCTGTTACAGCACGTTCACAGGTTATCTGGGAGAAAAGAAGGGGAATATTGTATTTCAGAAGAGAATTTTCCCTCCTTCCCACCTACAACTGCATTACTGAGCAGAACAAAAATAAATCAGAACAATGTGTTCATGAGCAATGAATGATCAAAAAACTCACCAGAGCAGGAATATGGACTGAGATCACCAATGTAAAGTTCAGTGCAGTATGGATGGCAGTCTACTATTTTTTGCTTCCCAAACAATAAAAAAACACCACACCTCTCGCCTTGACTTTTTTATCTCCTATTCTATTTGTAGCATCCCAAGCTCTATCTAACATTTAATAACATTTTTGATTAGTTAAACTCATTGCGTTCGTTGAGGGTTTTTTTCTATTTTTAATTTCCATTGACCTCTTGGTAGAAACTGTACAATGGTAAGTGGGGCTCACATGAAAAAAAAAGAGGTATGATTTCCACAAACTTCCATGAAGCCAGATTTTTACCAAGTTGATGTAACTTTCTGTGACAATTTGGCATGAGCATTGAAATGTTACCCTTATCCCTCAAAAATGGAGGTTCCTCTTCCATTAACATAATTCAGTTAAATGGATGTCATATCAAGATTTAAAGGATGGGATTTCTACCAGCAAAACTCTAGAGACTTTCCAGTGTGACCCTGTTTCCCATGTAGCTCTAGAGTAATGGACATTAAATGAGGTCTATTGGAAACAAAGGAAAATACTCGTTACATTCACGGATTTTGGATCGTGCCCTGTACATTTTTAAATTTTTTTTTTTAGCAAAAATACCTCTGTGGAGATGGAATGGAGAAAGGAAAAGCAACAGATTGCTAATACCCCTATTAATAATGTATGAGTAATCATGACCCCAGCAGCAGTGCCAGATCATAACAACCTCAGAACAGTTTCTGTAAGAAGGTGTAGGTTGAAGAACTTTTTCTTCCACTTTCAGTGGCTTAGTGCAAAAGGAAGAGTATGGCTCAAGGAAGCAGATGGAAAAACATTTCTGACAGCTTAAGTATAGTTAATTATTTGTAGGCGAAGCATTCTGCTATCAGCACTGATTTGCTGTATTTGAAACTGAAACAGTCATAGCAGCAACAATTTTATTCAGCATCACTGCAATTACCTGACTATAAATAGGACACAGAGCAACACCTTGCCAACAGGGCAGCCTTTTCATCCCTGCCAGGAACAGGCAGCTACAGGCCAGCACATTGCGTAGCTACCCCTTGGGTAAGCGGCTCATTCAGGTCTCATCCTATCCCACTTTTTTTTTCATGTCCTACCTTTTTCCTTTAAGCAGATTCAACAGTTACAGGCAAAAAAAAAAAAAAAAAAAAAAAAAAAAAAAAAAAAAAGAGTACTGCATATATGGAAAGATTTCACAAACTAAGTTCACCTTTCTCACTTCACAGATGGTACAAATGAGGAAAATGAATACCTACTTAAGCATGTGCTCACTGCCACTTGCTTGAAGGAGCAAAGGGAGATATGTTTTCTTATGTCTTTTCTGGGATCTATCTGTATCACTAGAGCATGTAAGAGAAGAGAAGAGGACTGCTGTGCCTAAGTAATGACATTCACCTTTTCAGGAAAAGAGACAGGAAGGAAGCAGGCTTGGGGAGAGGACATCTGTAGCCTTCACCAACCAACAGGATGGAACTGGAGGCAAAAAGGGGTAGCATGCATTATTTCTGTCTTAAAAGTGTGACAAGGGGAAGAGACTTCCTTGTGACCGAAGATTGCATCATTTTTTTCTGTTCTTCAGCAACAACCATGCAGTTTACTTCCCTTGCTTTGGTTAAAGTAGCATCATAGAATATCCTGAGTTGGAACGAACTCACAAGGATCATCAAAGTCCAGGTCCTGGCCCTGCACAGGACAGCCCCAACAATTACACCGTCTGCCTGAGAGTGTTGTTCAAGTGCTTGTTGAGCTCTGTCAGGCTTGGTGCTGTGACCACTTCCCTGGGGAGCGTGTTCTAGTGCCCAACCACCCTCTGGGTGAAGCAGGCTTAGCCTGTAATCAGTCACACACATGGTGAAGGATTAAGAGAGCAACAGTTATCTTTTATCCTTCATTCTTCCTTCCTCTGTTTGTGCTGCTTCTCTTGTAACATGGCTGACAAGTCTAACAAAGAAAATGACAAATCTGGTCTTAAGAACATTCAGTATATATGAGTTCCCAGCAACACACTGCAACCCCTGGGTAACAACACAGAGCAAGGAACATGCTGAGGGCTATATTTTACCCTGCTGTCTGTGAGGTCCAGAGCACTAGCAGCTTCTAGATACTGGCACACACCTTTGACTTGGCAATACCTGTTTTGCATTGAAACTTCCTTCAGTTAATGCTTTGGCCAGTTTCATAAACTATTTCTGCTCAGGAGAAGTTTCACTAAATACAATGAAAGGGAAAATATCCTAATATTAAGCAATTTTCCATTGACTTTAAGCTAAGATTTATCTTGAAGAGAAACAAAATGCTATTCAGAGCATTGTGATCACTTTTTTGAATAAGGATTATTAGAAAGCACTGGGAATGTTTGTTTTCATTGTCCATTCATAGAGTAAGGATTAGTCAAAGTAAGATATTCTCCAGAATACTCTAGACAGCTGTGATCATCCACTCTTAAGAAAGATTAATTTGACTGGAAAGACAACAGAGAAATCCTTTACAGACGACATGGGGAATGGAGAGCTTTTCTACAGGAGGATGTGAGACAGCTCAGTCTTAAGAGAACAGAGGCTGAAAAGGACTCCTCTATATACTGAAATCTTAAGCGGCATGAGAGAAGGTGCATTTAGGCTAATGTTGGCTCAAAAGCAAGTGGAATAAATTATCCAAGAATAAATTTACTCTGGAAATGCAGAAAAACTTTCTTGTACCAAAGCAGCGACATCCTGGAAACAGCTGCTTAAAGCAGCAGTAGGATCATACGAAGTGTTCTGCTTTCAGGTGGAGTTTGATAAGTATATTGATGAAGTTGCCCGAAACAGAGAACCTGTTTGAAATGACCTAGCAAGTCCGTTCAAGCATTATGGCATTGAAGTCACCTGAAGGTTCATTCAGAAGATGCACATATGCAACTGCTTCTTGTGCAAAGTCAAGAATTACATGACAATGCCAGTTACAAAAACTCACAGAGCTTCTATCCAGCCCTGTAGGCAAACAATTGACTTGCTAGCAGTCCAGCTCATGCCTAAATCTCAGGATTTGAAAATTGTGTGTTTTCAGGCAAGACACGATCACCCTTTCACCCATCCAAACACACAAAAAAATTCCAAGCCTTTTAATGAAACTGAATTTAAAGCATGTATCTGGAATATAGGAAACCTGAATTAATTTCTTTCCATCTCCTATACATTCTAGAAGATGCATGGAAAGATTCAGTCACCTGCTCAGAGTTGAGAGTTTTATGAGGTAGCAAGATATCTAGAAGTTATTCACTGCGATCTGTTCTTGTGAATCTAGTTCCTATACTTCTGTAAAACTAGATACATTAGTTAGGTTGTAGAGAAGAAATTCAGTTACAATCATCAACTTTTTATGAGTTGTGCATTAATTATACCACAGCAGCAGGGCTTTATGAGTTAGCTCTGTAATGATCCAGTGAAATTTCTTAGCTCAAGCTCACTCCAAGCAGACACATCTATATTGGCTGCAGGGTCAGTGTGATTTCAAGAGCAGTTTAGCCACCTCTGCAGTGTGTGCAATCCAGACTTATGAACCCTAAGACCCCAAATTAGCTTTCCAAGTAATCAGATTTGTCAGCCTTGTTGTATGCTTCCAGAACTGGGAACATACTTGTATGAAGCTAAACTACATCCAGAAAGACCTACTGGCTATGTCTGTACTTGTGAATTAAAGAATGTCAGCCCTTGGGACAACTTCATCATCTAAATATTGTTAGAATGAATCCGGTATAATGTTTGCTCAGGCCAGCTAACACTCTTCCAAGCAATGTCCAGGTGTGATTCCAGAGTTGGCGTGGCCCAGGAGCAGACAGTTTGCATGCAGACACTGTGCTTTGCAGGCTAACAGGATTTAACTTTGTTAACATAGCCAGATTAAAGCAAAAAGAGTCTTGGCACTGTACACATACAGTAACTCCAGCTTAGTCTGGAACCTGCCAGACATGGGATGACTCACGCAGCCATAGCTTCTGCACCATGCTCTGAAACAGGGTATGTTAGCACAGAGGCAGTGCTGAACGTGAGACTGCATCTCTCCTGCTGCAGTCCTGTGCCCAGACAAAAAAGATCTCCGAGTTTGGATACAGCAACAGTCTATTGGCTGTCAGTAGCCAGACAAAATTTGGCTGGGTGCTGTGCTAACAAGACCAGCTGTACACAAGCTGGCGTACAGACGGGTCTCTCTGCACTGTTCTCTGCCACATCTCTGTTAGCAACGTACCCAACTGTTAGCTCATTCACAGTGCAAGATCCAAGCACGGTCTGTGCACGCACTGGTGTTAATCTTGAACTTATAGGCTTGCCTACTACCCAGAGCACCAGGGACTTCGAGGGAACGAGCCCAGGTTCACTAAGTTCAGTGCTGAAATATATTTAGCAGCAGTTCTGGACACTTGACACCTTTGATCTTGACAGATTAACCTAAAATATAAACAGATTGTGAGTATTTATGTACACATATATTTGTATACACATATATGTATAAAGACATACAGTCCATATATATGAATTTAAATGAGACATATGATAAAATTTTAAAACTTTTAAATTGTAAAAAAAATGAACAACTTTCAATACGACTGTCATACAAGACAAAAACATTTTGTGTATTTGTTCCGGCTTAAATTTTACAGCAGAAATAAAGCTGCAAAACAGAATTACAGACCATGATTAGCTGGTCCAGTATTTGTTATCCAGCATTGTGATGAATATAATACCTATATGACAACCCTCCTTAATATATGCAGCTTTTACCTTGGATTTTTTTTGCAGTCAGAGGAACACTATTCTGATTAGGTCAAACCCAATGTATTTATACATATCACTGTATGTTATTGGCGTATCACAAATGAAGTACAGAAACATACTGGGTGTTCACCTGCAGGAATAGCATATAATCAGAAAACAGAATATTGAAACTGCAAATTCTTTTGTCATTGTCATTTTGGTGGAAGAAAACCAAAACAAAACCACTGAAACAGCTCCATGAGATTTCACATCCCTGTTTGATTAGTATCATGTGAATATCCCTTCAGGGCAGTCATATATCTTATCTGAAGTCCACTCAGTGCTCATTTTCAAGAATGTGTTGTACAGGTCTTCTTTCTGTGTAGGATTATCTTGTCCTCTGCTTCCTCAGTCCAGAATAGTCCTTAAGAAAAGAACCTTTGTTCCCTGGAAGACAGTAGGGACTCTAGTTTATAATGAATCCACTAAACCAAGCAGCGTTATCCCTGGACAGGTGAATAGCTGTGTAACTTGGCCCTTGTTGCATTTTTTTGTTTTCTTGGGTTTTGAAAGTTATTTCCTGCAATACATTGAGAAACAGGAGACAAAAAAAATTAACTCAGCCATTCCCCCATGGTCGTCTGCTTCTTCTTGCTGGGTCTCTCTTTCACGTACTCTATTTACTGCTTGGGTTCAAAGTTTTCCTCGTTGCTTTTTAATCATGCATCACTTGGTTCACTTGTCCTTGCACTTCCAGCCTTTGTTGTTTTCAGTCTTTAACGATGATCTTCCAGTTACGAGCTCACCAGAGTGTAGATCATGCTGAATGTAAAAGAAAGACACGCTATGAAAGCATCCTTTTGAAGCATACAGAGCACTTTGATTTTTACAACCCTTTGCTGTCTGTTCCTCAGGTCTGACTGTAATGGCCTGTGCCTTCCTTTGCGTTCCTTCTGTCTTTCTAAAGCATCTTATAATTATGGTGCATTCAAGATGGGTATCAAAAGGCACTCAAGAAATAACAAATTCATTATCGACATTCTACTGCACCACAAGCTGTGTTTGAGCTTTTTAAAGCTCAGTCTGATGTCTCAATTTGAACAGCGAAGAAACAAAACCATTTTGCTTTAGCATGTTTGATCTCTAAAACTTCAACCAGCAACTCTCAGCAGGGCAGGCAAGGTTTTCCATGAAACTGCATTGTTCTGATTCTTTTGGAAAAAAACTCTGTTCAGTAGAAGAAACATAAAATGCACCAGCTGGAGTGAATCCATACATATTAAATACAACTCTGAGAAGCGAAGAAAACATAGTATATTGCCACAGCTCCATTTTACTGCAACTCTCGTTATGCCAATACCAAGGAAAGCACTGAAAAACCGTATGTAATTTATACTACTTTATTTAGCACCAGGCAATGGATTTTGGATTATGGCCACATTTTAGAATGAAGGAAGCAGGGCTCACAGGAAGCTGCACAACGCCAAAATCTCAGCAGAAACGCTAGACCACACTACACAGCTGTCTTTGATCCCAACACAAAAACATGGAGTTAAAAATGCTTTTCTCTCCAGCCATTCCTTGCCATCTCTCCTTAAACTACCAACAGAGCTCGTCTAGCATAGCTGCCATACTTTTCACTCTCAGCCTCATGAAGAGGACAGGCAAAGGTGCTCAGCCTAAACCCAAAAAGCTACTGGATGATAAACTCCTACTCAGATTGTCATGCCACATCCATCTTCATGTGAGTTAGGCCCCCGCCAGCTTCTTGCTCTCATATGCAGACACAGGCACATATGCACACACAGGTGAACAGAAAACTTTGTTCTCAATAGTATTTAAAAGGACTATCGGGAAACAACAACCTGCAGCAATGACTCCTCAAGATATGGGGAACAGATAAAAGACCACTAGTCAGGAGAAATAACACTTCTTCCACCAGCACACAAACCTGCCTTGCAGATGGATGACTACAGGCAAGACTGGCAGAGGTAACTCTATGCAAATACACTATAGAAGGAGTAGAAGAAAGGCATCATAGAATATCACCTCCATTTAAAGTGTCTTAAAGTTTGTTGTCAAGTAGTTTTTATGGTGTGATTACGGCGGGTGACTAAAAGCACAGGGATTCTGCGCATATTTTTGCACTGGGCATTTGTGACTGTGGACTGATATCTGACAGGTGAAAGGACCAGGAGGGACAACACACAACTACAAAGCATATCTTCACGAGTGTATTTTAATTCAGGGTTTGGACCATGCAAAGGCTTACCCTGTCATGAAAGGGAGCCCGCAGGAATGACTACAGGCATGGTGCATCCTGTGTTCCCACCCATTTATTTACCATCTTGAGTATCACTACACCAGCAGGTGCAGTATTTTTCTTATGATTCTCTTGAATCATAAGGACACTCTAATTTTTTTTGATATAATACCATTAATATAACATTTGCTATTTCATCCATCCTAAGAGAATATATAGAGGAGCAAAAGTTATTTCCTTGGGTTGGCCCTGCGGCCTGGCTCAGGCCTTAGATAAACACTTAATATTCTGTACTGAGGTGTCAGCAGTAAGTGGATGTGCTTCATCAGAAGCAAGTTTTATGAGACTAAGGAAATTGGCCAACTGGTTCCAGTTATTCTTAAATACAGTTTCACAAGTGAAATGAAAAGCAGCTATTATTTTCTTAGTGAAATGACCAGACTTACCAGTAGAGATAGTAGAAGAAGGAAAGGAGATAGAAAGCCAGCTTACACCAGGCCTCTTTTTGGCAGTAACTCAAGGTATCTGCATTCATGACTGCAGGTGGATCATAGGCTAGCTCTGAACTATCTGCTGGGCAACGAAAATACCTGAAAGAGCAGGAGAAGACATCTGGAATGACTCTGTAATATTCTGTATTAAATATGTGCAGATATACAACCTCCTCATCACCATCTCAGAAGACTATCATTGTCCACGATATAGGAAGAATTTCCCTTTTTTCCCAAGTCTCTATTTCCAGACATTATTAAAATCAGGATGCTACTCTAAGCACTCCTTTCTTACAGAACCAAGCACTTAATGAATGTGGACTTTCTGTGTTCTATTAACTCTTTAGATTGAAACATTCCCACTTACTATATAGTTAGTTCTGGTTTACTAATAACTCACATATTGTGAGTGACAATATATGGTGGCTTGTGATCATAGCATGCAGGAAGGATTACTGGGCTTTAACTGCAGCTACACAACTTTTTTCAGATATGATGAAAGGTGACAGTCTCAACCAGATGGTAGCTAAGTTCCTCCAACTCTGAAAAGGAAAAAACAAAACAATATGGAGCTGACTAAGGTTTTCTACATGTGGCACTGCTCAAAAATTTATCATCCAAACAATTTTATTTGGAAAATGTTTTCCTTCTTACCTAAGAGACACGACTGAATGTTTGAGAAAATCATGACAAAACAACATCATTGGCAAAGGAGCTTTTGTCTCAGTTACTTTGCAGTAAAGAGCAAAGGCAAACAAACAGAAAAAAAAGAAGTCCTCAACAAAGTTAATGAACTGCTTTAAGATCAGCACGAATCAGACAAAATATTGTTATTTCTATTGCTTTGACATGCTAAACACTGAGGTCTGCTGACTGCTTACAGACAGACTAACAGATAGATAGATAGATATAAAGCCCTCAAACAAGGGACCAGCAGCAAACTTTGAAAGTAGATGTTCTAAAAATAACTTTGCCTTCCCCCCTTATAATGTTAGTCACATCCACTTACAGTCTCTAATAAGATTGCAAATTCTTTTAAGCAGACCACAGGTGAAATCTTTCTTAATTACCATCACTGGGATGAAGATATTACACAGTGTCTTCCCATGGTTTTGTGCAGAACTTTACACAATGAACTCAAACCTGTCTGTGGTTAAAGCAGCAGAAATTATGGAGTACTTATAGCAAAGCATATGGAGAATCAGAGAAAAAAGAGAGAATCAAAAGTTCTCTCCAAAGGTTATTATTTAGAGTCCGATCATTTTCCTTTCGGACATATTTTTTTCTAGAAACTTTTAAAATTAGTATTATTGTCACACTTCGGTTGTTAATCCTTAGAAAACAGCACTATAAAACATTGTTATTTTTATAGCAGCCAAACAATAGGGAGAAAGGTACTTGTAGCTTCACTTCATTTAGCTTTCTAAGAACTATACTGGCGCTCTAACTTCTGAAATTATCACATGACTATGCATTACTACCAAGGTTTTGCAGAAAAAAAAGTGTAAAAAAGCCGCTACTTTTTAGTTTCTGTTTGAGTTGATGGTTTTGACTTCTTTACAGAATTATTCTTCTGCTACCATATGTACCTTTGTAACACAAAGAGACCCCGGCAGACAAAAATCATCTGTGCTTTTACAAACATTATGAAAATTCAAAACTAGGGAAGACTCCAGACTGACAACCGCAAACACTGATGGTTATTTTCAGAGGCAACAGAAGGCTGATCCTCCACTAGAATGCAGAGGAAGATGCAGCAGCAGCAGCAGCAGCTCTACTGCCTATCTGGAAAAGGGCAGCAGGTCTTGTGTGATCAATTCTGAAAGCCCCTTGGTGAATATAAACATGTATCAGAAATCCGGGGTGGAAACACTCCCCACTTCTTCACATGTGCAGTATGAAGACAATAGTTCTTCATCTACTGTAATCCCTACTCCAAGAGTCTCTAAGAGAGAATTCTCTTGCAGAACATCAATTCCCTATTGTACAGAAAGAAACAATTTATTTTATACTGAAAAAAAAAATCATAAAGCTGCCAAAGAAGATGAGATGCAAAAATCTGTCAGTCTGCCCAGTTTTGATTTCACAGCTGCAATGGAAAGGTTTCCTTCTAAGGGCTGAATGAATAGGTCCAAGCTCTTTCAAATATCAACTGTCTTACAACTCCCCATCTGTGAAGTATTTAGAGTTCTACACTCAGATTCCAGCCTATTTAAATTCCATGTTTTCATTCAGTTGCAGTGTGCGCATCCTGACACTCTTTGGAATATTTACCTAAGTTAGTAACTGAAAGCAATATTTTTATATATATATATATATATAAAAGAGAGAGAATATATAATATAAATATATATATATATAAAGAGAGATAGGGGAGATATATAAAGATGTGTGTGTGTATATATATCCCCTAAATTTTCATGAAAAAACTTATTTTTTTGTTGGAAATGCAAGTTTCAGCTGCTTATAGGCATAAGCCTCTGGGCAAAAGCTATTCACCCATACTCCTATCGCTGTCCTTCGCTGTTCATACAATCTACACGTGTGTTGAATTGAAAAGCAAGGCTAACAAGCAGTCAGCATATAAAAGAAGGGCTTACCTCCAGAAGTGATAAAAAAGCAAAGGAACATTTAACCCCAGCGTGAGCCACTCCTGAGCACACAGAAACATTATGCAGAAAAGACTATGGATAGAGTACTCCGGCAAGACCAGCTAAAAAGAAAGGAAGAGAAATAACAGATGTCAGTAAAACACATCTTTGATTTTAGTCACCTAAGTAGTTTTTCAGAAAGCAAATCAGCTCTGCACGTCTGGCAAGACTCCTGTGTGTCTGTCCCTAGACACACCTCAGTTGACAGACAGCTTGGCTATGAGCACTGAGCACAAGGTTTGTCCAGGTTCTAACCATGTCTGTACTCCAAGGCCTTGTTGAGAGGTGTGGGACAAACCACCCACTGTCTTATCTGGTGTTCCAGATCCGCATCTACAAAACATATGTTATATTAATGCCTCCCTCACAGAAGCATTGTGAGACTAAATGAATGTTGGTAAAAGCGTTTTTTGAAGAACTAAATTTTTTTACTGTTGCGTTCAGAAAGGAAACAATAAAGCTATCTCTGAAGCTTCACTTCTGTATTGGAGGATTGTCCTTGGAAAAATTAAACACTGTTTCTACCATTTTGATATGTTATATACACCCTAAAGAGATCAAATACATTACCAAGTCAGTCTTGCAAGCTAAATCCCATTAAGACAGGAAACTCACTTGCTTAGAAAATGCACGGCTCCCTACACTACTTGCTTCAGAGCCATGATGACTCCTTCTATAAAAAGAGAAAGTGAGTGGGCAGCTGGCAGAAGCAGAAATTTATGTGATGTTGATTCAGAGTAGTTATTTCAAAAGGCATTTTGCTTTTTTCACTGCTTTCCCATTTCTTAGCTGTCTTTATTCTCTTGTTTTCTTCCCATGTCTTTTTTCAGCAATCTATGTTTCTTTTCTTCAAGTCATAAAAGAGATTCATTTCCAGCAGCACATATTTCTTAAAGCTAGACAAACCCATACACAGCTCATCTGCACCCATTGCTAATCTTGGAGACATATCAACAAGAATTAAACCACAAAAGGCATTTGAAGGCTTCTTTTGATGTAAATTAATTTTCATCTGTCAAATAATTAAAGTGAGCCCTATTTTTTTAAAACAATGTAAACCCTACTATACAGCTTCTCCCAATGCCTACCTACTCTCATACAGCTGTGCTGAAAGGAATTCTATTGTTTTGGTTCTAGGAGTCTTTCCACCTCACACGGAACATATTTTTCGAATTCATTTTACTTTAGTACTTGAAGTGGTTAACACATTTGGTATCTCTGCCTTCAACTTAAACATTCTCAAAAGCTTATCTTATGTGGATGACAAATCACAATACAATTACATAGTTCAGGTTCCAGATGGTAGTTATTTATCACTGCTGGATTTTTTTTTTTTTTTTTTTTCACTTTTAGAAAGAGATTTACATGACTATAACCTTTCCCCAAAGAATGATTCATCTTCATCATAGACTGCAGACAAGAAAGGTCTTCATAATGTACATCTACCCACTAAACATCACAACACTCAGAAGCATATTACACTCATTATCACATATTTGACTTCTGATTCCAACACAACACACAAACTTAGCAAGACTGAAATCCTGCTGCCTGATCACTGGGCTGGCTGGTAATATCAGGGAAGGAAACCCATGGTGAAAATTTATGCAGAGCTTAAAAAATGAAACAAAAATCTGAAGTGAAGCTAGAAAGGAAACAAAGGAAGCAGAGGGCTCTCAGAAATAGGCTCACTCATTTATGCCTCTTTGCTATCTTCTTGGAGTGATATTTTCCAGTAGACATAAAGAAAGAAAGGATCAGTGCTGAACACTATTTCTGGAGAGAATTCACACAAAGAAGCAAACAAAGCCTAGCCTGCAAAGCCAATTACCATTTACATTCAGGTGATGTACCTAAGAGATCAAATCTAAAAGGAGGTGAGTGAATTCAGAGCGTGAAGTAGAGAAAGGCACTTACAGCAAGGCTTGTGAAGTAAACCAAATAACTGAAAAATAACACTGCCTCAGTTCTTGGCTGTAAGAGTCATCCTGGAATTCGACATGCTATCCTCTCAAAACAATGGAAACTTTAAATCAACTTTAAGAAACATGGGATTCAGCTCCTGGAGAGAAGAAAGCTGGCTGAGAAACAAGCAGCAGTCAATCCTTCTTGTTTCTGCTGAGGTACTCAAATGCAATAGTAACTTCTGTGATACAGATAACTGTGCAGTAGGAATTAAACCAACATCTTTAAATCATTCCTGGGAGAGCATAGGAAGCTGTCAGATGGTAAACATGTTAGGATATAAATAGTATACTTCTATTTTGAATTAGGAACACCCTGATTCAGATAACAACCTCTGCTTTCTGACACAGCTCAAGCTGAAGTACGAGATGGTTATGAAACACAGAGATGAAGAAGAAGGTCGCAAAGCAGCACAGTTCTGAAGGATCGCAACTTGGTCCCTTTGAGTCCCAAGCTCAAATGGCATTATAAATTTATCACCAGAAATTCAGTTGGCTGGTATTTACCTGAGGAAAACCACAGGAAAGCCTGAAAAGGAAGTCAGCTTCTAGACAAAAAAGTACTGCTAATCAGAAATACCTTTCGCTATAACATAAGCAAGAGAAAAAGAGACTACTGTACCTTTCTAAGTTTTGCTCTGGTATGTATAGTTAAGTAAATATCCACACCATGAACATGAAAACCCTTATTCACAATCTATCATTCCCGTTTAAAATGTAAAATCTTAGGTAGGATCATCATCACATCATTACTATCTCACCATAAGAATTCATACTCATACAAAGTAGTACACACATACATGCAACTGCAGAAGGGCATCCCTCAGTCCTAAATAATTTTATTCCATTTCCTATTTCCTAAATACGTTCTGCTGTTCTTATACAAAAGATTAACCTGTCTTTTTCTGTTAGTATCTTTCCTCCTTATTCCATTACATGTGGATACCTTCTTCTCAAATGTAATTTTGCTTTTACAGGACATTTCATCATTTTTACACAGAATGACTCTTACAGATTGTCTCACCGGGGAACAGGGAACATAAAACGCCTCACAGAAACCCAAACTGAGAAGATACTATAAAAGGAATAGTAATCTCCCTTCATCAGTGTAGACTCTGAGTCTACATCAGTCTCCATCTGTGCATGCCAACCTCCATATTGCAACCATGGATTTTACACTCTACCCAGAAATTTCCAGCCATTGGACATTCCACACTACCAGGGTTTCTGAGAGCCTTCATTACGCTCTTAGAGGCTGAGACAACTTCCCTTTTTTATGGTTTCCTTCTCCTCCTGCAGAAGGGAGGAAGAAACCTGAAGAGAACTTACGGTTGAATCTCCTTCACGTAACGTACGAGCTCTGGTGATTACCCGAGCGGAAACAAGTCGTTCACCTCAAAAACACATAAACTCTTTTCCATCCACCTAAAAGCAACAAGAAACTGAAAACACTGTGCATGTGTGGAATCTCTCCAAGGCCCCAGATTAGGACAGATCTAAGTGAATGCTGCTTTATTGCAGGTTATTGCTACTGCAATAACTGCTTCTATTACTACTTCTACTAGAGGATGACTGCAGCTTGTCACTATGGTGCTCACTTTGCTGCTTTTTTACACCATATCTCTTAAAAAAGCTGACATGTAGAACTGCTCCTCATCAGTAGCAGGGAAAGAGCGGAGGGAGATGTACCCAAGGTTTTCAGAACACAAGAGTTATTCAATTACACTTTA
Source organism: Cephalopterus ornatus (assembly GCA_013396775.1). Lineage (NCBI taxonomy): Eukaryota > Metazoa > Chordata > Aves > Passeriformes > Cotingidae > Cephalopterus > Cephalopterus ornatus. The sequence goes on from VZRE01014728.1 coordinate 84,793, forward strand.
AAGCTTTTCCCAACAGAGTCTGCCAGAGCTAAGCTGGGTTACTGGCGGGTGTCAGCTGAACTAATGACATTGTGACATCAAAGGGAGACTATTTAGTGACTTCTGAAAATCTGCTAATTGAACAACACGGACCACAAAAATCAGAAAGGTAGTGCAAGCAAGTGAAAAAAAGAAAGCAGAAACACACAGAAAAATAGCAGTAGCATGTGCATTAGCCCAGACTGTGCATGTATGTGGTATGTACATACACTGAAACAAATCATCTGTTTCCTCCTGCTGTTGCACAAACCAGAGAAGTAGGGTCAACTGCGTGTAACTTAAACACACAGACCACACATTGTAATAACTGTAACAGTTTTAAACATACTGCTTGCACTGATCAAACACATGAAGCATAGAATTGACTGTTGAAATACAGAAAGGCTTTCTGCTCACATTTTGTAGTGTAACTTTCTAATCTACTTTATTTACTTGACTTCCAAAACCTCCTCTGAAGGGCTGCCCTAGAGCCCAATACAATGCTGTCACAGTAAATATACTAAGCTTTTCAGTCCATATTTTCAGGTTCCATTTATTTCAATTCTACTGCTAAAACCCACACTTGCTTGTGTCTCTACAAACTGTCCTCCAGTCACTTAGAGCAATTATTTAGACATTCAGTAGCACAGTTAAAATGATTATAACAGAAACCTACAACAAAAGCATTTTAAGTCATTCAAAACCATGTTGTGCAAACCTCCACAAGTATTTAGCAGTTTGCCAGGCAGGTGTATGCAACCAGCTGAAAAGAAAATGCTTGGAAAATGGATTCCAGATCATCAAAAGAACAAGCTGCAGTTGAACATATTAAGTTCATATATACAGCTTTACATTTTAGCTGGGGGAGAGCAATGGTGCACACATGCAAGACTCAATGTGACAGACCAAATCCAGAGCACAAGTAAAAAAAAAAAAGATATAACATCTGTGTTTTCACCCCTTCACCTACTGTTCAGGATCACAAAAAGCCAATGCTTTGTAAAGGCAATTTCATTATTCTAAAGCACTACTGGAATTTCTTTAAACATTTCTTTTAATTGGATGTGAACATAAGTCACTCCACAGCACAAATACCAGACAATGAAATGAATAACACAAAGAACCTAATTACTATTCTCACTCCATATCCGTCTGTAACACGGTACCAGATCTAATATTAAAATACAGGATTTCTGGATGCTTTTTCCATCTCAGCTACTAAACATATCTATATTTAGGCCTATCATTTCACTTATCATTGTCTCATTTTTGTCTTCTGCAACATGGGGATAATTATATTCAAAATCTACAGATTCTACAGGAGCTAGTTTATGACTAGAATATTTAAGCTTTGTTTTAAGACATTAAACAAGAGTGACAGATGAAGATCAGGTCTTTGTGGGACATTCATCAGGAATATCTACAAATATTTCGGTATTGCAGATCCTATGGGAGGTCATAACAGCCAACAGGTAAAAAGGTTATGAAATGGATTTAAAAAAAGACTTCTCCGCTGTAAGGGCTGCAGGGCACCGGCATAATTCAAGAAGTGCCCCATCCTTGGAAGGCACGTCATTAAGGTAGATGTGCTGTGATCTTACAAGTGTATCTCCTCTGCAAACTGTTCTTTTCCACTCAGCAGGAATCAGGAGACATCTTTATGACCTTTCTTTTTTTAATGTTAATTCAGAACCAGTAGCAGAAGCTGGGTTAGCAACCCTGGAGTGCGAACTTCTCTAATTTCCACAAGGCTGGCAGAAAATAGGGTAATAAACGCCTTCTTGCCCTACCTCTCTTTTGTATTTCAGACACAACCAGCCAGGACACCCCGCAGGTGGGTTATTCCAAGAGCTCATGCCGTCTTTGTCTGCTCTTCCCAAAACTGGTGAGAATGGCCATTAGTACTGCAGCTGTTTGTTAGGATCTATAAAACCAGCCCCTCAGTTCACAGGCAGGTCTACGAATGAAGAAATCTCGGTGATGATTAAAATGAAGTTCAGCCACCTGCCTGGCTCAGGAAAGGCCCTCAGGCCTTCTCCTGGAGGTCTGCCTAAGACTGACACTTCCACAAATGCTGAAAACTAAGTGTTCACTAAAGGGCTGTTTCTGTATCTGGTGTGTAAACCCCGTCAATCTGAGGAAGCAGATTTGGTGCAGCAGTGCAGACATGGCGAAGACAATTCCTGTCCTGGCATTTTAACAGTTTCATAAAAAACATCAGCAACTAGATGCAAGGGAGGACATTTAACTCACAGCAGAAAAAACCTGCACCCATATAACAGGCATGATGTAAACTCATTGTGCTCTACATTAAGGTATTATATTGCTTTTTGTAATTGCATAGTAGCTTTATAAGGTTCCTGACTTAAACCCACACTGAACATTCTGCTAAACATAACAGTGACATTCGATTTAACCCTAACTTCTTTAGTTTTATTAAAATGCAAATATTTACTTTATTGCATACCAAATCAGACCAAATAGGGTCCATTAGCAAGTCAAATTTTGCCAATATCATCAACACAGGTCTGAGGAACAGATGCATAAATTGCATTACCCCAAGTGGCTGAGAAGTACACTGCTCTCAGGAGTGCAGTACAGGCAATAGTTACTCATCTACATTTTTGCTGCATCTTCAGCCTTATTCTGTTGTTACTTGTGGTATTCTGATACATATGTTTACATATCCTCCAGAACAGTACTGGAAGAAGCTGAACTGTAAAGCAAGAGGTCCTCTATTACAGGGTGATACTTTGTTTCCCAAATATTGAATAAACACTTAAAGACGAGATTAATAGCAAAATACAGTTGGTTAACCTGAAATAGTTTTATACATAAATATTTTCATGAGTAATAATATTATGAAAAACCATATGTGTTTCCCTTCAAAGGATATTTCAGTTTTCATCAGTCATCACTCCGGTGAATCTTACTTCCCCCCGGTGTAAAAGAGGGAGAAGGACCAAATTGTATCTGAGACACAAGTTTGCGCTGTTCACTCTTGCAATAGTTTTTATAACTTTTCCCCTTACGAGCTACAAACACCTGGCAGACACAGCAGGATATATCTTCTCATTATCCCTAGGTAAGCACACAGACATCCTTAGGCAATGATTGCTAAAAATAACAATTGTTATGTTCTAACTTTTCAAAAGTGCTGAATTCAGGAACTTGTAAAATTGACTAAAAATAGTGTTGGCACAATGCACTTAACACAAGAGTGTCAGTAGTGAATGAATTGCCTGCCAGAAATACTACACTTCCTCTAAGTTCTTTAGTCCTATTTTAAGGACTTTCTTTCCAGATATGATCCTGTATCCAAAAAAAGGACAAAAAGGATTATGTTCAGTATTTTATTGCAATAGTAATACTTTTCTAGTAAATATGAATGCAATCTATTTAAAATGAAACAAAAAATGTGAAGAAGAGATACGCTATATCTACTCAAGCAACATTTATGGGATCATTTCTGCAGAAAGTACAAATACTGCCACAGCTCTTTGATCCCAATTCTACTGTCAGTTCTGCAAATTACAACAGTGCCAAGTTACACTCTTTCTGATGAAATTAAAACTAGGTGGGTGCCCAAAAGACCAACTCAATAAGGCACACACCCATTTTATCCCATTCCACACTTCAGAGATAGCAAATGTAACAAAAGAGTAAGAGAGAAGCTTTTAGATGATTAGTACTGAATTTCCAGTCAGAGTGCAAAAGAAGAAAAGGCAGCTCAGTAATAGGTACTGAAGATACCTAAGTTTTGTCTATACTGAAAATCTATTGCAAGATTCAGGGGACATTATTATGCCTCTCACTTTTCTGGATGCAAACAAAATCTCTACAAAATGTTAATCATTATGAATACATTAACTCAATCCTCCTTTAGGCAAACTGCAAAAAACAATTAAACCCACATAGAGCTAGTGAAAGTGTGCAATACTTCAGTCAAAAATATTTTACTTGCTTTTCCTGTATCTCCATTTCCCCTGTCCAGTTACATTCTTCTTTCTTTCCCTTGTACAAAGTAGGGACAGCCCCACCATTTACATGAACAGAAAATTTTGAATTTATCTCTTGCCTCTTTTGACTAACAAGAGATGCTGTATGAAAACTGCCTAAAAGGAACTCTACCCTAAGTCATGATTTCCATAAACTAAAAATTGAGCATTGATAAATTTTAATCTAACTTCAAATTTTATCCCTAAAGTGTAAAGTTACTGGTTCCTAGTGTAGAAACACCATGTCAGAGCCAGGAGAAAGGTGGCTTTATCACGTAATAGAAGTTTAGCAGTGCCTTTCAAATAAGTATGGAGTCCTGAAACACACACCAGTTCTGGGTGTCTCACACACGCTCAGAGCCTTCCAGAGCACTTCAAACAAAGCAGAATTTAAATGAATTTAGTTTTATGAAAGACGTAATCACAGTCCAAGCCCTAATTGACAGAATGCACGCAGCATGGCAAGCTTACGTCCTACAAAATCTGCAGATCTAGTTAATGCCTTAGAAACAGCAATATCCTTTATACCAGTGCCTGCATGCAAACTTTGGAATTTCTTCTAAGGCAGCTTGGCAGCTAATTATGTGTGCATATGTATAGCAGAGGGGTGTAGCTCATACTCACTGTGATGTTGACAGAGATCTATCTCATCATATGGCCTATGTTTATTAGTATGTCTGTAGAGCAAGCACCACAAGTCTCTAAGCATCCCACACCAGACAATTTTGCTCCCAACAGTCTTCAATTGGACCACAGTACTTTGACTCCAGACTGGGCTGGATTTGAACAGCTGCTGTAGAGATTCAAGACTACATGCAATTATCAACTCAATAAAACATCAGACCCCTCAAAAAGAGCAAAAAAAAATTTTAGCTTCAATTACAAATAAAAGATTCAAGCTATGCCAGCTAATAAGAAAACTAAGTAGGCCTCCAAAAACAAGATTCCTGTCATCAGATCAGCTGTGCAACCTTTCTCTCCTGTTGTGTACGTGTCTTGTGAGTGTGAACAAATGCTCTTTGTATTTATTACCATGTGGGTTTTGTAGCACCTGCCACAAAGGGCTTTATTCCTTGTATGAGGCAGAAAGCACTGATATAACAACAAATGCTAATGCAAACATCATAGAAAAGGAGAGCCAAGTTTTGCTGAAAGTAATCTCTGGCTGAAGCACAATGTGACCTTTAAAAGACAAAAGTATCCAACTAAGAGAACAAAAAAAGAATGTTAACATCAAAAAGTGGCAAAACATAAGACAACAGAATGTCCACCTAAAGACAACAAAAGCAGAGTTGCTCCTATATTACATTTTCTTCCAAGAAAGAAGACAAATAGAACAGTTTGAAACCACCCTTTTGACTTAATTTAAGGCACTTTTAAAATGAGAAGTTTTCATCTGATTATATTAATTCAAAATATCACTGCAGTCCAAATAACAGATCATATGTTTAAGCCTCTAAAAAAAGGATTACTGAACACCTGTTTCAGATGCATATTGTTTATCAGGCCAGTTAATAGAAACTATCTAATGTGATCCAATCAAAAGACACTTCTGGAATCAAAAGACCTTTTGGAAATATGTACCAGGAACCTTCCTCCATGCCATCTCCTGGTAAGGTCTAAATCCAAAGGGAAGAAAATTATAATTTTTCCAATGAGGAAACTATTATCAAGTCAAGTGGAGTGCTATGAAAACATGTCCTGAGCTGTCTAATAAAAAACCTTGTATGTCTTCCCTTGTTCTACTCAGAGTTTGTGCTTTCTTCTGTGCTTTTCACTGTGAATTTCTGCACAAATTCAGTCAGATTTGGTCTTAGCCACTAACAATGCACTAGTTTTTATCTAAATGTTGTCTAAATTACAAGAACTTCAAATCGAGGCCTATTTCATATGGATCCCTGAATATCCACACATTTCTTATCTCAGAGCAATAAACAGAGACTGCTTCAAGCTGCCAGTGTCAAGGAGAGACTGAGAGAGCCCCAAGAGGGCTATCACAGCCACATTTGTTGTTGTTTGATGTTAGGGATGAATGCTAAGCATGAACGTCAAACTGGAATTCGAGCCCTTCCTAAATCCAGGGACGTTCAGCAAGCTTTTTGATATAAACCAACTCTGTTTTGCACCACTGAATTGCAGGGGGAAAAAAAGGCATTTGAGATGATAAAAATAATCTTTAAAATACATAGTATTTATTTTAGTCCTTTTATAGACATACCTGCTTGGGTATGACTTTCTGTATTGCACTGAGTCACAGGCAGACACTGATTAACTATGTGGGTACCTGCAGCATGTTTTCTACACACATAATTTCATATTCACTCTTCACAAGTAATCCACACTGTCTCTTGATTAGGGCTTATGCTCCCAGACACTCTGTAGAAAGGGTCCCCTGACAGTTTTCCTGCTGCCCAGAAGCTTAGTCAAAACTCAGCAGTTTCATCATACTGATGAGGTACGAAAAGACACAGAGCATTAGATACATCAAGAAATACGACATGTACTGAGAAACCAGCAACAATGATGAACTCTTTGGTCTCTAATGAGAGTGGACAAAGTTCATGTCCTCCATCATTGTAACAATCAGTATTAACAGGAAAAATGTCACACAGTGCCATTTTTTTGTTCCCTTTGTGATCTTTGTTACAGCAGCAGTTTATCAGAACTCTGGAAGCATCAGCCTCTTTCTCCTGCTAGGCAGAATACCACTGCAATTTCCACAGTTCAAAAACACCTTATGACTACACTGAAAATTCTGTTTTCCTCTTAGGTGCCGTTTTCCACAAGCACCTAAGCTTCAAAGACTAAATGTTCACTACCAGTTAGGAGGAAACATGGGATGTATTAACCGTGCAGACTTATCCCTCTAAGTGTGGCTATGCTGTGACATTTTCTTCTTCTCTTAAGAGCGACTAAATGAGGAATTAAAACATCTTTACTGCAGTTGCAAAAAAAATGTACAGCACTACAAAGGTAGAACTATTGCTGCTATTCCCAGTTTTACAACAAACTGTCTTATTGCTGTAGTTTTCACCTACGGGATTTCTTGGCCCCAGGGAGAAAGTGTGATTCCTTCTTACAATACGGATGGATGTACCCCACTTTAAAAATTTCTTGTGATTATGCATCACATTTGCTAAATTTGCTTATATAACCTCACGTTAAGTGTTTTAATGGACCATGCTGTAGCCTTACAGAAGTACTCTGCTAATGACTATCAGCCTGCAGATTGGGTAAAAGAACGTCACATATTCATAAACCCCTAAATGCATGACGAAGCAATCAACAGACATATCCAAAAACAGACACTTAAAATCCACCACGTTATCTCAGGTTTGCCACTGACTATGAGGCAGAACAACAAAAAGAGTGATCATCGTAATAACCAGCACATTTATCAAGACGAAAAGAATATGATCAGTCAACTGAAATCAGCCACTGTGACACCCATCACTCCACAAAGGAGTAGGAGGATGTCCACTGCACCTGCTGCATGCAGAGAATGGTAGGGGCTACTGGTAGGTGAAGGTTTGGAACCTCTCAAGGTCCAAGTAAAAAAAGTATTTCATATGGCAATTACTCTAGTGCACGTTGGTCAGTCTCCTTCATCCAAAATACGCAGGAAAAAAACGTCAGCTAAGAATAAACAAGGAAAGATACGGTTACTTTTCAACAATGCTGATTTCATATAATATTTAGCTACATGTAAAGGAAAAGAGACCCTATACTCAGATAACACTCTTTTCTTCTGCTACTAAGGAAAAGCCTAAAAGCCCACTTCTTCCCTGCTGGTGATCCAATGAGCTCAGTAGTGTTTCACTGAACATATTGTGGGGGTCTGCGTGAGTGCATTCTATGCTGACAAACATGCACGATACAGACACAGGATCAAGCCTAATCTTCATCCTTAGAATGCTCTGTCTACAGCTGAACCTGTGGGGTTAACCCATAACCCTTCAAGCTTCAGATTACTCGTGTCTCTGAATTACTGTTACTTACACACGTATAAGTAATTTTCACTTTTCCTTTACAGAATATTTTCATATTGAAACATACCAAAACAAAACTGTACAGACATTCAGGTGTCTGGGATTATATATAATGCTCACAAGGTTTTACATTATCTCAGTTTGAATGGAATGTCTTCTATAACTGCTCTTTCAGGTTAACACTGGTTTTGGTTATTTACCCAAACTGTAAATACAGTAAAAGATAACTGTCATGTGTATTAGGGTATACACAATGGAATATAAATTTAAAGTAAACATTCCTTTTATTTTTTGAGAGTAGTAAAAACCAGAATTGAATATGGTAAATGCCAGAACTAACAAGTAAAAAAAAAATTTCCACCATTACTACCACAGATCCAGCTCCACTGGAAATAACAGTGACAGAGGTACTAGACCAGAGCAAGCAATGGCACCCCTCAGCTTCCTAACTAAAACATTATAACTTGCTTCAAAAAAGGTTAGGTGAAGAGTTGTTTAAGTTTGGCTTGTTTTGTTATGTTTTAAACACCCCAGCTTCTGATTCACTATCTACTATGCTATTGCTACTACTGGAGTGCTGAAATGGACAAGTTTGGTTATTCAAACATTGCCCCTGCAGGGTGTTTTGTCTGTGTATTTGTTTGTATTTTTCAAGACAGTTCAAGTTCATCTGGAACATCTTTGAGATTAATGTCACCTTGCCTGTGGCTACATTTCTTGCTGAATCTGCTCTCTTCCAGTCATCCCTTCAGGACTTACAAAAAAAAAAGCCAAAATCCCCAAATAAAATCAAGAAAAAGAACTGAGCTCTAGTACAATATTTTCTTACACTTGCAGTTTTAGGAATTTTAGGCAAAACTTAACTAAAATGCTCCACTACAGTAGGAAAATAAGTAAAACTCTGTCTTTCATTTACATCGACTTCCTCCCAGTTAAGTTTTAGTTTCAGTTCTGATGCTCAAAAATCACTCTTGCTTTAGCTTAATGGAGTTTAAAAATAAATATTTGCTGATAATTGGAGAAGGGTCACTTATATTGTTTAGCAGTGTTTGGCATGAGCAAAAAGAAATCTCAAATGTCTTCGCTGAGCAAGAAGCAAGTTCAGTCAACACTCCTCCTTAGTAAGGATTTATCAAATTAATTCAAAAATTATGATGCATAACCTAATCAAAATTTAATTTAGATTTCCTCAAAGGTAAAGTAATAATATTACAGTGGTTGATTGATGAAATATACTGTGCTTTAATCTAGGAAATTCCCAGTTGTCCTTAGTGCTAAAATTAGTATCTCCATCAGGAATCAATCTTGTAGATAGGTTTCTTGAAATACAACTGCAATTACAATTATATAATATTGCTGTCATCATTAACTGAATATATTTTAACAGCCCCAAAAAAATATTTAATCCTAAAAATCATGGTAGACCTCATAGGCACACCAAACCTATCCCAGTGCTCAGGAAGGCTGATGAGCCCAAGAAGCCTGTGCCACTGTTACACTGCACTGCTTCAGTTTGTGTACCTCTGTACAGCCTTGCAATCACATCCTTAGAGAAACAAATGCAGTTTAGGAAAAAAAGAATAGCAGAGAAGCTTCACAGCATCTGCTAATGCTAGTGTGTGTCCTCCGTGAACCATCTAACACTTGTAAGACAACCAACATGCACATAATGGGATATTCAACAGTTTACAGCACAGGAACACAAATCCATGCTGTTAAGCCCCCAACTCACACCACCGAATAAAATGAGATACCCGTATCCTGAGAGAACTTCATTTTGTGCTGGCTTCAGAAAATAAGCCTTCTTCTCCTTTATTTCAGAATAGAAGAGATTTGACCATGGCTATACAAAGTTCATAGTTTCTTCATACATAACCATTCTCCAGGAACCAGAGAACTTAGGCTTATCTAATTCTACAGGACCATAAAAACAAGGACCGCTGTGTGCATGCACATACACATGCCAGCATCGCACATATCTGCTTCACGCAATCCCTATTTGTTTTAATGATACATTTTCCCCAAACCAAACATCAGAAAATGCCTGGCTGTAGAAAAATTACATCCTCCATTCTATTTTGAAAAGTGGAAATAAGTTACATAATATCTGGTGAAATATCACATACCTGGTCACAGTTTGTCAATAAACTTTCTCAAGTATTTTGGAGATAAAACCGAAAATCCATCCTTAAGAAAGTCTTTGCCCACTGGGATCAGACTTATATGACATATTGTCTGCCCATTTAATAATCTGCAAGAACCCCTTGTAAAACCAGCATATAATGAAATTGAACATACTTTTATAGCCCACCTACAACCTTTTAAAGAACAAATTTACATCAGACCTTAAGAATTAAGTTCTAATGTCAAAACCCTTTAAAAGAATTACCTGTCTTCAAGACACTAGGAAAACAGGTATGCTGTTGTTTCATAGAAAGAGAAACAGACCCTAAAGCCACACAATGTTGTATTGAAGGATATATTTAGTGCTTGCTGGAACCATCCTAACTGCTATTGTCATGTATCAATATAGCTGGCACTCGATTCTTTATTGTTTTTCCAGAGTTTTCCTCAATAATGATTCCTTTATACGACATAAACTACAGCTATTTTTAGTGATTGTCAGATTTGAAGACTACAAATCTCTCTAGTTACTGCACCTTCCACTTCTTGCGTATAATCTCTCAATTAAAACAAATCTGTCCCCAAAGAACTTTGAAGAAGAGGCTGAATTAACAAACTATTTAAGTGAACCAGAAGCAAGGAAATCCCTTATGAATACAGAGTCTGCAATTAGCCAAAATGCTCCATTTTGCTCTCCACAATGAGGCTGAGGCTCAATAAAAATTAAACACTGATGCAGGCAAGGCATTCCCATGGGGCTCACATATATTAATACATTACCACTCAACAGTTGCTTTATGTCCAAGAAACTGGGACACAGCTTGAAATTGGCTGGCTGCCTGTTTGATAAAATGGAAAGCTATTGGTGATAAGTATTTTCTCTTATTTTCATATCCCAAGGGTCATAAACAGGCTCAGTAAGTATTTAAATGTGGCTCCTAACAGTCACAAACTCATAAGGGTGCCAAACAGATATGACTCAGGTTCTGACTGATCAGAGGACAACAGCTCACAGATTCTGCTTGGAGTCACAGTTGTGCCTTTGGATCACCCCAATCCCTAGCACTGGGTTTCCTAAAACCCCCGAGTACCTTAAAACCAATTTAGTTCTTAGCTTGATTAGGATGCAGGCAGCAGTCCACACTTCAGTGATGACCTTTTTAAGAAAAAATGCAGAATAATTTAGGTGGCTCCATTACTACTCTGCAGAACACAATGTATAGAAACTTGAATATATGGAATAAAATAGTTTAGAACTATGATTATTTTTACTTTAATAGGACAGAGTCAGGAGAACAAAGACTGTTTATTAAAATGTTTTTTGAAGCCACAGATAAGTAACCCACAAATTATCAGCTCCTTGAAATCCTCTAGAAACTGAGGCACTCACCACCTCACTTGTGTCAAAACGTTAAATGTATGTTAAAGTACATATTATGTCAACTTTTCTATTCCATCAACTAAAAACCTTAAACATGTAACTAATAAAAATGTTTAGTTTATCAAATAGTAAGCCAATGTTCAAAAAAAGGGTATTTTTAGAGCCTGTACTACAACAGTATCAGCAGTTTTATAGGACTATAAAAAAGAACCTCAAGCTGCAACTGCAAAACTATTCACCACCTTCAAAAAGCTTGTTCCAGAATGAATGGGCTGATGTTCTGAAGTTCAGTTCTTATCCAGACGTCCTCTATTATGTCAAGCTTTTGTAATTTGTCTTACTCTGTCCTTACAAAGTCATCATGACTTTCACTTCCCAGTAGAATTCAGCCTTTCATCAACTGAGTGTGAGGATCAAGGAGAAAATAAATGCACGTCCCCACTGGATGGACTTAACTCTCACAAACTTCACAAATCCTAGGTTAGCCCATGCTCACCTTTCGCAGGAGGAAGCAAATCCGCTCAATATTTCTCAGCCGCTCTCTCTGTCAAGAAGAAGCGGGGAAAAGGCAGGAGATTAGCTCGTGTTATAAATTAAGACAATATATTACAATTACATGGGTCAGTGTTTTAATTACTGGCCGCAGTGAAGCAATATATGTTGTTAATCTGAAATGACAGCATTCACTTCTTACTTACTGCTATCAATCCAGGTGACTTACCCATTTCAACGTCCCAGTAAGTTATTTTTTCATCTGTTAGTGGGTGTAACAATATCAACTGGGGATTCAAGTCCGTTAGCCTTGAGCCAGAGGCTCCAAATGTTTTTTAAGTCAGCCTTTGTGGCTCTACATTATCTTGCCAGTCTATACCACAGAGTCTTGGTCTTGCATTTTAAGGTATCCCACATCTGGCTTCAAGATAATTCTGAATGGGAAATACAACTGTGAAGTTTGTATGGCAGCTTTTCCACTATCACGAAGGTGGCACCTCAACATGTGATATTACAATTTAACCCATTAGTGAAAAATATTTGAACTGTGTTAGAAATGCCACTTTAAACAACAAATACATTCATAAACACTGAAAATCACTGCAATTAAGTACTGTGACTCAAAAGATGCTTTAAGCTCAACTCACAGAAAGAAAACAAATCAAAGACAGGGTGTTTTTTAAACAGCTCATAATGAGAAACTCACCAGTACAATCAAATTTCACTGCATAACTGGAGTTATTGTGGAACATTCTACTGTTGGTTACACTGCAGAAGGCAGAGTGGTTTTACTGTCCTCAGAAGACTATGTGATAATATTTTCACTTAGACATGGCAAAAATATTCCAAACAATTAACTTTTTGGTAATGTGAGAAGCCAACTCTCCCTAAGCTTTCTGCTTTTCAAATGTTTTAAATTTGCCACAAGTTTGAGTTTCATTTCTATTCTCCAAAGAAACATCTCTTTTGCTTTCCTGTCCCCAAGTTTAAGCCATTTTTTTTAAAAAGTACAATTTTGGAAAGACAACGAGGCAGCAGCAGCTTGACAGGCACCAGAAAAATACCGTGCCTCTTTTTGGTGACTCTGAGCTAAAAGAGATTCAGAAATGCCAGACTCACAGTTGCAAACACGAGAATGGATGTGTGTGGATGTGTCTGTGAAGCTGCGGAAAGCTCTCTTGCCTTTAGAAGGAGCTAAGTGGAGAGGGAAAGATAGACATCTCAATTCCCTTTAAATAGGATTCCTAACTACAGCTGGCCTTGGAGAAGCAGGAAGTCTGCCTCTGAACTACAGGTAATAGAGGGCAAACCAGGAAATTTGAATTAAATTCTCAGTACTGCCCTTGTTTTTGTCTCTGATTTCTCTTTAATTCAGCCCTCTCTTGTCAAAAAGGCTCTACCCTCCGTCATGAAAACATTGTGCAAGATACATGGGTAAACATGAGACACTCTTACAGTGCAATAAAGAAAACTACCCCATTAAATAAACGGGATATGGGCACAAGCAACTATGCAGAAGGAAAAAGGAAAATACAGTTGAACAAATATATAAGAAATACCTGGTATAAATAAATACACATTTCTTGTGTGCAGTTCCCAAGATGGGAAGTAAAAACAGGTAAAGTGAATTCAAAATCAGATTACTTCCAGTAAATTCAAAACCAGATTATATCCACAAAAGTCCTCTATAGGATTTCTTTATATAATTTCTTTCTTCTATTCTCATGCTTTGATTATGTGTTAGTGAACTGTAAAAAAAGCCTTCTAATTCTAAGATTCACATAAAGTTTATGCTTAAGATCATGAGTGGTCCAAGCAGTACCACAAATCCTTTGCTGAGTTATGAAACAGGGTTAAATGGCAAAGTACTGAATCTGGTTATCATTAGCAAGCAATTCAATAACTTGAGACTCTGTAGAGATCAAATACAGCACCTGTCATAATCATTGTAATTCCCAGTGAGATGATGGGGAGCCAAACTCTGGTCTCAGTTCTGGTAGTACAGACTGACACATGTTCCGCTGTAGTCAGTTAAATCACCCTAGATTACAGCTTTAATTAACAGAGGAATTTTGAAATACTGAAGTCTAGGCTGCATTTTTGGTTTACTAGTTAAAAGTGAGTTTACAGTCCCAGGGTGATATTTAAACTTTTCTATAGCAGAAGCAGCAGAATATGATGTTTACTCTTAAAGCACAGGAGCATTTAGAGTCCTGCCACCGGAGAGAGAGGCCCATGAAAGTGCCTCTTACCAAATCCACTCAAGGTTTTGGCTCATTGATACAGACAGTATGGGAAAATGTGGTCATCCCATGCTTGAACACAGAGAAGGCAAAGTATTTCAAAAAGGAAAACTTGTGCCACAGCATGAAGGGGTAAAAAAGAAAGCATTATCATCACAATATACATCCCTCTATGGTGAACTTGCCACTGGCTGCCGCAAGAGAGGAGCCCCGAAGAAGAGATATAAGGACTCCCTGAAACAACATCTCAGCCTTGGCCATATCGATCACCATCACTGGTCTGCTCTGGCCTCCAATCGGGAGGCCTGGAGACACACTATTCACAATGCTGCAATATCTTTTGAAAATACACGCAGGATCACTCTCGAGGAGAAAAGGCAACGCAGAAAGAACCGTGTCCTTTCAGTACCACCTGGGGAGCCATTCTGCTGTGCCTTTTGCAACCGGACGTGTCTATCTCGCATTGGCCTTTTTAGCCATCAGAGCGCTTGTAGCAAGCGTGGGTAGAGTCCTTCACAAATCTTCGTTCGCGAAGCCTAGCCATGATGATGACATCCCTCAGCTTTTGAATTTCCAAATTATTTTCCTGCCTCCTTCAGCAAAAAGGAAGGCTATTAGCATAAAAAGTCACCATCTGGCTTCCCAAGACTGGCCCAGTAAACCAATTTTCCAAGCCACACTTGACTTCACAAGAGACTCTTATATTAATTTCACTCATACTTCACTGACAGCTCAGTGCATCCCCCTTCCTTGAGCAGGTGCTGCTTAGCAAGCCACTGGCTGTACTCACTGCGTGGGCTGGGTTGCACTGATCAATTGGGCTCTTGAAGTCTGTCCGAAGTTCATCAAAGGCAATTATCTGAAAGACATATTTTTTTTCAAATACTGTAATGAATGCTCATTCAAACACTTATTCAAACACTTTAGAGACTAGGTAGATGCATTGTCTCCCTTCCTCGCTTTCCAGAGAAAATAGCTTCTCCAACACGCTCCCTTCAGAACTAAGTAATTAAAACAAAACATGGGATACTCCTACATACGAAACCTAGACCTCATTAATCTGTCACTCTGTAGAATCATATCTACAGCCTTTTCAGCGTTGTTACTTTCCATATTTCTTCCTTCATATCAGCTAGAATTCTTTTCTCAAATTTCCACATGGCATAAAACTATTTCACAACTAAATACACCTCCAAATTTGAAGGAGAAAGTCATTAGCTACCCAAAATACATAGGTGGATCAGCTATGCTGCTCCAGGTTTAATACAAAAACAGCCCATTTTTATTAGTTATTAAACCTACCTCAGATATCAATTCTGAATTAGCATCAGCTTTACTGTTATGAAGCTGCTATACATTAACAAGCAATCTCCTCAAATGGTAAACCATTCTAGAGCAAACATGACCTTCATAAATTCTGGCAGGTTTTAGAACCTTACATCAGACCTCATTAATGGAGAGATGTCTTTTGCTCAAGTCCTTCAGTTTCCTCCATTAACAGATGGATTGAGATACACTTGCAATTAGTGGTCCTTTTAAAACAGTGCAGATAAAAGGGCCTATAAAAATAACAATGTTTGAAAGTGTTTTCTTGGAAAGAAAACAGTAATCCTCATCATATTTCATTCAAAGATCTCCAAGTACATTCTTAGCTTTATGTTTGTATTCTAGGGATACCTTTTCTTCTGCTTCCTTCTCGCTTCACCCAAGGAAGGAAAGCTCACTATGACAGGCACCACATAAGCAGATGTTAAAACAAAGATTCCTTTTTAGATCATTTTACAACCCAAAGTCTCTGTCCTCAATAAAAAGATGATGTAAGTACATGGCAGCAGTTGGGTAATTAGGATACGAGTGCAACAGCCATTCTGTGACATGCTATAGCAGCCTCCTGCCCAGCTGTTCAAAAAAGAACCAACTGGGTGTCAACACAGACCTGCTACCTAGGTAAAACAAATTCATTTTACAGACATGGAATGCAGGAGCAGAAATCCTAAAAATGGCCTATCCATGAACTATATAATAATCTGGCTAGAGGCTTGACAATAAAACCTAGAGCTACAATCCACAAATTTAAGCACTACTCCACATCCCACTCTCATGCCGCATTCATCACACTGAAGCACATTTAAAAATCAAAAGTGTGGCATTTTACAAGAGCACTCTACAGAATTCAATTTATTCAACTATGACAAGTCAAAGTGGCAGAACAAACCACAAAGGGAACTATAAAATACGATTATAAGTGAGGCATTTCTCCCTATGGATGCAGTAGCTCTACAAGTTAGGAATTAGATCTGCAGTGGTAAAAGAGCAAATAACAAAAACTGTTATTTGGATGCTTGGAGTGCATTTGTGAAGGATAAGGCTCACGACACCTCTATATTTAATACTTCTTGAACAGGTCTTCATGTTCTTAAGCTGGACCAACTGTTAAGAGTGTTGGAACCACGCGGGTCGAACACGCATGTAATTGGGTACCTCTTTGTAACTGGGTATCAACATCAGCACCGACAGCAAGGGGGAAGGACAGCCCTGTAACAGGTAAGACTGCTGCCTCTCATAGCTATGCCACTGATTTACTTTAGGATCCCCTTAAATTCGCTTTACCTCACTGCACTGGTACTTACAGATGTAACTTTAAAAAAGAAAACTGTTATGAGCTTTGAGTGACAGCTATTTTTATTAATGTACAGTGGTTACAGCTTTTTTTCCATTGTAAATGTAGAGATGAGTCTTCCTTCTTCTAGTCAGAAAGAGTAGCCAGGAGTTTGAGATTATCATGAAATGTCAGCCAGTACAAGATCCAACTCATGGTGTGAGGAAAGACTCTGAGACAACAACTGAACACTAAAATCATAAAATAGACCCCTTCCAAGAAGTTCAGGAAAGTCTCACTTGGCTGCTCTGAAAGACAAAGCTGTTAAGGCAGGGCTCTGTTGAGCTAGCTTTAACTAATGCAGGTAAATCTTGAAGAAATCCTAAATGACAGTTTGTAAAAGAGTTTAGACTCAAATATACCACACATTTAGATTTCCTATTTTTTTCTTTCTCTATTTATTTATTTTATTTATTTTACCAACATTCCCAACTCCCTGGCCCAAATCCTACTTTTTATTTGCTGGCACACAATTTATGTTATGCTTGCATTATATCTAAGTACCTTGACACAGATCTGATAGGTATTAAGCACATTGTTTTCATGGAACCAGTAATTGTAAATGCAATAATCCCATAACCTTTTGAGATGTCTGCAAATTATGACAATGTTAAGGGACATTCCTGCTATACCCAAGAGAGGCTGATGTCTGGTATCAAGCACACATGATTTGAGGAAAGTTTCTTCAATATAAGTTTTGATGTCTCTCTGGAAAGAAGTTGACAAAAATAGATCCTCCTGAATTCTTATCATTTTATTTCAAAGAAATTCCATAATAAGTCTTATGTTGTTAAATCTCCAGAAATAGAAATTTAGTGATGACAATTTAATTTATGAACAAACACATTCCTATTTCTTATTTCTCAGTTAGAGTGAAAAGCTTGAAAGTGTAACATTAGGCAGGCTCACTATTAGAGGGAATATAAACTCCCGAAGTGTTTTGGGGGCATGTTTTTTCCTGGTTTTTTTGTTGGTCGGTTGGGTTTTTGGTTTTGTGTTGTTTGGGTTCGGTTTAAATGAGGTTCAACAAGGCCAAGTGCTGGGTCCTGCACTTTGGCCACAACAACCCCCTGCAGCGCTACAGGCTGGGCACAGAGTGGCTGGGGAGCAGCCAGGCAGAAAGGGACCTGGGAGGTTGGATGGACAGGAAGCTGAACATGAGCCAGCAGTGTGCCCAGGTGGCCAAGAAGGCCAATGGCATCCTGGCCTGGATCAGGAACAGTGTGGCCATCAGATCCAGG